>RAOY01000049.1:0-49592 GCA_009806085.1 Neurospora cerealis
GGCTGGATGCCTGCATGTGGTATGTAGGAGGCAGGGGGGATTGGGATGAAAGACTAGGAGGACGATAATTGCCGTGTGCTTCCCCGTTGTTGTTGTTGTTGTTGTTGTTGTTATCGTGGTTGTATTCTTGCGTAGCGGCACGTTACCCTTGATACTTACCTAGGCACTTGCACATGGAATGTACGTCTTGCTCTCTCTATTTTCATCCAAGACGTATCTTGTGCATTAGCAACGGTGCTACGTCCGATCTAGGAAATTCGTTTATCAACTCTGTTCTCCGGAATGAAGTGTTTCGTCGGCTTGAGAAGGGATCTTTGAATAGATGTTCGCAACATTACATCCCGTTCCCATTCTCGGAACAACCTGGCGGTATTCTTGCCTGTTTTGATGTCTTGTCACATTACTTGACTGGGTCGCCCGACCATGTGATTCTCACGGTGATTCTGTACCTCCCCATAACTCAAATCAAGCGATTTTTTTCATGGTGTTTAGTGCAAAATGCTGTAAATTGACCGCTCTACTCGCTCGTTGCGCTACTCGCTGAACTTAAAGTCGCTGCTATTAAGGGAGGAAAGTGTAGAACTTAAAGACATTTGGATGGGCGCCCGTTGCGCTGTACTTCCTCCTTCTGCCGCCGTTGCTTCTCAAGTTTTCTCCTCCCAAGTATTTACCTAGCTCCTCGTCGTTGTCCTCCTCCTCGTCGCTGTTATTGTTGGACGGGAGTTGATGTACTTCAGTTGTACAGGATCAGCATCAGAACCTACACCTTCCCAGAATGATGAGGCCACATGGAGCCAAGTGCTTACCTTCCATACCGTCGGGTGACCTAGTAAGTGCCTGTAATATTACCAACAGAGGCCTCGCAGCCCTTGCTGGAACTGCCCCTCTGGCAATGAGTACGAGAATCCAATCTGCGGGATCAAGGACCCGAGCCGGGCGCGATCTTGCGGGGGGAAACCAGGGATCTGCTCCATCTCGGTAAGCACAGTCTTGAGCAAGCGCCAGCACTCCTGTATCTTCGGCCCGTCCAGCTCGCCAGTGTCGACGCTGTCTTTCAACGCGCGCACTCCCGGTGAGCCGCTGCTGAGGATAGGGTGGCTGCGGAGTTGGTACCCGGCCTTGAGGTACTCCGGCCTCTCAGCAAGGACCTTGAAAATCACCTGTTTCACCACATGAAATATCTGCCTTCTTTCCTCAAAGGTTCTGTACCTATCGCCTTGGCACAGATCCTGCATCATCTCGTCTTGCACGTGCTCACGTATGGCTTGCACCTCCCGGCTCTCCCAACTCGTAGTGGATTTCCACAAGTAAAGGTCGTACTGCTTGCTGGCGTGTAATAGAGCCAGCATAAATGCGTAGTTGCCAGCTGCGCTGATTAGGGTACGGCCGGCGGATGCCGGGCCTTCCGCTCGATAATGAGGAAGCCGTTCGTCCATATATAGTAAATGACCAAGCCTGTATTGTAACAGGCAGTAGTACACGAAAAGAATGGATTTGCCGTGTTCGGTGAGAACGAGTTGGGTTCGGTCGTCGCTGGATTCGGATTCGGACCCGGATTCGGACCGGAAAGTGGCCTTCTGGAAAAGGACGTGGGCAAGCTGCCCGTGGGAAGAGAGGATGCTGGTATATCTTGGGGTGGTCGCCGTGGCCGCGGCTGTGGCTGTGGCTTCTTCGTGCGAGGGTGACGGTGATTGTTCCTGTGAAGACATCTTCTCCGCCAAGGTCTAAGAGGAAGAAGAGGAATCCGAGGTAGACGTAATTGAAATCTTGTCAGGCTCGTCCTCGGAGCTTGTGGGTTCGCGGTTGGGCCCCAGAAGGAGCGGAACCTTATTGACTAACTTCTGGAACATGGTGGTGATCCTTGGTTGAAACTAAGAGGTACGACGAGAGTAGTTGGAGGTGGGCTTGACTAGAAGTAAAAGGTAAGAGCAGAGAGGTTGGAGGTGGGGATCCTTGACCAGAAGTTATAGAAAAGGTAAGAGCAGAAAAGTTGAAATTAGGGAGGGGAAGATGCTCTTTAAATACCATGACTGTGACATGTGCGGACGCATCCTGCAAGTTCAATTTCGATTGTAGCAAGGTTACCGGACCTCCGACAACAGGCACCGCTCGGAGTTACTTATCTGATGAGAACCTGCAACCTTTCCCCTCTGCAGTTTTTATGCAGTCCTCCTGCACTGGGCAACTTACATGTACTTAGTTATCTGTCTCAACTACCGTAGAAACTCGGGAAATTCGCCATTGTCAATCTCCTCTTTGAGCGCCGGACAGGGCATAACGCGACGCGCCGTAAGCCAACTATCCCGCTTTAAACGCCGAGCAAGGCAGAACGCGGCGCTTCGCAAGTACGTAGATGGTAGGAGCAGATGAGTCTGTCCCGCCACCTTAGAGGTAACTTGCGTGCGTGTCAATGTACCGGCTCGGGCTTGGCCTGTACAATTCTGCCCCCTGCATCAGAGGTTAAAAATATATGTGTGACAAGTGAATAAAACCTACCTCTAAAGTACAGTACGTACAGTGCCTCCCCAAGACCTGGCAGGGAGGTTAAAAAAAAAAAAAGAAAAAGGCCGTAGGAGATAAACGATGATGCATCTTGCGGTGCCGAGGTTAATAAGGCAAGTCCATAAGGGGAGCATACATCGATATGTCCCTACCATACCTCTGGACGAAGAAAGAAATGCTTCTACTGGTAACAAGAGCCGATACACATGTTATATACTGTTAGATGCCTTGGTTCGAGCCAAAAAGGCATTGTCTGTCCCTGAGTTGGCATATTTACCCCAGTGTCAGGCCTCCGCCATCGAGGAAAACTCATATACTGATTGTAGAAACACCTTCACAACTTGACAAGAGGTTTGGGGCCAATAAAAGTGGTTAGGGGCTCCTCTCAAGAACCCTCCGATATCACATTCACAGCAGACACTCGTCGATAACAGAACAGAAGCACCATCAAATGGAGAGAAGATCAAGTACTTGTGGAAACATGAGTGATGTGAGAAGAGTATACGGGCACGCCTACTAACAACCAAAAAGACACACAAACACCAAGGTATCAAACAACAACGCTCACCCCTCTCTCCTCCTCCCTCACCCCTTACCTCTTACTTGTAACCTCCCCGACCTCCCGCTTAGTTCCTACACCTTAACCAACCGCCCCTTAACAACCCCCATCTCCTCCTCCAACCCCTTCAACTTCGCCTGCCCCCCCTTCATCTTCTCCAGCAGGTACTCCACCCGCTCACTCACATCGCCCGGCCGCCTCGCCATCAGTCCCTGCAGCATCACCAGCTCCTGCTCGACCTTTTCGATCTTTTGGGTTTCGATCTTGGCCAGCTCGGTTAACACGAGCAGGTCCATGCGCGCTTTGACCTTCTCGTCGCTAGCCAGCTTCTGGAAGGCCGCCTGGTAGACTGGTTTTCCGGCTTTGATCTCCGAAGGCATGCCGTTGTGTGATTTGACAGTGATTAGTTCGGCGTTGGCTAGCGCCTCGAGCGCTGTTTCGGGCGACGACGCGAAGGTGTTGGATAAAAGCACGGAGTTGTAGGGGATCGAAGAGGTGGGGGAGGCGGCGAGTTGCGAGATTAGGTACCAGGCTTGTTCGGTTGTGTATTTCTTTTCGGAGGAAGAGGGCGACTTGGAAAGCAGGAACATGCGTAGGATCTCGGAGGCGGTCGAGTCGATGATTTCTTGCACGGCTTTTTGGGGCGATTGCCCGATTTTGAGACGGCGGGCGAGGACTTGCAGGTCCGTGAGGCGGCCGCCGAGGGCGGTGATGCAGGTGTCTAGTTCGTGGAGGAGGGCAGGGTCGATGGGGGCTGGGGTGTTGGGGTCCTTCTTTTCGTTTCTGTTGTCATTATCCTGGCCGTCCGATTCCGAATCCTGCTGCTGCCCGTCATGCGCAAACTTGGTGTCCGTCTGCAGCTGGGAGATGACGAATTTCTTGGCTACGTCGGGAGACAGGTCGCCGAGGGTGACGGAGCGGAAGACGCGGTCGGGAAGGGATCGTTGGAGAGGTTTGGAGTAGGAAGCGTCGTCCGTCAGGAAAATGACATGCGCAATGTTGGACTGCACCAACGCCGCTGCCCAGTCGGCGACGCGATCGTAGATGACACCCTTCTCCTCGCTCTTGTGGAGGAAGTGATCGATGACGATCACCGGTCGCCGTTCCGGGTGGGCTTCTAGGTACGCATCCTCCGAGAGATCGGCATCCTTGTCTTCCTTCTTGCGCTCTGATAAGCCGACTTGTTTAAGAGCCGACGCGGTCGTCTGCAAGATTTTGACGACTTGCGATTCCAGATTCTCGGAGAAGTTGGCTTTCACTCCCGTGGTACTCTGCACCGCGAGGTCGATCAGGCTGCTGATGTTGTTGGACCAAGAGAACACAGGGCGGTAACCGACTTCGAAGGCGAGACGACGTATGGTTCCCGCTTCGCCGCGCGCTTCCACGACCGGCTTGCAATCAACAAGCAACACATCGCTGCGTTCCTTGAGCACTTGGTCGAGGATGAGTTCCTTCTTGCCGGAGCCGCGCGGACCGTGGACGACAGTGAAGGTATCGACAGACTCGAGAAGGCCAGTTTGGATGGAGTCGATCAGGTCTTTGCGGTGGGTGAAGAGGGCGTTGAGACCGGCATCTTCGGTCTTGCGCCTACGGAAGGCGAGGATGTCGGAGGTTTGAGACTTGAACCACTTGTAGAGGCGGGAGTTTGTGAATTCAAAGTATTTCTGGACGTGTGCCTATGGAACTAAGTGTTAGCGGTTGTCAACACCAGCTGAGATGCGATCCCATTGAAAAGTACAACATCTCGATCGCAGGTTCAACAAGGTCCGCTGGCTCAATGGCAGAGCGTCTGACTACGAATCAGGAGGTTCCAGGTTCGACCCCTGGGTGGATCGAGTTGTTTACTTTTTTTTTTTTGGTGGTGGATACTTGGCGATCATGGATATGACTTTTTTCTTTTTGTACATACCTTGACAAAGAACTCCCGAATGGGATCAAACACGGCAACAGTGAAGGCCGCTATCAAGGCGGCGACGAGCGGGATCACGATCCTAGGGTGGCTGGTGAACCAAGCCCAGATGTGATGGGCCTTGACTCGTTGCTCGTACGAAAGCCGTAATTTTGTTGCATTTTTGCTTCCCTGTTCGCGCAAGACGAATCCATGCATGCAATTCCTTGCCATGATGGCGTCTCGGACCAAGACGAAGTCGATGTAGGCAAAGCGGGGCAAGACTTTGGAGTCTGTCGGTTGGGACGTGATTTCACTGATCTTGCCGTATTTGCGGAAGATGCTGTAGAGCGTTTCTTGCGACAGTTCGGCCGGAGATTCGTCGTCCTTGGCGGCCACGAACTCGACTCGTATGCGGCTGCGAGGAAGTCTGTACAGGTCTTCTAGCCAGGGAACGCCCTCGACCAGGCCGGTCTTAACCCTTCCGAAGGGGTTGAACCATGGTTTGATGGGGTTGTCGTGAAGAAGTTTGGACAGTTTGCTTTCCACTTCGGCAGCCGACATGTCACTTGGGTAAGTGAACTTGACGAATGCGCCGCCGTCCTTGAGGCGAGGGATGATCTCGGTGACCTTGATGGGAACTTGGTCGTGGGTGTTGATTGCTCGTTTGACTAGTCTGATCGGGTCGATGAAGCTGTAGGAGGATTGTTCGAAGCGTTGGAGGAGGTCTTCGCTCGTCCATGGTCGCCAGATAAGGATGGAGCTGAGTTTGAGGGGGAAGAGGTCTGTTCGTGTTAGTCTTGAGTGAGTGAGAGGTTGAGATGTGGTGGACTTACTATTGAAGAATAAGAGGGACTCATGAGGGGCAGTATCGATATGGCCACTTTCTTTATGAGAACCAGTGGAAGCCGTCGAGGATGAGGTGCTCTCCCAGGCTCGGGTGATTCTCCTGTGAGTGAGTGGGAGCCCTTGGCCAAGTGATCGTTGGACTAAGAGGGCAGTAGAGTGAGTGGTGAAGCTAGGAACTCGGTGGCCATGCCTCGTCGCCTGCCGTGAGAGAATGTGTGCTGATATCATTGCAGCTTCATTATGTTGAAAGAATGTGGTTGTAGTAGGAAGTCAAAAAGTATCACAACATGGCGACAGCAGGGTAGGATATAAGTTTCAGTAATGTAAACAGACACGTTCCAGGCTTTGGACGGATCCTCAACTGCCCATCCCTGGAAACGGCCCATCCAGGTACCTTGAGAGCTGACCATTGAGGTGCGACGTCATCGGGAGGGGCATCGCCAAGCCCGTTATCGTTATCGCTATCCATTCTCATAACGAGCCGTTGCCTGCCGCAGCTCCCGACATTTTCCTCCGCTGGCTGTCTGATTGGCCGGAATTGTTCATCTTTCTCGCTGCAAGCTCGACGCCGCAGAACATCAACGACGAAAAGACTGGTAACACAACAGCAAAATCACGAGACTTTGCCGTCCTGTCAACACCACCAGCTACCGCATTGAGACTTCGCTACCCCTCATTTTGTTCAACTCGAATATCGACGACTCCTCGCTACCCACTCATTGAGTCTTTAATTCCTCCCGCGCATTCAAACCCGACGACAATCCCCCCCCTCGAATTCCGTTTTCGAACCGCAACCCGATAGAACTCTACAAACTTCACACCTTCGGGAAAAAAAGACACAATGGGCTGGTTCTGGTCCTCCCCCTCCTCTCCGGCAGCCTCTTCAGGCAAGAAGCCCGCCGAGACCTCGACTCTCCCTGCCACCACCACACAACCAGAAGCTGCTCCCCCAGCGCAACAAACACCACCGACACAGTCTCCCTCCTCCGCCGCCTCCTCCGGCGACGCCGAGATCCAGAAATTCCTCGAAATGCTCCAAGGCGACGACACCACCAAGAAGTCCTCCCAACCCTCCCAACAACAACCAACACCATCCCCCCCAACCTCTTCCGAATCAGCAGCAGCGGCTTCCCCCTCGGTCCTCGCAAAGTACAAAGCCTACATCCCCTTCTCCAGCCTGCTCATCAAAGACGATCATCCCATCCCGGAGCCCGAAATCCCCAAAAAGACGCGCTCCCTCACCTCCCTCGCCATGTCCGAGCACTGCCTTCCCACCACCTTGTCCTGCCGCGACGCCTTCGACTACGCCTGGCACTGCCAGACCCCGGGTGCGCAGTTCAACGCCGTGTACCGGTACGGCACCATGAAGAACTGCAGCGAGCTGTGGGACGATTTCTGGTTTTGCATGCGCACGAAATCGTTCAGTCCGGAGATGAAGGCCGAGGCGGTTAAGGAGTATTATAGAAGCAAGGAGGAGGCCAAGTATGGAGGCGGACGGCCGAGTAGTGAGGATGTGTGGGAGAGTAGGGAGAGGAGGGTCGAGTGGGATAGTGAGTTTAGACAGAGTTGGGAGGGGGAGAAGGTTAGTGATGAGGAGTTTAAGAGGATGGAGGTGGAGAGGAGGAGGCTGATACGGGAGCAACTTGGGTTGGATGAAAAGTGAGCAAATGAGAGTGAGAAGGAAAGGTGTTGATATACCACGTTAGTTCTGAGTGTTGTTACGGTTCTTCAGATGTCGTTATTATCAAACTTGCAATGGGCACTGCCGGCCGTCTAAACAGCCATCCGCGCTGAAGGGTTTTGCAATATCAATTCCGTCCAATGGCTCACATTCGCTATGATCATGTTTGCTTCACTGATTCTTCCTGCTATCTATCGTCTTCAAACCTGGTGCGCAAGGAGTAAGTACCTCAACAGCCAAGTCCCCAAACTTGTCGTGACTCCACTCACCCCTTTTCGGTCTTCAGGCCAAAACTCCTCAGATCAAAGGTAGTCAAGTATTAAGATACCAGATGACAAAGGTTATGCCAAGGTTACTCTACCACCATATCAAGTTACAGCCACGCATCTTTGTATCCGGTATCCCCATGCCGAGTCCCAAGTTTCAAGGTTCCGAGTCCACAGCCCCGACCCTATCCATGATCATACTTGTATACTTTCCATCCACAATCACCACGTGGTATCTTACCCCCTTCCGCGACTCCTTGACGATAATGATTTTCCCATCTTTCTCCCCTTGAATTCAGAGCTATTAGGGATGCGTTTTCTGAATCGGAGATAGATCGGAGACAAAATTCAGCAAATTGTGCTACAATGGAGGGCACAGTTAGGCAGTATTCTTCGATGCCGGACGAAAGCCCTCGTCTATTATTGTGAGATGCCTGTAAAAATGCATCTTTTCTCCGTGAGCATGGCTTGGGATTCAGATCTCTTGTGGGGAACATCACTTCTTCATCGAGCCAGCTGGAAAGCAGGAAATACTTCCTTTCTTCTGAGCAGAGATTCCCGTCAAGAGTCCAGGGATGTTAGGGCTTCCATTCCATCGGTCCATTGATGCTCGCTGTCACCTGTCCAGACTCAGCCCTAGCGCTAATGTTCTTGGCTTTCTATTGTTTCTGTACCAATCGTATCGGGCTGTCAATCTCCATCGGGAAGGACATCGCGGAACGGTGTCACCTCTAGGGTATTTCGGGCGTCGGTTGTCTCTTCGATCTGTTGCCAGCTAACGGAACCTTATCTGGAAGAGCTGGAATTCCTGTTTCCAGTCGTGTATTGTATACTGAACACTCACCCACCACTCGCCTCTCCCTCCTCTTCTCGTCTGTTCCGTTCAATGACCTAACAAACGTGCTCCACCTCCTCCTTTTCCCCCGTCCCCTGGCCCAAGTCCGTCTTCAAAACCCGTCCAAAAGTCTCCAACAAAACCTCGAAGCAGACCTTGGTAATCGCCGGATCGTACCGGCCCTTGCTCAACTCATCCCTGATGAACGCATGTTGCGCCCACGCAAACTCGTAGAAGCTGAATGTCACTCCAGCCTCGCGCAGCTTGGCGCGGATCAGATCGCGGCCGGCGTCGGGGACGTGTGTGTCCTTGACGCCAAAGATCATGGCTACTTCGCAGTGCTTGAGTTTGTCGAACTGGTCGATGGTGTGAGGGGCGACAAAGCCGGACGCCGTTGTCGGGTCGGGACGAGGAGCGGGAGCGGAGGGTGAGGTGTTGGGACCGTCGTTGGGACCGAGGGTGCGCGAGTGGATGTCGGTGCCAAAGTAAGGGATGGCGGCTGTTATGCGGGGGTCGAGCTGTATGAGGCAAAGTTAGTTGTTGGAGCTTAAATAAATAACGGGCAGAAGAGGGTGAGACATACAGCAGCTCTCAGAGCAAGATGGCCACCCAGACACATGCCCGTCGCGCCAATGCGCCCGGTGCAGGTCGGCAGAGACAGGAGGTAGTCGACCGTCCTGCGCGCGTCTTCATCGTAGGAGTCCAGCGTCTTGACTACCTTCCACTCGTTGCCTTGATCGGTGCCGGGAACATCGTAGGCGAGAGGCTCGGGGCCGGTGAAGTCGTGATAGCTGCTCGGGGCGGCGACGATGTAGCCTTGACCGGCGATTTGGCGGGCAAAGCGAGCAACGGGACCGGTCACTGTTCGGGCGCAAAGTCGTCGTCAGCTTATCGGGGTGGTTACCGGTACCAGCCATCAAGGATTCCCTTGCGCCCGGAGCATCTGCCCGCAAAGACCCCCGCGTGGTCCATTCTCCAGCCTGGAGCTCCATTTCTCCACGGGGTCCGTGGGGTATGTAGACATTGTAGGGAATGGGGGCCGGGCATGGAGCTCTTTAAGATCGGTCTGACCTTGGTAGATTTCGCTGAAGAGGGCGACTCCGGGAAAGCGCCTGTAAAGCGGAAAGGTATGAGACGAGGCATGCTTGGATGTCTATATGTTTTACCATGGTGCTCACGCATTGGGATATCCGGGAATGGTTGGGTGGAAGAGGAAGATTCCTGTGTTGTATTGTTGGGCGCAGTTAGATACAAGCTGGACTATGGATGTTTGCGACGGGCGTGGAACTCGAGATTTATGAAGGAAGCGCATCGGATTCGACGTGCGAGGCGAGGAGGTGAAATTGACTAACTCATCGTCGACTCCTTGCCATTGGCAGAGGTCTTGACGTCGGCGTAGCTCTCCTTGATCAACATGATGGGCGGTAGCTAGAATGCGACTGGACTGGTATCAGGACGATGCGGTCGGAGCTCCTGTCTCTCCTCGATGATGCTGGATAAGGTTAAACAGATGATGGGAGCTTTGACTCGAAACACGACGGGAGGACTGGGATCAAGCTCCAGCGCTGACTCGGACCTGGAAACCGAAATCGATCCCCTTCCTTCCAATTCTCAGCTCTCTCTGGTGCTCTCAGTTCTTGCCCCTCCTTTGCCCCTCGGGCTCATGGTCAAATTGCGGGGCGAGCTAGTGCCTTATCCCGCTTATCGCACTCCATGACTTCATGCGCCGCTGTGGGGCCGACGGGCAATGCTGGAATGGGGTTGGTGGAGACCTCGGGCTTCTTTCATCTTCTGGAGCCGACACAGAAAGGAACGAAAGAAACTAAGCTGAAAAATACAGAAAGGGAAGGAGTTCAATGAAGACGCCGCCAAACCAGTCCGCATCAAAAACTAAAAGATGAAGCTGTAGCACGACGACCAGAAAGAGATAATCAGCCTCGAGACACTCGCCTGTGACAATCTCGATCTCGCCATCAGAAATCAGGCATCGAGACCGTCATGACTGTTTCGCTGTTCAAGGTTTCCATCTGTAAACAGAAACCCCACAATCCACTGCCAGCTCGCCCATGATGCAAGGGTGAGTTCAAGGGTGAGTTTGCAGCGAGGTACGTCGAGGTACTTTTAGAAACCTGTCGTAACTGTTCGCAATCGCCAAGCGCGCGCGCAAACCACACAAACCACTGCACCACTCGCACACAGCCTGGCGAAGGCACACAGCCGCATTTTGCGACCACTTTGCGACAGAGCTTGGGGGCCTCTTTGTTCTACGTGTACCAACTGGAAGAGGCACAAGGACAATCAAAAGATTTGAAATTTACAGAATGCAGACAGATAGCTGTTAATATGAAACGCAGCATCGATATTGTAAGTATTATGACGTTGACGAATTGGCGCAACTTGCAGCTGTTGAGGTTGCGGCTGAATGTATCTGTCGATAAGGGGCAATGTAAACAAAAGATAGGGGTAGTTGCAGAGTCGCAAACGGCAAGCCTTCCTCCCAAGGAAATCATCATCAATACTGTATTGATTCCATACTTTCAATACGTACTTCGCTTGAAGTTTTGGACGAAGTGGTTGACAACATGGCTGTCAAAGTCCTTCACCACCCAAGGCTACCAAGTATCACCCATAGTGGGCTTCCCCTGACCTCGAACATCCAGGCTCAACAAGGCCGTAGGGCAGAACAGCTTCATGCGAGAGCCGTCTAGCTGGAACTATGGGGCGACCATGGGCTGACAGACACGGAACACATCCAAGTCCCTTTTTCGTAAACATGGCAATCACGGTGAAGTCTGGGGCAATTCGAGCCTTGTCTTGGCACCCACCTCAAATTGTGACCCTGAGTTCGAGGTACGTACCTCCAGAGGCTGTCTCCCATCTGGCTTGGCGGGAAGTGAACGGGCCAACACCGTGGTACGTACCTTTTTCCCAGGCGCAACTCCAGTTCAGCCAACTTTTAGACAGATCAAATTACTTGCATCAGACGAGGCGGCAATCAGGGCCTGATGGGATCGCAAGATTGCTAACAGAAAAAGACGTTGCTGGCGCCTGAAAGAAGGTTCGATTACCATCTGGAGGCGGCGAGCGGGAACCGGTTGGTGCGACCAGGCAATGCGCCTGGATGCGACAGCATGCGACGGAATGCGCCCGGCGCACACAAGTACCATGATGTACCCCGGCGTAGTGGGGTCAGGAAACTAACAGAAGCTCGTAGAAGCAAGAACGACCAAGCTCGACCACTAACTTAAATTCTGGAGCTCCGTCTGCCCCTCCACAGCCCACCTTGGCTTCCTTCTCAGACCACTGTTCTGCAAACAAATAATTGCGACTCCCATCCACGCAAACCAACTCGAACTCAGCTTTTCTCTTTTTTTCTACTTTTCCAGTCACATTCTGGGAATTGTTGAAAGCGTTCTCACTCATCCAACGCAACGACTTTTTTCTCTTTTCTCATAACGATACCCATTTCCCTTTTTCAGCACATCACACACATTCACAATGGCTCCCGCCGTCGGTATCGATCTCGGTACGACGTACTCTTGCGTCGGTGTCTTCCGTGAGGACCGGTAAGTTACAGCACCCTCACCGAGGGGGCCTCATGATAAGGGCTCACCTTGGTTCACCTTGATCACATACGAGGCAGCTCACTAACATGTACTCCCAGCTGCGAAATCATTGCCAATGACCAGGGTAACCGCACCACCCCCTCGTTCGTCGCCTTCACCGACACCGAGCGTCTCGTCGGTGATGCCGCCAAGAACCAGGTCGCCATGAACCCGGCCAACACCGTCTTCGATGCCAAGCGTCTCATCGGTCGCAAGTTCTCCGATCCCGAGGTCCAGGCCGATATGAAGCACTTCCCCTTCAAGGTCATCGACCGTGGCGGCAAGCCCGCCATCCAGGTTGAGTTCAAGGGCGAGACCAAGGTCTTCACCCCCGAGGAGATCTCCGCCATGATCCTTCAGAAGATGAAGGAGACGGCCGAGGCCTACCTCGGTGGCCAGGTGACCAGCGCCGTCATCACCGTCCCCGCCTACTTCAACGACTCTCAGCGTCAGGCCACCAAGGATGCCGGTCTCATTGCTGGCCTCAACGTCCTCCGTATCATCAACGAGCCCACTGCCGCTGCCATCGCCTACGGTCTCGACAAGAAGGTTGAGGGTGAGCGCAACGTCCTCATCTTCGATCTCGGTGGTGGTACCTTTGATGTCTCTCTCCTCACCATTGAGGAGGGTATCTTTGAGGTCAAGTCCACTGCCGGTGACACTCACTTGGGTGGTGAGGATTTCGACAACCGTCTCGTCAACCACTTTGTTCAGGAGTTCAAGCGCAAGGTCAGTAATGCCTAAAACATGTCGTTCAATGCATATTGTCAGATGCTAACCCCCTCACAGCACAAGAAGGATCTCTCCACCAACGCTCGTGCCCTCCGCCGTCTCCGCACTGCTTGCGAGCGTGCCAAGCGTACCCTCTCTTCTTCGGCCCAGACCTCCATTGAGATCGACTCTCTCTTCGAGGGTATCGACTTCTACACCTCCATCACCCGTGCTCGCTTCGAGGAGCTTTGCCAGGACCTTTTCCGCTCCACCCTCCAGCCCGTTGACCGTGTCTTGACCGATGCCAAGATCGACAAGTCCCAGGTCCACGAGATCGTCCTCGTCGGTGGCTCCACCCGTATTCCCCGTATCCAGAAGCTCATCAGCGATTACTTGTAAGTTTTCTCTCCCTCTTCAACAATGGGAAGGAGCCATTCGGTATGATCAGAAACTAACTCGACGGCTACACAGTAACGGGAAGGAACCAAACAAGTCGTAAGTGTTTCATTCTCAATTTCCTTTCCTCTCGGTTTTTTTTTTTTTTTTTTTGCGAATATTTGGGAATTTTCAAGACCAAGTCGACTAACACTCATGTTTACAGCATTAACCCCGATGAGGCCGTTGCCTACGGTGCTGCCGTCCAGGCCGCCATTCTTTCCGGCGATACCTCTTCCAAGTCCACCTCCGAGATTCTCCTTCTCGACGTTGCCCCTCTCTCTCTCGGTATCGAGACCGCTGGTGGCATGATGACCAAGCTCATCCCCCGCAACACCACCATCCCTACCAAGAAGTCTGAGGTTTTCTCCACCTTCTCCGACAACCAGCCCGGTGTCCTTATCCAGGTCTACGAGGGTGAGCGTCAGCGCACCAAGGACAACAACCTCCTCGGCAAGTTCGAGCTTACCGGCATTCCCCCCGCTCCCCGCGGTGTTCCCCAGATCGAGGTTACCTTCGATGTTGATGCCAACGGTATCATGAACGTCTCTGCCCTCGAGAAGGGTACCGGCAAGACCAACCAGATCACCATCACCAACGACAAGGGCCGCCTGTCCAAGGAGGAGATCGAGCGCATGCTTGCTGAGGCCGAAAAGTTCAAGGAGGAGGATGAGGCCGAGGCCAAGCGTGTCGCTGCCAAGAACGGCCTTGAGTCGTACGCCTACTCTCTCCGCAACACTCTCAGCGACTCCAAGGTCGATGAGAAGCTTGACGCTGCCGACAAGGAGAAGCTCAAGTCCGAGATCGACAAGGTTGTCGCCTGGCTCGACGAGAACCAGCAGGCTACTCGTGAGGAGTACGAGGACCACCAGAAGGAGCTCGAGGCCATTGCCAACCCCATCATGATGAAGTTCTACGGTGCTGGCGGTGCTCCCGGTGGCATGCCCGGTGCTGCTCCCGGTGGCTTCCCCGGCGGCGCCCCTGGCTCCAACGACAACGAGGGCCCTACCGTCGAGGAGGTCGACTAAATGCATTCGTCCACGATCTGAACTAATGCATCCTCATCGACTTTTTCCTTTTATCTCTTAATTCCCTTTTTTATTTCACACTACGCGCAGTAGATTGGAACGATCGATCGCACATGGTGTGGTCTTAGGTACAAATGCGGAGTTAAACGGGTATGGGTTTTAAGTCACAAGGCCTAGATCTGCTTTGCTTTTGCAGTCTCAGTCCGTCTCATGAAGAGAACAAAAGAGGGAAAAAGTGTTATGGAATGAACGGAGAGGGAGGAGGGCAAAAACGAAACACTTGCATGGCTTTGTATTTAATCACGATTCCCATGGTTATCACCTTTCCTTTTGATGAAGACAATTCATTTACGGTTGTTCAAAATAACTTCAAGCTGTCCAAACATGATGCACGTGATGTGATTTACATATCTTCAAGCTTCGACGATAATTACTTTGATCACTATGGTTAGCCTTGAAATTATATCCCATCCGTTTAACAACGTCCAGCGGCCTGGGCGGCTGCAGCACCGTAGCCAACAGCCTCATCGTGGTTGACGCTGGAGACATTTTTAGTCGACTTGGTCTTGGAGAAGGAAAATTCCCAAATATTCACAAAAAAAACCGAGAGGAAAGGAAATTGAGAATGAAACACTTACGACTTGTTTGGTTCCTTCCCGTTACTGTGTAGCCGTTGAGTTAGTTTCTGATCAATTTCGCCCTGATCCAGAAGTGGTGATGCATCTTTTCTCATGATCTTAGACCAGCTTGTTGTTTCTTCAGGGCGCTGGTATTGTTCGGGTTGTAATGTGGGTCTTGTAATTTCATGTGTAACTGATGGCCCAAATGCGGTGCTCACAGCCCAGCGAAGGTTGTAATTACAGCCTAATACACGAACTGGCAAACGAGGTCCGAGTTTCTTAAGATGCATCCATCCTGAGACTCATAGCACCTGGACAGCATGCCTAGATCCATGAAGAGGGATGCCCGACGCCAAGAGTTGATGTCTTTCCAGAATGGGCGATGAAGATGAGCTACCAAGAAAGATGCACCAGCCCCAAGGTTAAACACGATCACTGGGTTCCTCATAATGGGTTTCCGAAGTCGAAGGATACATAACACCATGAGGCACACCCACTTCTGAACCCAATATCAGGCATCACCAGAACCAAGAAACACATTAGCAACTCTACCATAGCCATACCGAGATTCAAGACATCAAATCCACCCTTCAACCACCCCCATACCACGAATGTACAGATGCATCACCATGTCATACACACACATACCCCGCATCAGCCATATCCATTATCCAGTCAAGTCAACTGAACATTGACGCAAATAAGCCACGGCTTTCATCCCGAGTCAAAGCCCACCTCTACTTAATTCTAGACGGTCTCTCCTGTCATCAGCAAGCGAGAAGCCCGCTCCGTTTCGAATGATGTCAATGTTTCCATCTCAGCCATGAGAATCTTACGCTCAGTCTCTCGACCCAAAGTAGATGGACTTCACTCCCTCGTCAGCCAACGGCGAAAATCAATGGTGCGTAGTCGTGCTGCTAGTCAAGTGTTGAGAAAATAAGTTTCATTGTTTTCGGCTTTCCAGCTGGCTTGATGAGGAAGGAAGGAATGATGTTGCTAACAAGAGATCTGAACCCCAACGTTCGGTCCGGGAGCCAAGCCAAGCGCAGCCCAAGAAAAAAAAAAATGCCAAGATATCATCCAAACCTAAATTCTCACAACAAAGACTGAAGATTTCGTTCCGACGCCTTTCATCCAGTCCTTCCGTATCTCAACTCCTCTCTTCAAGTCAACAACTCTTGGCTGGCCATCATATTCTCCAATCCCTCCCTGTGTCACTGCTTTAACCCCTTTGTCTTACATACTGTACAGTGTACGCGCCAGGATTGATCGCCATCACTTGTAAACATGTAAACAAACGCTTTGCAAACGCAGCCACAGCGGTAGGGAAGTCAAACAAAGGGGGTCAATACTCGACGATCGGGCAGGCAACCAAGCATTCTTTCCAATCATCCTCCGCTTCTTTGACAAGACTAGGCTAGATTTCGCTGGGCTCTAGTCTCGACGTAGGGCTGACGGTCAGGTCTCCGGCAGGCACACTTTAATTGGACTGTCATACGGTTGCGTGGGATCTGGGATCTGGCATGGCCTACAGGTAGCCGAACGATGGTCTAGGTTTGCACATGTGAACAATCTGGGGTCTTCGGAGCCATACATTGCTAGGCCACTATGTTCGGTAACGCCAGATCCATATGAGAGATCCATATGAGGGATCCATGTTGTATTCCCCCTCGGCCTTGAGCTCGCTACGGCGTGGTTGTTTTCATTGCGTAGAGGTAGCCACTGGATGGCCTGGATGGTCGGGGGAAATGGGGATGATTTTATGGACTAGGAACTGAGAAGACCGTCGGGGAGTTGACTTCCCCTAGATAGAGTGGACTGGCTTGTCGTGATTCTCTCTACCTCTGCGGAAGGATGGCTGGATGGAAATGGATACCTTATATAAACCACGGGTTCTTCCCTCATCAATGTGCGTCTCTTCTTCAACCATCCAGCCCTCATATCCAGCATTCATCCTCACGTTTCAAACGAACCACAACCAGAAGCAAGCCGTTGTGGCCTCTGCACCTTAATGCCTTGGCTAAACCGCTTACTTTGGTATTTACCAAGATAACAATATCTCTTCTCCTTCAATGATTCCAACAAACAACACCAATCTAGAGGTAAGCCATCCGCATAGCCAACCCTACCTTATGCTCTTGGTGGTAGTCCACTCAATCCCCGGGACTTATGCCTTTTTTTTTCCGAGCAGCTCGACGGACCTCACCAACACAGCAAGGCAGTTTCTCGAGCAACTCGGCATAGGTAGTCACGGCATCAGGGCTTCCAAGATGCTGCCCATGGCCGCCCTTGCGCTCTTGTGAGAACCAGTAGTGGAGATCTGGATGGGATCATCCGGCCCAGCCCTTTGAGACGAATTCTGACACCGTGTTGGTGTTCGATTGATCTGTTAGGATCGCTCCACTCCGCCCTTGCGTTCTTGGGAGTAGCAGCGGAGCTTTGCTACCTTGCACTTCAGCTCCTCGAAGGAAACCAAATCAATTACTACAACCATGAAGTTCTCACTGCTCGCTTTCGCTGTGGCTTCGACCTCTTTGGTCTCTGCCACCAACCCCAAGGCTAACGAGTAGAAGGATGGCAACTGGTAAGATCTGGCCTTTTTCCATTCCATCCACACAAGTCATTTTCATAAGCCACCTTCTTCCCACCTCGGTTCCCTTTCTCCAACCCCCAATCCCCCACATCCCATATGTCCCCTCTCCCCTCCCTATTCCTCTCCATCCCCTTCCTCCATGTCCACCCAGACTAACACCCCCTCCCTTTTCAGCCAAGTCTACAACCACCCCCACGCCCGCTCTAACCTCTCAACCTCGGCGTCGTGACCATAGACGACACCACACCACACCACGCACTCGCTGGGTGTACATCACCGTCTCCAATCCGGGCCCAAATGGTACGCTTACCTTACACGGGCAAAGTTCCACTTGGTAAGACGCGATGCCGGAGGCGCGTGCACGGCGACGCGTGCATTAGCGGGCGAGAAGTTGGGAACTCTGCCGAATGCTCTGCCGGATAGACGGGATGCAATAATTTGGATACGATACAGGTAATAAGGTCCCGGGGAAGAGGGTTGGATATGTGAGGAGGGGAGAGGGAGGCGGGAGCAGAGTGGGAGTTCTTGAGGGAGAGGGGTGAGAGGGGGGGAGAGGGGGAGATGGGGGATGGGGAGTGTTGTATTGCAACTGTCATCGATTGAATGCCTTATATCTTCATGTCTATGCCTTTTTGAGTTATAAATTTGAGTCCTGGTTTTGTTGTTAGCTTGATAGTTCTGGGACTCTGGACGAGTTTTATCCTGTATGTGGCCCGTCCCAAACCTCACAACGATGCATTGAACTGCCAACCTAAGGTAGATAGGTAAAAGTGGAAATGCATTAACAAGCCTCAATTTGGGATGTTCAGTACCAGGATTACCGTGTTCAAAATGAGACCTGCCTTTAATCGTGGAAAGAAACGCATGTATTGGTGTAGATGGTAGAAGTATGAAAATGCGTAGAAACGTTGACCCAAGGTTTCGAGCTAGCCGGAAAAAAACATAAAAAAAAGAGAACATTGTTGGACTATAGTGTGCTAACCTGGAGTTGCCTATGGGCTCGCGAGATCAAGGTATCCAAGTTGGAGGTTGCCTCGATGATGACCTGGGAGGTTTGCTCTTCCAGTCACTCTCGGCAACCCGACTCCGGATTCTGGATCTCGCAATGAGTCCATACAGTAGACTACTCTCTCAAACATACCTCATGATGTATGTATTCCTGTCCCTTCCTCAGTCCCAGGCGGTAAATAAGCCAGAATCCCCCATTGCGCCGCCCACGGTTGTGCTTCTGTGTCCCACGGGTTCGGCGTACTAGGCTCCATGTGCTGTGGGTACCTGTCCGCCCAAGACTGTTGCAATCCTCGATTGATAATATCACGGCATGAGTCAGTGTCCTTCCAGAGGTATGCAGTATTCGAATTGCTCGCCCACGTGGTGGGCTTTCAGCGATCCCTCTGGGTAGACGTACTCCTCCGAAGCGTACGAGAGTACGATGTCGCCCTCCCAGTCGCACCAAACTTCTACAGGCACGTAGCGGTCGCCGTTCCCATCGTGAAAGACCCTTTGGGAATATAGCTTGCGTGTTCGTGCGCAGATGGCATTCGAGGCACTGTAGTAGTACGGATCAATGTCAGGGACGATAGTGGTTGTGGTGATGGTACTGGCGGTGCCTGCTTTGGGCTTGGGAATCAGCCGGTAATCGATGAGCCAAAGAACGCAGTCTTCTTCATCGATTCCGTTGATTCCGTTCTCGCCGGATTCGTGTAGAGCGCCGAGGGCTTCTGTGGCTTCCGTCGTGTGTTCGACCTGCGGACATCCATATCGGTAGGTATCAGAGTCTCCCCAGGTCGGGTTGAACTCAATTGCAAAGTCAGTGAAGCCAAGGAAACCATTGGCTTGAGCGCACAAGGGGAAGGTCTCGATAAAATCTTTCCAGAGTCGCTCTTCGAACCTGAAGATGTCCCAATAAGACGTCATGAACCTGGTAGACGGTCTGAAGATGAAGAGATCTTGATGGGGGAGGACGGTGAAGTAGCGCTTGCCAAGGATGGTAGTGGCTGATACATCGTTGCGGTTGTCCTCCTTTGGGTTCGTGGTGGGACCGGTGGTGGTGGTGGTGGTGCTGCTGCTGCTGCTGCTAGATAATAATAATGATGACGGCAACGAGCTAGACATGTAAAAGGTCGACGCCATCTTGGCAATTCCTTCCCTACTCAAACCCGCGTATGGACACCCTTCCCCAAACAGGGGGGATTTCCAATCATCAGGATCACGAAACTGCTTCTATGCTTCATCCTCAACTTGTCCCACTTATCACTCTCGAATGCTCGCATCATCACTTCACGGGAGTGCTTGCAAGCGGTCCAAAGTCCTCCATCGACCATGTATACCGACGGGTTACCGCCAGCGACCCCGGGGGCGGATAGCGTTGTTGCGAGTACACGGGCAGAGAGAAGACCATAGGTTCTGTAGTCGTAGTTGTTCACGTGTATTGGCGAGACCCAAATATCGCCTTCTTTCAGGGCCAGACGGCAATCTTGCTTGTCCTTCTCAGGTTGCTTCTCGTAGAACCGATGGTGGTTGTCCAACCACTGATCGTAGTAGACACCTGCTTCTCGTTGCTCTTTGTCGAGCGGAGCGTAGTCGACATCGAAGACGTGGGCGCCGGATCGGTTGAGTGGGCGAATGGCGAGTTCCCAGATTCTGTTCCTCATCTCCCATGGGAGGAAGGGAAAGAGGTGGAACTCGGTCAAGGTGGTCATGTTTGTCGCGGCTCGTATCGATTGGGGATGGTACCGGCGAGAGTTTGAGAAGGTTCGGGTTAGCAAAATGGAGCTGGGGAAACGAGTTTGGGAAATGGCCAGTGGACAGCTTCGAGTCCTTACCTGACAACCTTTGCCCTTTATATAAGGTGGATGGCAGGAACTGGATGGGAGGCAGTGTCCAGACAAATTGAATGTCCGCCGAGTGAGTCAAGTGGCAAGTGGAAGATGACTGGTAAGGAACTGCGGACTGCGAAATCTGCAGCGTTCGACAGAAACCGGACATGAATGCTGCAGGACGGACTGCAGTTGTATCCGGAAAGAAATGATTCCCGCCTTCCCATTTCCCTGATCGAAATATTGTACCATACACCCGCCTGGAATCAAACAACCTGTAAATGACCGTACATACGGAACGCGGTTTTCGGTTCTTCCGGCCAGCACTTGCCGACGCGAGCCGGACGTCGGACAGTCATATACTTCCTCTTGCCCTTGATATTTCCATAACTTCCGTCCCCTCTCCCTGCATCAAGCGGTCGATACCGTCGGACTGGCACTTTCAGGCTGGCCATTCCTTTATTTCCTGCCCTTCGAGCATATGAGCCCGGCCCCCAGGGCAATTGTCCTCCATCCTTCCACCCGAACTCCTTCTCATCCTGACCTCCTCGTCACTGACGACGACACCGAATGTTGTTTCTGTTGAGTTTTGTTTGCCCTCTCCATTCAAAAACTCGTCGATTTGCACTCGTGCACAGTCCATGTCTTCCAGCTATTTAATCCCCCCATTCTCCCGTCTTGCTTTTCTTTTTTCTTCGCTTGTTCTCAGACATTATTCTATCTTCCCACTCACCTTTACATTGCAACTTCAAACACACCTCACCGATCTCTCTGTTTCCACTTCACCCTTCTCTCTATTTTCCACCTCACGTCATCTCTCTCCCTCCGAGACGTCTGCCATGCCTTCGCTCAATATCCCCATGATATTTTGCAATCCTGTCCTTCGGCGCCCATCGATCTGACTCTCAAACCAAGTCCAACACTGTCCTTCTCCATCCCACTTCGCCCGCTTCCTCCGATCCGTGTCCGAGTCCCGCCCGGCCGCATTCGAGCTCTGAATTGGTTGTCGAGTCCGCTTCAGACTTTCTCTGTCAACATATCAACTCGAGTTTGATGGCGCTGCCATAGCTGTGAGTTCCTCTTCTCACGTTGACGCCTGGTTGAAGCATCCCGTCTCTTCAAGGCACCGAGAGACACTCTTGTCTCTACAGAGCTTCTTGACGCACCTTCGCAGGCATCGAATCTCCTCGAGTCCGCCGTGGGTGCCGAATTGCTCTTTTGAGCTTCAGGGCCGTCTACCCGTCAATGTGTCAAGTCGAGACCACGCCGGTCACTGCGCTACATTCGATCGATGGGAGGTTTTGCGCCGTTGACAGTGCCGCTCTCCTTGAGCTTGACATGTCCTGCACTCCTATGGCTCGCCCCTTGCTTCACAGCTTGGATGCCTCAAGATGTCTGGTTCTACCTGACCTTGAGATGACTCGAATGCTTCGCCTGCCGGCTAAAGTGACCTCGAGACTCGTGTAGGTATATAGAGATTTCTTGGGAAAGTCATTCGACGGCCATCGGATTCTAAGGTAGAGGTGCCGTATATTCGCATCCCTATTTCATTTCGTCAACACTCGCTTTTGACACTTGGAAAAACGGCGACAGCGACCGCGATATAAGGTGGCGGCGAGGTCTTGGGAGGGCGACGAGGTCTTGGGAGGGTAAGTAACGACGAGAATGACCCTGAGATGCTACCAGCCGGAGACTGACATGCCATAGGATGCCTTAGGGAGAATCCCGTCCATAGCGCGTTGTCTCGAGCTGACTGAGTTTGTCACATTTCCCTCCGTGTATCCTGAACGGCCTATCTTAGTAGGGTTCATTGGGCGGTATGTTGACGAACTCGCAAAGGGCGGCAGCCGCTTGTTTCTCCAACTCGCGAGGTGTTGACGGCTTTCAACCTTAAGTTGAAAGAAAATCCCCCGTCAACCTAAGGGCCCATCTTCCGTCGCTAGGGACGGAAGCTCTGGGGGCGGCGAAGTCGGCCTCTGCAACCTCCACGTGGTGCCGCCTGGGAACCTGGTCTTTAACGTGGTCAGAGCCAGTGCAGAGACGCAATGCCTTTTCACGCCATGAAACCACAAAACAACGCCATTCCACTCTTAAAAGTAAGTGAACCTGGCCCTCATCTGAACGTTCACAAGCCGGTTGCTGATTTTTGCAGCAGTTGACAGATAACGATCACCTCATCGAGCGGCATAAAAAGGAGCTGGACTCCCCAACCAACCAACACACGTGAATCAGACGAAATGGCTCCCAACCGCCCAAGCAATTCGTTCCGGCCCCAAGCCCGCGCCCCGAGCCCCGGCGGCTCGGTATGTGATATTCCTATTTTACTACTTACTGACTTTCTGCGTTTGGAAGCTCTGTGTCACTACGTTTGCATCCTTCACGTTAGCAGTCATTGCAATCCATCAAGTGTTGGATGTCGATTATCAGTGGCCCTCCCGCATAGTTGCTGGACCTTCAATCGCGTGTCTTACCACCCTTCTCATTTCAGTCAACTCAACCGTCTTCCTGGAGTCGCTGAGCTCAACCCCCGAGCCATCCTCCTCGCCGCCCATGCCCTCTTACCCCATCATGGCCTCCCCCTCACTCATCGAACCGCCACCCCCGGTCTTCCCTCATCCCTCCTCGGGCCTCCAATTCGCCGGAACCCGGCAAACGCAGCCCCAGCAAAGAATCCTCACCCTAGGCGCAACTGGCAACCAAAGCCGCCGCGCCCTTTGCGCCCTCCTCTCCTCCAAATGCCGGCACAGCTACACCATCGGCTGGCTGGTCCAGGACCTGACCCGCTCTTCAGCGCTTGCGCTCTCGCAGTCCCTTTACTTCTCCTCGTGGGTCTCTTCCCACTCCAACAACTTCCCTATCAAAATCGTTGCCTCCTGTCAGAGGGTTAGACCTCTGTGACTGTCGCACGTGATTGTTGCCATGGCTCACTGGCTATGTGCCATTCACATGCTTGTGCAGGCTGCAGCCGCTTCTACGTACCCACGTGGCTGGGCAGCCCTACTTAACTGCACACACCTTGCGACTGTTCTCTTTTCTCCTTCGTGCAATTACACATATTCACCTCAACTCCATACCATTTGCCCGTGATACCTCCTGCATATATCCATGTTTTGTCTTGCCGAATACCATTGATACAAACCAGAACAAAGTAGGGGAGAAGAAGCCAGCTGCCGTAGTACGTATACATCGTCTGTTCGGGTTTGAAGAACCCTCACCCATTAGCAGTATATTACTAACTGTAATCTAGGAGCCGTGGAATGTAAATAATTGTTCAGATCTGGTCTATATGCAGGCTGGCTAATATAGGTCACATGGCTCCTAGAAGGAAACGAAGGAAGTATGTATAATATCATGCAGGGCTACCAACCTAGCGAGTGCTTACACGTTCGGCTAACACTGATAAAGTACAAGAAAAAGCTTTATGAAGCGGCAATGGCAACGGCCAGAGTGAGTAAACCCTATCATCAGTACAATGTACATAAGCCGATTACTAATAGGTACATTTGTATAGAACACCCAATTGAAGATGGAAGCTAAGGAGAAGAAACTCCGCGAGGAGATTAGGAAGGACGGAGAGTAAGTCCGAAAGAATTTTACGGAAGCAGAGGTAAATTTACACCAGCTTTAACACTAACACACTAATCCTTCGAAACACCTACTAGTTATACAATAATATCGATTAGCGACTCCGAACTGAAATGGACGCAGCTCCAACCGAGGAGGAGTTTTTGGCTCTACTAGACGCGAGAGTAGAGGTAGCAGTAAGTACATTCATTATATTAAAATGGTCACCAAATACAACTGGGGTCTAACATAGATTCAGGCTGGTGCTGCCCCTGAGGCTGTCTGTGCTGGGGCCAGTCGGGCCGAAAGGGTTGAAGAGTCACTTGACTCGGGTGTCGTGATTGAAGATAATATGGACTAGAGTATACTTTCATCTCATGGAACTTGCTCTCATCTCTACTTTTGGTTTTCATATTTAGTTATTTCCCCGACGCTGCTGCTGCGTCCGGCCAAGATGAGAGGCGCATTCGGCGGCTGTGCTCCCGCTCATCACGAGTGTAGATGCCAACGACGATTCGGGGAGAAACTCGGAAGCCAGTAGCAGCACTTGACCACAGTGAGATGGGATTATCAGAACATGGCGTGGAGATTCGGGCAATGTTCCATTTTCTAGTTTATACTAGCTTGGTATTCTGAATGCAACTCATTCCAACCCGTCCCGGATGCCGCAATGACACTCTGAAATGCCCAAATACCAATTGCAAACACATACGCACCACCTGCGTCAGCATATTGACTGTGGCATTAGGCCTTGAACAACGAATAAACTGCATTCGTGAGATGTCAAGATGTATCGGGAACTTGACTGGAGGTCTCCGGATGTATCGTCCGAAACATTGTCACAGTGCTTGTGGGCCTTGAACAGCGAATTCTATTGCCTCGGTTGTCTGTAAGTCCTGCTTGCGTACCTTATCAACGTTCCCTCGTTCTCCCAGTAAATGCAATGCCGCCTGCGGCCGCCTGGGGTAAAATTCTTTCCGTCACTCAACCAGCCCTGCCTGATATCTCCAAACTGCCGTGCCTTTCCGGGTTTGTTTCCCCTTCACTTCTGTCGATTGGAACTTCATGTTCCTTCATTGGCCGTACAAGTCTGGTTCATCGATCTGGAGTTGAGGCAGATCCCCCAAAGGGCCAAAAAGAAAACCCCCTTCCCTTATACATCACCACACTCGTGCCATATTCCCTAGGTCATCTTTTGTTTCTCAGCATTCAGTTTGCTATAGAGAATCTTTATCAGCGCGCCGGCGCCCAAGTCCCAACAGTAAAAAATGAGAGAATAGGAGAGAGGTTTAAGATACTCACGTAGGTAACATCGGACTCATCTGGTTCCCACCGACATCGACATCGACATCGACACCCTCATCTCTTCTCACATTTAGAGGTACCGACCCAAAATTGAACCTGAAGAGAGCCCAATTCATATCCGTCTCCATTGCGCAGCGCATTCCATTCAAGGAGAAGAACGGTTCCGTCCCATTTACCTAGGTACCGCTTTCCTCGAATTGAACTGCAAGCCTAGAGGTAGGTTCCAAGACACGAAACCGGGTACGTAGGTAACTTTGTTGTTGTTGTTGTTGTTGTTATTTTTAACGTCTACTTCCGCCTCCCGTAGGGCATGAGACGTGCCACATCGGTGAATCTAGCGTACAAAAATTGTTCACCAAAACCATTACTCCGAGGGCAACCCGAGGCCTATTGCCAGTGCAAATCACGTGTTGCCCATAGCGTAAACGCGGCCCAACACCTCCAATCGAATCGCCCAGTGAGCGATCTTGGTAACTTTGTGCCTCGGCCGGGGTCTGGTGGAGGTCAGAGGTCAGAGGAACTGTCGACGGCACAGGGAGTGGGCTGGGCGAGTGGCTGGGCTCCTGCTTTGTGTCTAGTCCATGTCCGAGGGCAGGGCGCGAAACGTGAGGGAGGTGTGACGAACCGTTACAAGCACAGGAGTATATCGCTGGGAATAAGAATAACGGTAGTAGTAGCCGAAAGGTACTGATAGATTGTGGAAGCTATTGCTTGCTGAAGAGCCCAGTATAAGAAGAAGGCCGGGAGGTCTTCTTTTATACAGGTCCTTCAGATGAGGGCCGCCGCGCCGATATTGAGGTTGCGGCTCTGCGGCGCCCCGGCGCCGGTACCACGGCGTCCCTCTGATTGGTCTATCTAACTGCTTACATAAGTGATCCCTTATTGGATCGTAACAGGAGGCTCTTAAACCGGTGCGCTCAATCTACGATATTTGGGTACTGAAAACACTCCCTGCGCAACGGATGGAAAAAGAAGAGCTCCAACTCCGAGAATAATAATACTAACTCCTTCGGTGTGGTAAAGTACAAAAAGAAAAAGAGTTGAATCGAGAAAAAGAAACATACAACACCAGGGATTCGCTGGTCGTCACCGACCCAACTACTAGTCTGGCCCTCACTGGCTTATCTATGGGAGAGCGGACGGGATCCCGAGTTTTCCAGTGGGTATGGTCGTATGTGATAGTACTGTCCAACCAATGCACTTATGTAACCGTCATGCATGGTGATGATGAGCATCTGGTCCTTCCTTCCTTATAGTCAAGAGCCACATGACTCCTCGTTTATAGACGCCTAAAAGAAGGTATGCAACCATCGGTTACAGTAGTTGGTGTTGTAGTCATAGCGCTGCCATCCGAATCTTTAACTTCATTGTAATGTAAAATTCAGGGAAACGAGACCGTTTGAGAACTTGGGTCAAGCAGGCTTTCGCTTAGGAGGCAGCTGGACGACTGGACTGCGCGGTAGCATGTAGGTAGCAGGCGGCGAGCTTGACTTGAACGGCACTGGGGACTGGGGGAAGCGGAGAGGAGAGGGATGATAAGCTTGATGCCGTGCCGTCAACGGGTTCAATTACATGTATCTTCGGCCTTTTCTTGCGATGGGGGGTTTGTGAAGTGTTTTCGTTGTGTTTGTATGTATGTATTGTTTGAGCAGAGGTTGTTCCTGTTTCTGTTTCTGTGATGTTCTGACATGACTGAAAGTACTGCTCAAGTGTGTGCTTTGAAAGATGGATGGCACTGGATCTGGATTTGCAGACAGAGAGGAGAAGGCATTGATGGTGATATGAGAGCCCGTTTTATAAATCGTGGAAAGCAACTGTTCGAAGGCTCCATGTCGAAGGCTGAGCTCGACAGGTGAAGTCAAAGAGTGTCGTCAACCTGGTGGTGAGATCCCGGGTTCGGTAACGATGACCAACCCTGACCGAGACCGAATGACCAGCGCGAGTGATTGGTCTCGTCGGTTGGAACTTGGACTCAGTCGTTTCTTTCACGTCTATGTCCACTTGGTTACATATATGGAGTATGAGATATGACATGAGATGTTGGACATAGCGGTGGCGATGATGAGCCGCAATCTTTGCTCGTTGTCATTGTCGGTTTCTCATGGAGCCCCGTCAGATAGAATGTGCCCCATTGCAGGCCTCTCATAATCTCATTCATCAGGTCCCTTGTTATTATTCTTCGTCTTTTGGCATTGTCCCTTCCAGTCTCCAGATGATGTTGGTGATGTTGGTGATGAGACCAGGGCGTAATAGTCCTATCTCGTGTTATGTAGTCGATCATTCATTGACATACTGCGTATCCAACCACCCGTGTCGATACTTGATATCTCTTTCACTCTTTTGGAAGTGAAGGAGGGCGCTTGGCTGATCTGGACATGCTGTACGAGTGAGACGTCTCGTTGGGACTACTTGTTCGGTCTGCAGCTCACATGCGGCGTATGTCTACCTACCTCTCGTCTTAATCTCGTCCCTAGTATACGCAATGCTATCTAGATCAGTGACGTTCTGCATTGGTGTGGGTGGTCTAGACTTGACTCAACTGCTTTGTCAACCGCACCAACGACCTACGTGAACTGACAGGTTCTGATGTCAAAGTTGAAAGACACGCACGGGAAGTGGAAGCTCGAAGCTTTACCACATCTGATATGATGGGTTAGGTTAGTTTGGTGTTAGGTCATGGGTACCTATGTCAAGGGAACCTGCCTCTATGCTAGTCACAATCCCTGACCCTTGCTCGGATTCGTACCTGACTTGATGATCTTCATCCCTTCCAGTGAACCCTTCAAACAGAAAAAAAAGCAAAGATGAAGCGGTTACGTACTATGCCCAAGGGAGTTAAGCGAGCGAGTAAAAGATATCGTATTTGGGCTAGACGTCGGCATCGAGCAACCGCTCAAGAGCAACTCATGGGAGTCGGACGGGAAGTGAACAAAACATGAAGAAGAGAGGCGGCGCTTTGCTTCTGCTCTAGTTTCTACGCTCATGTTCTGTTTGAGTGCGCCACGGTCAAGGTAACTGGGCCTCGAAGCATCGAGAACGAGATCGGGATGAGGGATGGCACGGGTTGGTGGTCTAATGGCGGGCGTCACTTCCGTTCCTTCCATGCCGCTGGAAGTGCAATGTTCGATTCTCTGATTGAGACCTATCCCAGCCCGTCCTGAATGCTGCAAGGACACTTCGAAATGCCTGACCAACGATTGCGAACACATTATCAGTGATTGAACCACCATGTTTAGAATGAGATCAGACCTTGATGAGCGAGTAATATGTTTTGATGAGATGTGAGAAGGCCGATGTAAGAATGTCGGGGCTTCGGTGTGTATTGTGCATTGCGAGGACCCTGCTTTCACATTAATACCTATAGCCAAAAGAAAAAAACAACTCCGCTGTGGAATCACTCGTTCCGCCAAAGCTTATCCAAGCATCATAACATTTCGCTTTTAATCTCTCACCTCCTTCGCAAGCCGCATTCCGCATCACGTCCTTCCCTCATTAACCCAATCCATACCCAATCACTCCCTTCTCTCATCACCACCACTTCCCAAGCCTTCTCAACAACATCTTCTCATCGTTCGCTACAGAATCCCAAGGTAAAGTCAGCAAACATATTCAACCAAACATCAACCTCCGCAACCAGCAACCGACCCAAGCCAAAGCATTAGCAGCGGGTACCGAGTAGGGTGGGTACTTACACAACTCCGGTCCCCTTCCCAACCCAGCATCCATCCCATCCCAAGTCTCCGGGTTCACCACCTTCACCACACCCGCATCAATACTCCAAGCCACGAGTTCGTTCCGAACACCGTAAATCCACACATGCCAGTCGCCGGCGTCCTGGAACCGAAGGCCCGACAGGACGAGGGATCGCTGGCCTAGGGCGTCTTGGACAGGGAGAGAGGTGAGGTAGACGTGGAGGGTCATTTGGGTTGGAGGGGCGGGGAGGGTCGTACTGGTGCTGGCGCTGGCGCTTGCGTTTGCGTTCGAGATGGCGTTGGTGTTGCCAATGGTGGCTGGGGAAGTTGCGCTTGGATCTGTGGCTGGGGCTGGATTGAGTGGATTGACTGGGTTGACTTGGTCAACTTGGCCGGCTGGGGCTGGGTTGAGTGGGTTGACTGGGTTGATGTTGGCCATGTCTGGAAACAGCGTTGGATATTGGGCTAGGGCAGCTTCTGGTAGTGTGCTTGAGCCTTGCTGCTGCCTGGCGACTAAATCACACAGGAAGTCGGTAAACTCGTTGAGATTCACTTGGCCCGCGTTTTGGTTCTGGTTCTGGTTCTGGTTCTGGTTCTGGTTCGCCGCTGGCATGGCACCTGTATCTATAAACCTGGTCGCGTGTGCGCGAATGGAAAGCCCTCCGAGCTGCGCTTCCTAGGCGGAGAGCCGAATCACGGCCGGGTTGCAGCTGTCATGGACAAAGTTGTCGTGGATGGGGGTGCGGAGGGGGATGAGGAGGGTGGGATAAGCGGGAAGCGGAAGGGGGGAAAGGTCTATGGAGGGGGCCCCGGTGAGGGAGCTGGACTGGGGGTTTGGGTCATCGACATCGGCTGGCATCGAAGGGAGGCCGTCGGGATTGGTGGAGGGCGGCTCTGGCGCTATGTCATTGTCCGGGAGGTAGTCGAGATTGGTGGAGATGGGGGGCAAGGCGGTGATAGTCTGGGGGGGCAATGCCGCCAATAGCCCTGGGTCGTTGGTCGAGGGGAGGTTGTCGGAAAGGGTGTCTGTCTCTGGGTTATTGGTGGAAGCGAGGTCCATGTCGATGGAAATGGGGGAGTAGGTTGTTGGTGGTGGGGAGGTTAGAGGTTCCTCTGGTAGCGGCAGAGAGGACATGTTGGAGGTTTGGAATGTTTCGATGGGGTTGTGGTTGTGATTGAGAGGGGACCTGACGTTCTTGTTGTCGATTGGTGATGCTGAAGGCAATGTTGCTGGATCTGAACTGATGATCGTGTTGCTGCTGGTCGAGACAATTGAGGTGCTCTGGATTGCTGTTTTGATAGCTGTTCTAAACCTGGGTGATGGTTAAAAGAAGAAAACATCAGAAAAAACGTGATGGGCTTTTTTCCCTTTCAAGCTGGGTGTGGACACGAGCTGGACTTGGCCGAACACCGCATGAGCATGGCTGGGCATTGTCGATTCGGGTCAGTCAAATGGCAGTAGCGCCGTAGAGGACTTCCATTTCCTTCAGTCCATGTCCTTTTTCGTGGTCAGGAGTACCGGTGGAAAGCTGAGACCCTTTGGCGGGCTGCCAGCCGCTCCTTCCACTTCCATCTCATCCCATCCCCCAAGGCCTGCCAACCTGCCAACCGCTCAGTAAGGTAACCACTGCCTTATAACCCCTCATCCCGTACCTCCTTCCAACACCTCCAGCCAACGACCAGTTCGACCCTGGTCGGATAGCGCAGACAGTAGTGCCGTCCCAGCTCTGCATCTCCCACCCCGTCCTACTTCGAGTTCGATTCTCGGCCGGGGCAGATCATGAGGTTCTTTTCAACAAAGACAAAGGCCGACAGCGTGCCATCCATGTCGTACACCGCGGGATTTGTACACTAGCGGGCTACTGGGCCAGTTGAACCGAGCAACCGGTTGTGCTATCTGTTGGCTTCCATTTGTTTTGTTTCTTTTTTTCCTGCTCTTTTGATGCAGGGTTCTGGCATTGGCGTGAGTCCTCGGACTTGGTGTTGGTGAAACATATATATATCAGTTGGTCGCAAGAAACGTGCTGGTATTGATGGAGATCTGAGTGGAAAGAGGGTCACAAACACATGACATTGGTCGTGACAACAGACTCGGCAGTGGTAATCGGTCAAAAGGCAGTACTACGCTTCCTAGCTTCGTGTTTATATGCCGTGAGGGAGACAGGCAGTTCTGATCCACGACCACGATCATATATCAACCACCAAGCCATGTCAACGTTCGGTAGAGGCAACTCCCTCAAGACACCCACCACATCCCAATATCTCTCAACAGCTGCGTCTCCGAATACGCTATCAAACGCTTCATCAGCATGCGTCCATCATGAAACCCAAGTCCCGAGGACAATGGAAAACACTTACGCAAATACGGACCCCCGCCTACATCCACGAACGCAATCTCCACCTGCACATAACCCGCCAGAATCCTCCAGACCTCCTGACCATGGACCAAACCATAAAGATACACCCTCCACCTCCCAATCTCAGAAAACGTCAACCCATTCAACACTACGTACCGGCTCCAACTACGATCTTCCACCGGACTGTATCCGCTAGTTAAAACTACAAAAACTTGAGCTTGGATGAAGGCAATTCCTAACTCTAATCCTGAGAAAGCGAGCTCAACTGTACGTCCACGGCAGACGCCAAAGGGTTGGGGTCGTCCGAGTTGGTTGCGTAGGCATAGACCCGAAGACCAGTGTGCTGGCAGAAGGCGGGTAGCTGGACGACGGCGTTGTTGCAGGCGTTGTCGGAGGTGTGGATGGGGGTGCGCAGGGGGAGGATGAGGCGGGCGGAGGAGGACATGGGCAGAAGACAGCGATTTCATGTCTCACGGAAAAGGTAGTCGTGATCCACGACCACGAGATCACGACCACGACGATTGACAAAGAACGGGTTTGCTCGGCTAGATCGTGGCTGTATGCTCTGTCGTGATCCACTGGTGCCTCCATTTTCTCGGGCTAGCTTCTTGATGATTGCGGCTTGTGTTGATCATGATTGTGGCGCTTGTTCTATCCGACGTTCGAAGTTTGACTTGTTGCTGTACATATTTGCGCGTCGGAGTTAGTCGATAGTTGGGCCCGGGAGAGATTGGACACCGTCAGTGACGAGTAACGAGTGCTGAGGAATGAGTAACAGGTAATGAGTGATGATGGCCGAGTTGCTACCCTGGCGAAGTGGTCGTAAAAATGAACCGAACATAAGACAGTTCAATACGGCTCGCTTTGGCTAGGAAAGGCCGTTACAATACTGTGATAGGGATCACAATAATTTGAAAAACACATCGGCCAGAGTCATTCAGGGATTCTTCCATCCAGGAACTGCCTAGAAGCTAAGTTCAAGGGTATATCAAAGATGCTTGGATGCGTGATAAGAGTATACCCAAGGTATAATGTACTGACCGTGATGTGTTCGGTTTAATCTTACGACCATTCGCCTGGGTTGAGCTTAGCATGGGAAGTTCTAGTCACTTTTTCGAGAAACCTGGGAGGATGTCTGTTGACACGCATTTGTTGACATGACTCAAAAGTGGAGGCATCGACTGACAGAAGGTCTGAAAAGGAACTCTGTAGTGATTCGGGAATTCAAATGTCGAGAGCAGATAGAGGTAGCGTGGAGGGTTTGTGCGTTGACAGTCCAGTCCTTTTGGTTTGATTGTGTCATGAAGCAGGCGAGAGGCATGGACTTGTCACCATATACCATTCATTCACGCCTAATGGCCCTCGTCCATAATCACTTTACCAAATCGAACTCCGTAACTCCCAGGCGTCCCTAATGCGAACATAGGACCAAAAGCAAAAAAGAAAAGAAAAGAAAAGGAAAAAAAATGGGGCACGTAGCGGGTTCGAGCCGGTGACTTCTACGCTGACATCCGGCCGAAGGGCAAATTGCCCAGACGCCAGATTGTGTTTGTGTTACCACTACGGCTAGAAACACTCTACCCCAGCGGGCGCACCGAACCACGTCCCTAACTCATCCACATTCTCCTCTTCTTGGTCCCTCTTGGCCATGAAGAAGTCGGTCAACTTTTGTGTTTCTTCCTCCTCTTCCTCAGGCCAATCCACCTTCACCCCTCCCTTGGTCTCCAACATGTCTTTTGCCGTTCCCCAAGAAAATCGGCATTCTGGACCCCAGCCGAAAACGGGGTGCATGTTTTGCTTGAGCCAGGAGACGCATTTGCTGTCGGAGGGGTAGCCTGAGCCCCAGGCCATTGCCTCGTTTGTCTCCATCTCCTCTTCCTCGTCCTCCTCCTCTGCTGCTTTTGGCGACTCGTCTTGGGTTTGTGATGGTTCGTCAACATCCATAGCATCTGTGCCATTCGTGCCCGTTGTGTCCCCCCTCTCCAGCTTCGCCCGCTTCTCAGTCCCAGCTTCGTCCTCCCTCTTCCTCTTCCGCATCTGCTTGCTCCGATCCGCCCACAAGACCTCCAGCGCAATATCCCTCGTAACCTTGGCCACCACCGACGCCGCCGATACCACGGGGTACAGCGAATCCGCCTTCTTGGCGACCGTAATCTTGGCCGTCGGGAACACCCGCTCCAACTTCTTCTGATAAGCCGCCGGCTGGCCAATCGTGTCGATAAATATATCAGTGACATTGACGCCCCGCTCGTAGATACCCTTAATCAGAGCAATAGTGGCGTCCATGGCTTGTTGGTTGAGGTTGTAGATCTGGGCTTTGCTGGCTTTGAGCATGCCGCTTGAAATCGACAACGGACTCAACGACGACGTCGCATACCCGCAGTTGTCGTGGAGCTCGGTCTCTTTGGTGCAGAGTTCCTTCATTAGGGATAGGCGGACGGCGGGAGTCAGTACTTTGGAGTCGTCGAAACTGTGCTTTTGTTTTAGGAGCGGGTCGGAGAGCGTGAGCGGGAGGTAGAAGGCCGAGTAGACCATGGGACCGAGGACGGGACCGCGGCCGGCTTCGTCGACGCCTAGGCAGCATGGGGTGTTGTCGGCGAGGAGTTGAGGAGGGATCGGCGAGAAGTAGGTTTGGGAGGCGCCGGAGAGGAGGGCGGGAGGGGAGATAGTCGCGGGCAGGAAGGGTCCTGCTTCGTCTTGGGAGTCGGCCATGGTGGTGGTCGTTGGAGTCGATACGGGCTGTTGTCGTGGTTATGGTTGGTGTTATTTTGGATTGGAGCTTGGGAATGGTCGTTCGATCGATGGCGGGAAAATTCGGGATGCTGGGTGGGCAAGAATTGGGTGTTTATAGAGATTGATGGTTGTCGCAGAAAAGAAAGTTGACGTTGGGGGACGCGTCTGGTAACGCGCCGACCAATCACAAGCTCCAGGCTAAAGAGCTGATGCCCCACTCCCACAGAGGCCCAAAGTCTCCACCCTGGTCTCCCCGTCACGGTCTCTTTCCAGCGGGCAACGGCACTGCAGAAGCACGACACGCCCAGCATCAACCACCTTTTGAGAAAGCTTCAGCGGCATCCATCTCCAGCTCCCCGTCTCCCGCGCCCATTCATTGCTGGTCCCATCTCCAATTGTCCTTGCTGTTCTTCGGCCGCCCGCGCAAACTTCAATTGCTTTCTTCACAGTGCACACCCGCGCACAACACGCGACGACCGACTGAACGGAAGCTAGCATTATCGCGACGACAGACGACAGACAACGACAAATCAACAAGATGGCGCCACGACCGTCAGGAGCGCGGCGCAGTCTGTTCCCCGAACCAGAGCATGTCTACGAGTTGGGAGTTGCTGGTCGGTATGCTCTCACGAATATCTCTCCATCTCCATGACGAGACTCGTGCTAACAGACTGTCCAGCAAAACCGGCGTCACCCTAAAAGACTCGGGCATCCGCGACGAACATGGCATGCAACCCCTCGAAGATCTCTTTTCCTCTCCCCACAAGCCGACCGAGGACCGCGATGAAGACGAAGGCGAAGACGACGAAGACGGTGGCGCCTCGGAGGATGGTAGGGCAGACAGCGAGGACATGGACATCACCACAAGTACGTTTCCTAGTCACACGGACATTAACGCGCCGCGCAATTGCTAACTCTATCGCGCGAAATAGCCTCCGGCATCGCCCCAGCTGCTCTCCTCAACGGCAACGCCAGCCGACTTCCCCTCCCCGTCAACCGCACCAACCGATCACCTGTCAAGGTCGTCGTCAACTCGCCCGCGCGGAACCGTCTAATGGCGCGCAGCTCATCGCCCACTCGCGGATCCCTTGGTGCCAATAAAGAAAACTACGACCGCGGTTCCTCTTCCCAGCCTGCAGAAGATATCAACACTGTTAGGCGGAGACTGAACTTTGAGGCTCTCAAGGCTGGTGGACGCTCCCTGTCTCAACCGACTACGACGAACGGTATCAACGGGTTGAATGGGTATCACGATGAAGTGGAGGAAGAGGAACAAGAGAACGCTGCGGTGCCGGATGAGACTGATGCGTTTATTGAGGAGTCTATGGCTATGTTGGAGGATGATGGGGAGGTTGAGGAGGAGCAGCCCGTAGAACAGGAAGAGGAGGAACCAGAGGAAACTCCCGAAGTTGCGTCTGCACCGGCGGCCAAGAAGAAACCTGGAAGGAAACCCAAGGCCAAGGAACCCTCACCAGCACCAGCGCCGGCAAAGCGTGGACGGAAACCTGCTGCGCCCGTGGTAGAAGAGGAGGAGCAGGAAGAAGAGGAAGAAGAAGCAGAGGGAGAACCAGAAGAAGTCGCGCCCAAGGTTGCTGGCAAGCGAGGAAGGGGAGCCAAGGGCAAGGCCGCAGCCGTGGAAGAAACAGTCCCAGCAGCCAAACCAGGCAGGAAACGGCGCACCGTGGAAGAACCCGCTACCGATGCCGAAGATTCCTCTGCCAGTCGCCAATCCAAGCGCCAACGTACCGAGACCGCGCCAGCACCCGCCAAGGGAAGAGGAAGGCCGAGGAAATCACTCACCCCAGCGCCAGAAGAAATCGAGGAACCAGAACCAGAACCAGTCCAAGCCGGTCCCTCGCGATCCAAGGCAGCCAAAGGAAAAGGTAGAGCCCCAACCCCCGCCGCCGAACCCGTCAACGAGAAGGCCACAAAGGCCACGAAACAAAAAGGTGGCCGCAAGCGCCAACCCTCTCCCGCCCTTGCCGCCGATGCCGATACCTCCATTGCGATCCCCCGCGGGCCTCCCCTCCCCAAGTCGCGCGGCCTCGTCATCAACCGGCGCGAAGTCCCCGGCGACAGCAATACCATTATTCGCACCCGCTCCGGTCGCCACTCCTTCAAGCCCCTGGCCTACTGGCGCAACGAGCACGTCGACTACGAGTACGAGGAAGACGAATTCGTCGCCGACCACGCTCCCAAGTCCTCCAAGGGATCCAACGCCGGGGAGGTACGCAAGAGGAAATTCGTCCTGCCCACGATCAAGGAAGTCGTTCGCGTCGAGGAAGAAGTCGTTCATTTCTCTCGTGGCCGTGGCCGTGGCACCAAGCGCGGCGGAACTGCTTCCGGCACCTCCCGCCGGGCCCCAAAAGACGAAGACCCCGCCCCTCCCGAACCCTGGGAACTCAACCCCGGCATTCTCGGAGGCGACGTGGTCACCTGGTACCCACAGCACGAATTCCACCCGCCCGCTTTGGACGACGAGGTCGAGGTGCAGGAGAAGCAGCTAGCTATTTCGGGCCGAGCGATTCGCACGCAGAAAGTCAAGGACGCGGCGTTTAGGTATGCGAAAACGGTCAACGAGGGGTTCTTTGGCGCCGGGGTGGTAGACTTGCCGCCGGGAGCGGTCAAGAGGCCCAAGAATTCACGCAAAATGTTCATGACGTTTTTTGTGTATACGGGGAGGGTGTTGGTGACGGTTAATGAGACGGTGTTTAGGATTGGGAGGGGGGGGATGTGGTTTGTGCCGAGGGGTAGGTCTTCATTCTCTTTTTTTTTTTTTGCTGTCTTTTGCCTGCCACCCCTTTCGGTTGGCTATATCTTCTTGATACCAGTTATGCTGACATGATGTGACGTGCAGGCAACTACTACTCCATTGAAAACGACTACGACCAACCTGCCCGCGTCTTCTTCTCGCAGGGGTGCGAGGTGCAGGTTAGGCCATCTGAGGAGGGCGAGGAAGGGACTGGTGCGGAGAACTCCATGATGGACACATCTGCTGCCGCTTCTGCTTCTGCTTAGGTGAAGGAATGGTTGAATGGTGTCCAAGTACCCAGGGAGTGTTTCTGACCTTGAACCTCCCTTGTTCTTCTTTTTGGGGAATGAATGAAAAGATTTGTTGGCTTTTCTTTTCTTGTTATGATAGTTGCTGGTTAGCCCGTTGTTCAGTCTACCGGTCGTCTTGGTGGTCTGCCCGGCTTTCTTTTCTTGGGCCCGATTCTTCGCTTGTTACCTTGTTACCTTGTCCCCTTGTCCGACGAGTACCCGGTCGGTCTGTCCAGTCATTGGGAAGTCATTAGGAAAGTCACTGTGTCACAGAAGGGGACACACACACATGAACACAGACACAAGATTCTTGCTTGAGTACCTACCTACTATTTATTTCCCGTTGCTGTTTGTTTACAAGCCACTGTCAGGTTACATACCTCTTTGCTCTGCCTCTGCTGATTGGGAGTCTAAAATGGGGAATTAGAGGCGGCGCTTTTCTCCGTCCTGTTCTTGTATCGTATTGCTTCAATTTCGGTCTTCAAAGTTTGTTGTTTATATCTTATAGATTGCTGCTGTCGATAGGTAGCATCACCGGAGTCTGCATGTGTGGTTAAGTCAAGGCAGGCTAGGAAACATAGGTTCCAGAAGTAGTATTAGTGTTGAAAATGGGAGCGAACATTGTCAACCACCTGTCGTCGACTCCTCTGCTGTGATGTCCATCACACGCTCAACGGTTCGTTGAGAGCGCAATCACACTCAACCCCAAGCCGTGAAGGAGCTCCTGTCTCAGACCAAACCTTGACATCATTCAGAATAGATTGATGCTTCAAACTTCTTACAACATCAAGGAAAGTAAATAAGGTCGCGGATGAACCAAAAAGGATTGCAACTCCTATATCTAAACACAACATGAAAGTGACTTTATACCTTTCTATACCATACCACACCACCCACTTAGACACTCAGACTCTGACACTCCTACAACAGGTGACCATCCGCTTGCTGGCTGCAACTCGCTACACCAACTCCCTTTTTTCCCACCTTTTTCCTTCCTTACTGTTTCTTCTCAGACATCACCTAGATGTCATCCTCAGCCTCCAACCCAGTCTCCCTCCTCTTGCCGTTGCTATCCAGCGTATCCATGCTGATCCCAGTGTCAACTCTCTGAGCGTTCTTTGGAGGCATCCCCAAAGCTCCCCTGGCTCCCTCATGGTTCTCCAAAAAGTCCCTCAGCTTGGCCTTGCCGATCTCCATACCTTGCGTGGAGGCGGCGTTGGCCATCTGCATCATTGGCCCCAGGAGGTTGAGGCTGTAGGCGACGTAGGTGCCGCCGCTGATAAGCAGGAGGAGGATGAAGAGGACTGGGTTGCGGAGGACTGTTTCGTTTGTTAGAACCCGAGGTCGACCGAAGTGAGAAAAGAGAAAAGGGGGGAGGGGGAGGGGGAGGGGACTTACCCATAACGAACTCGTTCCAACCCAGCACAAGCAACACGGCATAAAAGTAGAGCGGCACCTGCGTGATCCCGCCAATCGCGCTCCTCTTGGCTTCGACATACACTCCGTCGGCCATCTTCTTGAACCTCACCACCAAATCCTGCCTCTTGGGCTCGCTCAAAATCGTCGTTTCCTCCTCAAGGGACTTACCCTCGTCCTCGTCAACGCCACCAATCGGCGTCAGGTCCTCTTCATCACCTGGCTCGACGCCGTGCGGCTGGGGACCGACAAACTCGACCAAGTCCGGAGGGGCACTGGTGGATGTCAGGCGGAAGCGGGATAGCAGCGGAACGAGACCGAGCGTCGACTCGCGAGCCCGCGTGTAGATACCTTCGATGTCATCCGACGGGCGCCAGATGCGCGGCACGCCCTCTTCGTCGTAGCGGAATTTGTCTTCGAAGTTCTCGCGGAGCTTCATGAGGATGTTGGACTCCATCACTTCTTCTTCGATCTTCTCGCGCAGCGCGACCCAGGACTTGCGGCGGAGGCGCCAGAGGCCGACTTGGACTTCATCGTCGCTAGCTTCGAAGCTCTTGGCGCGGTCGGTAAACCTGCCCTCGGCTTCGCCCACGATGCTGATAAAGGCCTTCCATGCGCGATCCCAGATGTCCTTCTCGGTAGCGGGCTTCTCGCCAGACTCCGGAGCACCGGACCCACCGCGGCCGGATCCGAGCTTGTTGAATTCCAGCCCGATCGCGTCGCCGAGGCGGGACTTGACCCACCGCTCAACACGAATCGCCAAGCGGCGCATCTCCTCCTTGCGCAAGCGCGCAGAGACTTCGTCGAGCTCCTTTTCGAAGATGAGGTACTGTGGCTTGAAGTTGGACCAGGCCACGCCCGGGATGGCGAGGGATTGCGCCTCCTTCTTGAAGTTTTCGAGAGTCTTGGTCTTTTGCTTCTCGACAATCTCGGCGAACTCGTAAGCACCGCCGGCTTTTTGCCCTGCCTTGACAGCGTTGGTGACGGCTTCGGAGAAGGCCGTTACACCGGCCTTGTGCGCGGCAGTGAGATGGGCTTGGTAAAGAGCCTTGAGGCGGGCATCAATCTTGTCCTCGAGCTCGGCGCGCTTGGTGGTGTACACGCCCTTGTGGTAGCGGGAGGCCTGAGTCTCAAAGTTCTTGACGCACTTCTCGCGGGCTCCGGCGCCGATTTGACCGAGATCGGGTAGGACGGCGGTCTTGCCGGCCCGGGTGGACTCGGCTTGTTGTTCTTCGAGAGGAGAGATGGCGGCGTCAAAGGCGATTTGCACTTCGCGCGCGATCTCGTCACAGCGGAACTGCGCGAGAAGTTCTTGTTGAGTGGGCAGGTCGAGATCCTTGTTGGAGACGATCTGGTCCCAGATACCCTCGGCGTAGATGGAGAGGCCGTCGGCGGGGATGCGGCGGTGGTATTCGGGGAGGAAGACGCCGCCGGTGAATTCTTGGTCGTCGGTGGCATCTGAGTCCTTGTTGCGGTGGCCGGCGGTGAAGCGGGAGCCGAGATTCTCGACCTCGGAGATGAACTTGTCGGGTTGGAGGATCTTGTGCGGGAGGGCGGCAAAGGCAAAGTCGAAGTAGTCCTCGATCTTGGAGTTTTCGAGGCCGGCGGGCTTGGAGATGGAGGACCAGATGTGGGTCAGGTCTTGGATCAGTGTGTTGCGCAAGTTCGCGAGGGGGGTGACGCCGATGTGGTCGCGGATAACGAAGAAGAGGAGGGAGCGAGTTTGGTTTCTGAACCGTTAGCAAGTGAATCCCTATTAGGCGCAGAACGGGAAACCTACTGCTTATCCTTCAAGAACAACTGCATGTTGACCTCAAAAACAGTCTTGAGCAGGCCCATGTTTGCGCCCTGGTACAGACCGACCTGGTGTTCCCAGATGTTGACGATCAAGACCTCACTCGTAGCAAGGGCAAAGAGGGCACTCTTGCGCTCGAAATCCTGGTCCTCGCCGCGCTCGCGACCATCGGTACCCTCGACGTCCATGACCAGGATGTTGTCGGCCATCTTTCCCTCGTTCTTGTTCTTGGACATCCAGATGCCCTTTGTAGTCTGGCGACGCTCTCTCTCGGACATGACGCTAAACTGGGTGCCGAACAGGTGGTTGAGGAGGGTCGACTTGCCGGTGGACTGGGAGCCGAAAACGGAGATGAGGTGGTAGTTGAAGCCGGCCTCGGCGACGTGTGTCTCATTGAGGTACTCATTGAGGTTGGTATTGTATTGCTTGTCCTCGTCGATGACCTGGATGCCGTGTTCAAAGTTGTGGGCGTTGCTGTCGGGCGACGACCCGTTGCCGTTGTCGACGGCGGCGAAGTGGCCGTTCATGGCGGTGGTTTCGTTGTCTCTCGTACGATGCGCGTGGGTGGTTATCTGGGGTTGCGGGAGAGAAGACGACGCAACGGGGAGAGGGGAGCACCAAGAGAGAGAGAAAGAAGGGGAGGAAGAAGGGAATCGGTGATGATATTAGAAAGTTGGCTACAACAAAAAAGAGGAGAGGGGGAGGGTGGTTCGACTTGGTGGTGTTGCTGCTGTTGCTGTCGTGGACCACACTCCGGACTGAGGGTGGTATCGAGTGCCAACTGTCAAGCAGAGAATCGAGGCCCAAACGGTGTCCAAGGTGGCCGTCCAAGGGGAAGCTGTCAATGGATTGGACGTGGGTTGCTTGCTGGGAGTGACGGGCCCAGGTCTTGTCGCTTCTCAGATGGAGCTCTCACAAGATGATGTGGATCATTTGTCGCGATCATTGCTGGTCTGTCACTCGCTGACAGGGGGTTGACACCCCTTGGCGGCTGCATGACATGCATTGAACACCTGGACAGCGGCACATTTGGTCTGTGCGCGGCAAACTATCCTTAACAATTATCGCTGGAGATGACGTCCTTGTTGAACAACCTCCGTCCAATCGATTTGTGTCAAAAAGTCTCAGTTGAGGACTCACAAAGAGACATCACGTTGTGGGGGATTGTCTCGACCTGACATTTCCACGTGTTGGATGTGAGACCAGCTGGCTTCTGTCAGTCATGTAGTCCCCAACTTTAGCGACAACTAATCACTCTTCATTTCGTTATCAGCTAGAACCTTTCATGGATGGCCTGGCCGAAATGCGATCAACAACGGCCATTTATAACACGGGGACAGCTTGCCACAGAGATCGCTAACAGATTTTGCGCTAGACTCCTCATAGATCTGTTAGTCGTTGGACCACGTTCCTTGTATATGCCCTTGGAGATCTTTGACCGAGCATCAAACATGGACTAATGCGCTCTTCAACATCCACCATTCAATAAGCGACTGGTGTCATCCTCTATCTATCCTGCATCAACACACCTTGCTATTTCTCCAAGACCTCTTCAATAATGCAAAAGCCCTAATCCAAGGATTCAACACAGACGAAAAAGTGGCTTTGAGATGGTCTGAAATGCGTTATTATCCTTGGGTATCGCCTCGTTCTTGCCATGGACTCTTTCTGCTGGTTGACATCCGCGGTAAAGGGAAAGGGGAGGAAGGCCCCGGAGAAGAAAGGGAAACAGGGAACAAGGAAAGCGGCAGAGTCTCTGGGAGTCTGGGGTAGAAGTATGTAGTAGGGATGAGCGAATCGAAATCCAGTGGATCATGTGTAACGCCCAGCCTACAACAGCATACAGATCCAAATCAGACCTCCAACCACCGCAGACCATCCATCAAGTAAGCCACGACATATCCGCCTCAATCCTCGTCTGCTCATCATCCTGTCCCGGCCCCTGTCCTGGCCCCTGTCCCGCTGCTCCCTGTCCAGCTCCTTGTCCCGCAGTCCCAGCCCCTGTCCCCGTGGTAGCCGCAGGCGTCCCCATCTCCGCCCTCCACTCCGTCAACTCCCAACTAACCTCCATCTGCTCCGACGCCTGCCACAGCCCCTTGAGCTGCCTCAACCACACCCCCGACACCACAAAACACACCACGGGCGGCAACCCCCCGACCAACGCGCCAATAAGCCAGTACTTGCTCACCTGGAAGTACTTTCCATAAAACGCGGCGTCCTGGAAGCTCATGTACCCGCCCACGCCGCACTTGCAGGCGCAATTGTTAAACACGCCGGTGAACTGCGCAAAGAGGATGAATCCCAGCACGCCGACGGCCAGGGCGTTGAACAAGTGGCAGAAGACCCTGACGCCTGTGCTTGGAGTCTTGAAGATACAGCTGACGAGCCAGGTCATGGTCGTCAGAACCCCGTAGCAGAGGTAGGCGCCGGAGCGGCAGGAGAGACCGACGGTCGGGGTCATGTAGGAGACGAGCAGGGCCATGATGATTTCGAGCCAGACGAGCGAGAGGGAGGTGAGGGCGCAGAGCCACCAGGCGAAGGGACGGTGGAAGGTGGAGGAGAGGCGGTGGATGGTGGAGTCGGCGATGTTGGGGATACCTCTAAAGCGCCCTGAGTCATCGTAGATGGAGGAGAGGACAGCGGAGGTGAGACCGTGGTAGCCCATCTTGCGGCCTTGGCCGATGAAGTCGCCAAGACGGAAAGCGGAGACGACGCGAATATCGCCGGGTTGACGGGTATATGAGGAGGAACGTTCTTGCTGTGAGCGGCGGCGCTGCTTGGCTGGGTTCCACCAGTCGATCTCGGGTTCCAGGTTCGGGAGTTGGCCTTTTCGGGTTGCATCCTCCCAGAGCTGTACAGCTTCAACGTTCCACAGCCATCGTTGAATAAGAACCCTGTCGGTTGACTGCTCAGCACTCGGCGATAGACTTTTGCACAAAGGCTTTGCAACTCACCTGTTCCTTATCCCGGAGATGGGGTTCCGATCAACGATACAAAACATAACCAGTACCGGCAACCAGCCCACCAGTAATCCCAACGCAAGTGAGTGCGCCGTGGTGTATTCCCCAAGAATGTCCGCAAAGGCAAGGCCAACGGAGATGGCGAACGCACCTAGAAAGACGCAGACGTTGATACCAGCGGGATATGTACCTCGCCTTCGATACATGCGGAGTTGAAACGCCAGTGCTTCGCGCAGTTCTCTTGTATACAGCACCGCTTGTCGACCTGTCTCCTCAGTGATGTGGCCTTGACCTCCATTTGGCTGATTTCCCAAGGGCTTGAAGAGGCCGTACGTGAGAACCCGCACAAACTCTTTTTTTTCCTCTACATCTGTGGGTAACTCAAACTGGTTGATGCAGCTCGAGATGTAATAGGATGTGGATTTTGAGTATTCATGTCGGCGATTGGCCTGGTCGTGGGAGCCTCCGGACGAGAACGTGTAGTATTTGCACTGGCGGATCTGGTAGACGTTCCACAGAGTGGCTGTAAGACTAGTAGGCGGCGAACCGAGCCAGTTTAGGATCGCTTTCAGTGTCGTGAATATGCGTCCGTCGTGCCATCGTGATCCGGGTACGCGTCGGTGCAGCGAATCGAAGGGAAGACAGGCCACTAGAGCTAGGATGGGAAGGATCCAGTTCACTGCGATGTTGAAGGACTGTGTTGGGGGATTTTGCGTGAGGTACCACTCGATGGGGGAATGGCAGAGGTTTTTGCAGCCTGGTACACAAGATTTGGTCAGTGAGTCGTTCAACGCAGCAATTAGCCTCGTGGATATCGAGTCTCAACCGACATACCTGCCAGTGTTATAGCGATGTAGATGCTCCTGTTGTATCTAACCTCGTCGTTGAGATTCCGTACGTGGCCCTCATAAATCCACTTGTTCCGGTACAGGTCTTCTTCTGTCAGGTTACCATACGGATCGCCTGATCCGTTGAGAATGGAGTAGACCCGATCTTTACACTCGACAGAGAAGTTTAAGGCAAGAGCTGTTGGGCTGAAGGGTGCTAAATGCAGGAATGCAAACAAGAGATTACGCCATGTTGACTGTTTGCGCAAGATGCTCCTTGACATCAGGGAGGGCGCCATCGTAGACTTCCATGTGGCATAGGTTGCAGTCTGTTTAAGTGACGCTCATCAGAGATGATGGGTATTGAACTGCGACTGAGAAAAGAACCTGAAAGGGAGGAGGGGGAGGGCTGTTGATATAGATGGAGATGAGTGCGGGTGTTGAGGCAGGGCTAGCTGTGGTGCAACATGACCACGCCAGCATCTTTGTTGTAGGCTCCGAGGCAGCAAGATGGACTGAGACTTTCGATATCGGTCAGTCAGAGACAACGGCGAGATAAGAGGCATCATCCCCGGAAGGGTGATGAGGCTGGTTATCGCAAGCTCGTGGCATGGCGTCCCTCTTCGTCTGGCAGAAAGCCCCGTGGGGAGTCAAAGGCAGGCGAAGATGTTGGGGAACCCATGGCTCTGACCGTGTTGGAGGGGCGGTGCACTTTATGAAAGCAGTGACGTGGTTCGCGAAGGTTCAGTTGCCTTTTTCAACGGCGCCTCCCCTCCCTTCTGAGAAATAGGGCGACACCTTCCTCACCAGAATCGGGCAATAACAGTATGGTGTCTCAACTGCTCAGCCGCCGCCGCACGTCTCACTTATCTGCCAGTGCTGAAAAGCGTGACTGTGTGGTTACACCAGCTCGGTGAGCACATGATCGCGGCGAGCTGGCCTCTTCACCGTGGAAAAGTACATTGTCAACGATGAGATGAAAGAAATGGAAAAGGGGGTCAGTGAGTGATCTCCGTTCGGCGTCCGCTCCCGCTGCGAGGCTCGGCGCGTGACGTCATGCATGTCCGTCCTTCCCCGGGCCGCCAAGCGAACCAAAGCCCCTCCTCCGCTTCCCGACTCCGATATCCAACGGCCCTGTTCAACGGTGCAGCGGCGTTTCCGTCCCTCTCACCACAAACCCGACATCCGAAAGCCAACCCTCCCGGTAACCCAAAATGTCACCAACCGTCGACCCTGCCATCCTCCGTGCTCTGGGCCTCGACCCCAGCTCCGCCTCCGCCAGCATCACCTCCCACGGCGGCTCCGGCTTCTCCTCCACTTACAAGCTCCTCACCACCACCCCTGATGGCAACAAAAGGGCGTACTTCGTCAAAACCGGCACCGGTCCCGACGCCGCCGCCATGTTCCTTGGCGAACACCACTCCCTCAATGCAATCCACTCCGCCATCCCCTCCTTCTGCCCACGCTCTTATGCCAACGGGACCATGTCGTCCAATCCCAGTCAACACTTTCTCGTAACCGACTTCCTCGATCTCCGCTCTAGCGGTCCTTCTGGGAGTGGTGAATCGTTTGCGGCAAAGTTGGCCAAGATGCACAGCACCCCCGCCCCCATTCCTGAGGGCTATGATAAGCCGATGTTCGGATTTCCCGTCCCTACGTACTGCGGAGCGACGGAACAGGAGAATAGTTGGAAGGAGGATTGTGCGGAGTTTTATGCTGATAACCGCCTACGCCATGTCCTGAAAGAAGGCGAGAGGAAGAATGGGAAGAACAAAGAGTTGAGCGACGCGGTGGAAAAGGTTGCCTCAAAGGTGGTGCCCAGACTTCTGGGGGAACAGACGATAGGAAAGGTGACGCCGGTGTTGATACATGGGGATTTGTGGAGTGGGAATCAGGCGCGGGGTAGGTTTTCTGAGGAAGGGGGTGTTGAGGAGGTGGTCTATGACCCGGCGGCGGTTTATGGGCATTCGGAGTATGAGCTGGGGATCATGAAGATGTTTGGCGGGTTTGGAGGGGCGTTTTGGAAGGAGTATGGGGAGTTGGTGCCGAAGCAGGAACCGAAAGAGGAATGGGAGGATCGGATTGCTTTGTATGAGCTGTGAGTGTTGATCTGAGCTGCCTGCTAAGATGTTGTGAGAGGTATGAGATGCTAATGATGTGTGACAGGTATCACCATTTGAACCATTATGCGCTGTTTGGGGGCGGGTATCGCGGTGGTGCCATGTCCATCATGAAGAAGCTAATTGCAAAATACGCGTAGCTAAGACGTTCGGCGTCATCAGATTGAACGTTGTCTGACGCCGTCTTGAGCATGTTTTGGAAGACATGTCTTTGTTGATAGTCAAGATATCCAAGGGAGAGCAACCGTTGATGGCACCATGACAGGGGGTGATGACTTACACTACCACAATGGGGTTAGGATTGCCCTGCATCTGGCCAAACCAAGGGCTTCGTTGACAGCTCGTGCCACGGATACTGTACCAGGAGCTCCTGCACTTATCCTTCCTTCGAGCCCAGCCGCCCTTAATCTTCCGCAACGGCAACCGCCCCACTGACACCCTAACGATGTAGATGAACACCGCCGCAACCCCAATCCGGAATCTTATCAAGCAATGGAAGCGGTCCTTAGATCGTGCGAGAGACCAAAATCTCTTCGCTGGCGAAGATATTTTCCGCAGTTATTCCACGGGCACAAAAGGACACGAAGACGCAGCCATCATTTCGCCAACGATTTTCCAGATTCACTACATTATACAGCCGTCAGGTTCACCTTCAACATTCTCTTGTCTCCTTCGAGACAACTGTTTTATTACTAGAGTTTACGACACGCATGCTGTCATTACGGAGCGAGCACTCTCTTTTCTCAATTTCTTTTTTTGATGGTTCTTTTTCCTCACGCTGGTACTCTACCACCTTGTAATCGGCTTAGAGATCTCTATATGACGTATGGCTGGATTTATGGCATGAAACGGTGTATATGGAGCAAAAAAGACAAGAGATGGATAGAGCAGGATGATTGCGGCGAATACATCCAACGGGTTCTGATGTTCGGTGTAACTCAATCGAAGCACTTTGGTTGTTCATGATGTACCGTTCACATCAAGAGATAAAACGTGCATAGCAATATCACCGATGCAACAAGAATTAGTGACACGGGCCTTGTTCTTGTCCCGGGACATTGAGACTTTAAAGGGGCGGGAGTACTTACCCGAGAATTCCAGTGATACCGTGACGAGATTCGAATTAGTATCATCTCAGCAGACTGCGATGCTGGATTTGCTTAAACAGGCACACCCTTCCAGATCCCAAGAATGATCACACGGTACCTTACTTAATGCTTCTCTTCCTGTCTTCCAGATTGCATGCATCTGAAGGGGCGGCACTCGAAGTTGCATCAATGGGCATGCTGCTGCTCCATACAGTACGCCATGTCCCTGGTTTTAGGGCTGAACACAGTGGGATGCACCCTGTAACAACGGAATGGAATTTTTTACCCCACCGATATATTCAATTTTGTGTGTGAGCCGATGCGAGGGGACGGGAGTCAAGTCAAGCTTCTCCCCGCGAGACTCCAAAGCTCGCGTCCTTCATTGCTACATTCTCACATCGTTTTATTTAGGTCGAGAAGTAGCGCACCGAACGGCGGAGGATGTCAGGTGCCTTTCGGATACCTAAAATGAGGAAACCAAATGGGGTGCAAATTGATGGAGTGATTGGTTTGCTGAATGAAGGAGGAAGAGGGCCAGAAGAGCCAGCTAGGTTGAGAGCGAAAGTAAAAACCCCACTATCAAGTACCTTTCTGCACGGGCATATATGTGCTTTGTACTTACCCCACCTACGTCAAGTACACCTACTCTTATCCCTTTAACGGTGCAAATTTATCATTTTTAGCGGCCCCCACAGATACCAGTAAGACTTGCTGACGTGGGCCTGTCAGCTAAGCAGTCCGCCTACAACACTAGTAGATGCTACCAAGGTTGGGGCGTTCAAGGTATCTGCGTGCTCCAAATGTAGGTATGCTGCAGGCCAGAGGAAACCACCGATTGGCCAAATTCTGAGCTTGGCAAAAAATGATAAATTTGCACCGTTAAAGGGATCTCAACGCTCAGACCACCCCTTGCGCACGTGCCCCCGTGACAGTTTTTCTGATTTTATCGATTTTTACTGGATTATTTTCCAAATTGGGCAATATTTTGGCTTTTTTGACGTTCTCAATCAATACCAGCAAATACACTGAAAGAATGCGAGCACGAACCACAGATGGAAACTTTGGAAAGATTCAAGTTGAGAAATGCTTATCTCAGCGCTCAGACCTTCCAGAAAATGTCGAGTAGATAGAGCACCGCGATCACGCCATTTCTGTATCAATCTGTAGATAGAACCAATTAAGTATCAAAAGGGTGGTGATGGCATTCAACAAATCTACACTCCCCAACGGGTAGAAGTCCGTGTGTGTGGTGTTCTGGGTAGAAATCCCGATACAGGTGCGGGGTGCAAAAGCGGGGCTGTCGTAGGTACGTACCCCTGGCAGCTGCGCGCACGAACCATCCTACTGAGAACCTGCGAGCAGAGTCTAGCATAGCTGGCAACGGCCCGGCAAAAGAGATCTGAGCGCTGAGATAAAGAAATGCCTGGTTGGGCGCAGCGCACTTGGCATCTACTATGGTGTGGTGCGTAAGTTTAACTGGTGGGTCACGTCGCTGACGATCTCTGGCACTAGTGTGGCCATACAGAGCCACGAAGCTTTGCCTCTACTGGTCCGTGCCCGGTACCTGACAGGGAGGTAAAACTTTTGGCTCGCAACCGCAGTACAGGCCAGATAAATCGACTGTGTGCCATGATAAACCGGCGGTGTGGAACCCGTCTGACCAATGAGGGTGCCATGAGTACCTCAACGTCTCAACCACCAGCGTTCACTGTAATATTTCTCACGATGCACCCAAGAAGAAGATGACAAGAGAGTTAGAGGGAGTAGGAGGCGAGGGCGGAAGGAACTATAAGGCGTTCGTCTAGAGGTGGAAGTCCATGAGCTAAAGATCACGCCAAAGGGAGGCACAGCTGGAAGCACAGCTACCGGAGCTCCAAACTCAGCAAACCGCCGCCATCATGCGCGCCCACAGCGATTCCCCCAACCATCCAAATAGTCAATCGAGCGCTTCGAAAGAGGTCGTTCTGAGCTCTCATTGTCGTGGTTCCAAACGATGACTTTTGGTGAGCATTTGCTTCTGGTAATAATACCAAGCTTGGGGTCTTGGCTTCTTAGCTTGAGCCTGGCTGTCAGTTTGTATGGCCCCACACCGCCAGTGTATCATGGCACACAGTCGATTTATCCGGCTCACCGCAGTAGGTACACTACACTTCTGTCCAGCCCAAAAAAGACCCAGGCAGAAAAGCTTGGCGAGCCAGAAGCGCACCGCAACCCCGAGATAGGCTGAGGTAGGTTTATCTCAGCGTTCAGGCCATCATTCTTTTTTGGGCTGGGGGGGGGGGGGGGGGGGGGGGGGGGGGGG
>RAOY01000049.1:49770-140722 GCA_009806085.1 Neurospora cerealis
GGGGGGGGGGGGGGGGGGGGGGGGGGGGGGGGGCCAGTAGTGTAGTGTAGATAGGATTTTTGATGCGGCGTCCGCCAGATGCACTAACAGTATATCTCAAACCTTATCAGCGTCTGGCTGGTTCGCGAAATGGGATCCCATGACAGTTACGGTAAATACAGAGAGAAACAGTAGAAGCTGAGGAGATACGGAAACTACGCCGCGAACGGTAAGAATACAACGGTCGGTAAGGTATGTATCACATACATCCAGTCCAGTTCCGCAGTTCCTCCCCGTCTATAAACATCGTCGAATCCTGCAATTTCTCTCTTTCTACAAAGAACAATCTCACAGAATATAACCAAAAATTATCTACACATACATTGCCCCAGAAGAAGCCCAGTCAACCAACGTTTGTACCACTGCGATATATCCAACGCGAACCTCCTTGTGGTCACCCCGTCCAAAGACACCTAGAGGTGACGTTGTCCGTGACAACAGAGACACCGCAATAACCAGCCATCGCGAATGTAAGCTCGCTTCATACTAGGCCAAGCAAATATGCCGTGCATCTCATTTGTTTCATTATTTTCGTCTACTAACACCGACTCAAGTCTTTCAGTTCCTCCGGCCCGATCTCATCTGGATCTTTCACAATCCACAATCCGCCAAAATGTCTGGTCTCGAGATCATCGGCGCCATTTCCAGCGTTATAGCGATCCTCGAAGCAGGCGCCCGTGTCATTGAAGCCTGCAGAGACGTCAACGGTATTCCCTCCTCTGCGAGGGACGCCCATGCTCGGCTGCCATTGGTCATAGAAACCCTCAAGCTCGTCGACAAAGATGTACGATCCAACCGCGATCCAGATTCACATCCCGCCATGAAGCAGGTTGTCAAGGCATGCAAGGAGAAGGCGACCTCCCTGGAAAGAATACTTCGGGCGTGTATACCACCGGAAGCCCCAAGGTCATCACTTCACAGACGCATCGCTACAGCCACCCTCATGACTCTCGGCGTCGGGAAAAGTAGGAAGATCGACTCCCTGATGAAGGGTATTCTGAAAGATATCCAGTTGTTGGCCGACAACCGCGCACTCAGCGAAACCACGCGATGTCGGATTAGAGGGTCGACGGAAGCCATGATACAAGGGGATTGGCGCCGTGATTTGCCCTTCAGCCTTGTCTCCGATGAGTCGGCCGTTGTCGTTCCGTCCGCCTACGAGCACCGTAGACACGGCAATACGCCACACTCAGCGCCACGACAGCGGTCTTCGGGACACCATAGTGGGACCGGGACACAGTACTTCCATGTCCATGGCGGCGGAATGCTGAACATTAATAGTGGACAGAATCCGTACATTGTCGGGACCATGGCCGGAGGTGGCTTCCCATTTCCAACTGCTGCACATCTTTGAATGACGAAGGAGGAAGAGGTGCCTGAAGCTGGCTGAGAGGGACGCGTGACGCCGCATGGAGGTAAAGCTTGAGTGACTGTGGATGAGTGACCCTTTCCTTTGTCTCTTTTGCGTGGGAGACTGATGGTATGTGTACATGACCTGCATAGAGAATTGGAGATGAACCAGAATGTAATGGTTTGGATTGTTCGGTGCACTCGCAGACGACTAGCAGGCTTTGACCCATACCACAACTTCGTGAATGGCGCATGAGCCTCTGAAGGAAGATCTGCATAGGCAGTTTTCGACTTCAAATTGCCAGTGGGAGGGACATGAAGGCTCCAGACTTGTCGCTCTGGGGCAGCTGGTGCCCGGCGATTGAACGGCCGCTCCGAGAGAAACAGGCGCCGTAAACACGAAGCTGTGCCACCCGCGAGGAATATCCGAACCGTTAACCCTATTCCTGTGTCAGTCGCCATGGCCAAGAGAAAGGCTCTACATACCCGAACCGCCGCGCATGCACGGCTTTTCATGGACTCCGCTTCTGATGTGTCGCTCCACCAGCCTCCATCTTCATTTCGTCGACCAGCCCTGGGTAGAGACCCGGGCAAAGGCATTGATTGCACGAAGACATGATGCCCCCAGCCTTCCAAGCAGATTTCCGCGGTCAGCTCAACTGGCTCTTGCCGGGACTGATCCTCGTATTCCTTCGACCGACCCAGTATCCAGGCTGATTTCTCTTCATTCGAGTCGCAGTCAAGCGTTGAGAAATGAGTTGCTTCCGGTGGTCTTCTTCTGCTGCAGCATGTCCCACCGAATTTCAATTCTTTCAGCCGGAACAGCGTGGCCACCTATGATTCCAGTCGTCGCGTCGGTCGTTTCCATGATTTCGGATTGAAGATGGTATCGAGGCGCCATCAAAAAGGGAGTCTGGACAATACGCTTGGGTTAGAATAAGGTTGATAATGAAGATGTACAAGTGAGAACGAGAAGCCTGCGCTGATGCACACATAGAGGTCTTTTTGGGAGGAGAAGGAAATGCTGACTGGACAGCTGGCGTGAGCATCGGACCTCGGGAACAGAGGGCACGAACCAAGTAAGCTTTGGAGCTTCTTTCATGGTCCGAGCGCCTGTGAACCTGTACACAGTAACCGTTGTAAATTACGATGCTCCCAGGAAATCCAGCAGCTTGAGCACCCCACTTGAGCTTTCCCGATCGGGTGTGTAAGTGATCGAGACATAACGACAGAGGGCACCACAGCACCTGAGCTTTGGCTCTTCTCCCGTCAAACCAACAAAAAGCGTCAAACATCCCCAATCGGTGAAGCAGGCGTGAGCGGATCGAAATCCAGTCCGGGATGAGCAGAACGCCCCTTTCCACGAGGCGGGAGCTTGAAGACGGCAGCGACGAGGCCTCTTCTGCAGCGACATGGACCGAATGTGGATCGCGACAGGGGATGCAAGATCGGAATCCCATGTCGAGTTCCACAGAGAATCGGTAGAGGGAACCAAAACCTAGGTACGGATAAAGTCACCCAGAGCCAAGATCGGTTTATCAAGTAACAGATCCCGTAGCATTTACATGGCATTGGTGTTAGTGGCATGACTCTGAACTGTTGACACGGCCCTGTGGAAGTGGGTCACTGCTCGGTTTCGTTCCAGGGACAGCACAGGCGAGATGATGTGCCATTGGCAGATTCGCAATTCAAGAACAGCAGGAACTCACAGCAGCCCACTTGCTGGAAAGAAATACCCGGTGTGTTATGATTGGCAGTTTCAGCTGTGGTCATTACCTTACGGATCTCACTGCAGGATCGGACGAAACCCCTTGGCATATCCTTCTAGTTGGACCCGGGCCCCTAACTCCCGTCCTCGGTGCTGCGGTGCGGTGGGAGGAGGTTGCGAGGAAAATGTCCCATCGCAACCCCGGACAATCTGTTGGCATTTTGTCCAAACGTTCCGTCTGCTTCAATGTTGCCTTCCCAGCATTACAGGAAAGCTTCCATTGGCAAGCCAAGAGCGACCCTCAACCCCATCGCGCCCCGCACCTTCGCCAGATTTGCGTCTTCATTCATCCGAAGTCCGTGCAGTCCCTGCAGTCCTCGAGGCGTTGAGCCTGTCTTGTCATCATTCAAATCAATTTTCTGGCAAAGAGCAGGGCCCTGTCCTCCAGCTTTCTATCAAACTTCCCTCTCTACCTACCTAGGTACCAAGTGGGAATGCTGGGTCGTTGGGGACCATGTCAGAAGAAACCGTCGCTGCAGTGGCATCTTGGAGACCAAGTCTGCTGCAGTGCAGGTGCCGCGGCGGCGGGTAGAGGTAGAGGTATCCACCACGGACGGCGGGCGGGCCGATCCGCACTCACTAAAGTGTAGTGTACCTACCGTGTACTGTGTAGCGGTACCTGACTTCCCGTCTGGAGAGCACGTGACCTGGGAGAGGCAGCGGAAACCCAGTGCTGTGCAGGGCTGAGAGCTGTCAGGTTGGACGTAGCAGCTATGTAGCGCCCCACTCGAGCTTTCCAGATCGGGTGTGTAAGTGATCGCGGCATAACGACCTGACAGGGCAGTTTTGGCTCTTCTCCCGTCAAACCTACTTGAGGAAGCGTCAAAGATTCCCAATCAGCTGTCGCTATCCAAGCGAGCAGAACCATGGAAACAGCTAAGCGAGTGACAGTGACTGAGTGTGGTGAGCATATGGACGACTTGGGGTTTCCTGTCCGGTTCTCGGCACGGTGACGCCATCACGACAAGGAAGGTAGACAGCGATACAGAGGAAGGAAGACATTTCCCAAGATGGCTGATCAGAAGCGGGCTGACCATGGATCCTCAAGTATAAGAAACAGAGCTCCCCCCCCCCCCGGCCTCTGGAGGTCTTCTCTTCTTCAGAATCATCACACTTTTCACACAATCAATTGGTCACAGACCCTTCTTCGCTTACAACCATGTAAGAACACCGGCCTTTTTCTTTCTTCCTCCCATCAGGTTTCCATCGCATCTCCATCGCATCTCCTCGGACTTGGTCGTTTCTCTTGTTTCCCTCGAGATTCTGATCATTTCCTGCATCGATGTCTCCGCGGTCGTCTTCCTCACTGAAGCTCGATCACCATTCCGGTCCACACACCAGCTTGCTCTCCAAGGCAGCTTGGTAGGCCACCCCTTTGGCACCATCAACTTGGCCGCTTTTCCAGGTTTGACCAACCGCGTCACCACCATGGTTGAGACCACGCTGACAAGTTCCTTCTGCCCAGCTCCGCCGAATCAGACCGCCGAACGCTTTTCGCACAGCGTTTTGACCTTGGCCTTCGTTGGGAACATGGACCGAGGTCGAGTTCAATCCAGGCTGAGCACCATGTGAACAAGGTCAGTCACAGCCCACATCCACAACAAAGATCCAGTCTTGCATTCCTCCATCTTTGTGCGTTGCTAACAGACATCGTGGGCAGATTTCCCCTTGGCGCACCTGGACAGACATCACAAATCGCTCGCTCAATCGGTCCACCTCTGACAAAGCGATCACCTTTTGCTTCCGAGCTTTCTCAACTCAATGCTTCCTCTCAGACGGGGTTCCTCTGATTCCCCAAAGGATGTCAGGCGCAGGATTGGTGCTCGGGGTCACTGGGACCATCATGGCCATTTTCGACGCCATCCAAAACGACATCAACGGGCTTCATCAACGGGCCTCCCCGGCATCATTCAAGACATCTCCAACGGGAACCGTCCCTATCATCCGCGAGGTCTCCCATCCTTTGCAGTTTGGTATCTACAACGGACACCATCCCAAAACTTGACCACAAACATGGAAGAAACACACTTTTGTCATCCTTGTTGCCGGAAAGGGAAATGGACCAGATGCCAACTTTGATCATCAACGACCTCGTCCTTCAGTCCTCCGGATTTTGACCAACCGCCCTTTTCGCTCCATCATAGCTTTGCCGAGGTGTTCGGAGAGTTTGTGTGTAGGGCGCCGGAAACATGTCGGGTCTTGAGGCTGGCCTCGCCACTTTTGGCAAGATCGTTGATGCCTTCGGATTTCTACTAGCCGCCCTTCACGCATGTCCTTTTTCAGCAACAAAATGTCGGGTCTTGAGTTTGGCCTCACCATTTTCAGCACGCTCATCGATTGCCTCGGGGTGATCGAAAAGGCATCCCGAACCTGTCGTATCGTCTCAACAACTCTCCCCTTTTCCTCTGTCATCTTGGTACCGACAGCGCCATCCTTACGAACAGCAATCAACTCACGCTCACGCCTCCCTGGCGCAAGTATCATCAGCACAGTACCGCTCCGTCAGATCTTTAGCAGCCATCCTTTATGTATATCGTTTTTTTTCTGGCAACATCATGTCCGGTGCCGAGTTCGTCTTTGCTTGTTTTAGCACCATCGTTGCTACGATCGATATCTCCGTCAAACTATCCCACCTTGGCCAGACACTCACGGCGTTCCCGCGCCCACAAACCCAAAACCTCAAGATGGCCGCTTCGGAGACTTCTATCACCATCATGATCAACGATCTCATGTCGACCCCCAATACTGACCTCAATGCGCTGTACATGGCGTATTCGACATTTCATCTCAGCAACAATATGGGGACCCCTACCCTGCCACCTCCTTCACCGGCGTCGCCAACCCCAAGGACTGGTACGGCTACATGATCACCGGCCTCGGCGTCGTCATCGGCACCATCGGCGCCATCCCGTGCTGTGGCAAGCTCTACAAGGCCAGGTGGACGTCGAGATCCAGATCGTCGAGGTGCCGCAGCAGGTGTGCATGACCAAGGACAACGTGACGGTGCTCGTCAGCCCGCACAAGGCCGCCACCTCCTTCAGTGGATTCGGCACTCCTGCCGGAGTTATAAGTGAGGCGGATTGGGTGGGGGCTCGACATTGCATCTATGGAACAACAAGAATGCAATGCACTCGTGGACAAGGGTCGACGTGAGGTGGGCAATCTTGGGCCCTTTCGGGACCCAAGGATCCCTCGGATTTTGTGTGCTAACCGATATCGCTTATCCATATTCTCTTTCGGTTTGTATGGTGTCACTAGCGATTCCAAGAACCCTGCGTCTCATGGCTTTGGCCAAACCACCGAGGTTGGCCTAGACTTTTGCAATGACTTCGATGTTGCTGGCAAAATCGCCGCATTGCTCAAGAATAGCGCTTCGTAAAGTATATGCCGCCTTTTTACCGCCTTCAACTCCTTGTCTAATTAAGGCTCCTTTAAACTCCAACACGAAGTTAGACAGTTGCAGTAAGGAAGCAGGGGGACCAGGGGTAGACATACCAAATAGCAGTCACCGTCTATAAGGACGACTACAAAAGGATTGTTATTCTACAGATTCTGTTTTAATTAGCCTCTTGAGGAGCGACTTGTTGATGATACGAAGGCGCTGGAAATAGCGTATTCATTCCATACGGAGCACAACAGTCTCAGCAAAGCTGGTGGTAGCCATATGCTAAGAAAAGGAGGGGAAACAACGTTCAAGCTAGTTCCGCAAGGAGGTGGAGAGAATGTACAATGGTACAGAACGAGACACGGGCAATGTTTAGTGTCACGTTACGGAGATGGACAGGTACAAACACAAAACCATATTCCATCAGTGGCATGGAAAGGAGTCAAGTGGACCGGGTCAGCTGGGACAGCGACAGCTATTCGAGTTCCAACGAAGAGAAGACGCCTACAACCCTGTCCTTCGGCTCGCAAAACCAAGTCGAGTGGGGCTACTCCGTTCCAAAGGAAGTAGAGCGGCAACATTGGATAAAAGAATACATCTTCTGTCGTAGTGCATGGGCCATTCCACGTGGACAAAACACGTATTGTCGTCTCGCCTATAGGGTTTCAATTGGACGTAATGCATACGCGACGCGACGCGCTTCGATCCCATGTTATCAGATGAAACGGCCCTGCAAATTCAAACATACTCACCAAGTGCTTTCTTAGGAATGGTTGGTGGGAAATTCGATGCGATGGAAAGACTAATCCGTTTTGGCCGGACCTTCAAAGCCCTCCCCCGAATCATTAGCGACATCTATCCCCGAATCAAAACGTACCAGTACCTATATTATCGGGACCCTCGAAACCATCGGCCAGCGCCCGGAGCATACCAAATTTTTCGAGGAACACCGAGAGCTGCTGGAACGTTGCGAGTCAACAACCGCGGCGTTGGACGAGCTATCTGCTTTTGGAATGAGATCATAGGACTCCCCGACACCATTGTCGACATATCTTGGCCGCTCAGGTCAATGTCTTGTGGGGTCTACCAAGGGCAACGGTTAGACATCCACAACATCAATAAGCCATTGATCGAGCGCAGCGTCATGAAGGCCCAACGACTAGAAAGGATGGTCAACAAGTATTTGCCAGCAAATGTCAAGATGGTCGGTAAGCATCTTTATTTGCCGGAAAATAGTGATAACGAAACATTGCCATTTATCCAGCGGTTTGGTCTTAAAACCCAGACGGTATTGCGATATTATAGGGGAAGAAGAATTAAGGCTCTGATGATGGAAAGCCTTCTTGCTGATTTGGATACCCTGGAGCGATCATATTCAATCAGCAGCAATTTCGGAGCCCCCCCCGGCCACCCAACCGCCACCGGCGTTGGGGACTCGCGTACTCGTCGCTGACAGGTCGTTGGTATTTTAACAGCGACATTGATAGCGAGCATGTTATCATTTCAATTTCTTACCTGCCCATCTTGTAAGCCACCTACCTACCTACCTACGTACCTAATGAAATTGACATTTCAACATCATTAATCCAGGCTTCAAGACCCCACCTCAGCTGCTGTTTCCGGCCGACACTGTGGCCAGCCCGTCCAGATGTAGAAGACGGGATATTTGTCGGACATTCTTGACGGAGAGAAATGTTTCCCTTTCATGAGCGCATAGATGTATGAGACCGGATGTCTGTACTTGTTGTTTTCTTCTCGTTTTCTCATCGTGAGTCGGTTCATCGGTGATTGGAGGAATGGTCGATAATAAGGCTTTTTGAGGTAGTCGAAGATCATTCATCATGTTTTAGTAACGCTTCCTTCTTAATAGGAACTGTCTTTGCCGATTTAGCTTGAGGCGAACCTTTCCGACCGATTACCACATGTTGAAGATGGTACGCTGTCGCCCAGCCAGTCTATATGTTAAACTCGCGACCGCCAGGCCTGAGAACGGACTGTCGCATAGTCATTGGTGTCACTGTTTATCGGCAGTCTCTCATCGAAGGTCGGGAACAGAGGGCACGGACCAAGTAAGCTTTGGAAGCTTCTTGGTTCGAGCGTTTCTTATCTCGAGCTTATCAACCGAAAGCCAAAAGATGCATGTTGAAGCCATCACCATGTCTTGGGTTTCCTTGGCACAAGGTGGATACGATGGTCTCTCTCTCTTCATTCAATCAAGACATTCACCAACTCTTTCGTCGTCTCCTGTGGTCACCTCCTCCGTATGGTTCAACAATACACTCGCTTGTTTGTGCCCTATAAGTGGCCGGGCACGCGCCTTTGAAAGAAGTAACAGCTCCAGATGGCTGGCATATCCGAATTCATTTTAGAAGGACCTTACCAAAGCTTAACGTAGACACCTTCATGTCTAGAGATCACATACCCGGTACCTTACCTCCATCCACATCACTCTGAATTTGCATCGCATCCACCCGCTGCATGTCGGGTGGTATAAGGGACCTACCGTAACTAAGATACCGGCGGGGGGAGCCTCCTCCTATAGGGCAGAGAGCGCTGTCAGGTTGGACTCTGTACCTAACCAGTGTAAATTACAATGCTCCCGGGAAATGCAGCAGCTTGCGCACCCCACTTCAACTTTCCCGATGAGGTGTGTAAGTGATCGATATTGGAAGGTTTGGCTTTGACCTCACGGACTCCGGTTCTTGGCACGGTAACGCCCCGGCAGCCCGGCCTCCCGTCTGACTTCCTCCACAGAGCTGGTGCCAGCAGCTCTCATTCGCAATTTTGGGTCGCGAGGATAACACCTTACCGTATCATTGCCTCAGCAAACTCTTGAATCTTCCAAGGGGCGGTGGACATTGACTGACAAGCAGTAGTGGCATCTTGCGTCTCCCGGCCGTCAACAAGCTGACGAACTGGCAAACTCGAAAAGCACCAAGACCACCAATCAAATCACGAGTTCAGCATATTACAGTATATGTATTTTCCTGGCAGGCACAACAACAACAGCGCGATACCAGCAGTCAGAGAACCAGTACCACAACGGGGAATCCGAAAATATGGTGATGGCTTGAACGAGTCAGAAGTCACGGTGCAGATGCACTCAAAGGGAAACACCGAAATGGATGAAAGCCTACAACGCATTCTAACAACGATGCGACGAACAGTGGCTAAAACCCGATCGTTTTGGGTCTGTCTGTGGGTAAAAAGGTCCCAAGTTTGGCAGTTGTTAGCCAGCTGCTGCCAAGACTGTTTGCCAAGCATATGGAGCATCAGTTTGTATCGCAATACCCTGGTTTTTCAACCTTTTCATTCAACCCCGGGCATGATCAGACCGTCTCAAAAAATGGAAGGCAGGTAAATAGATGATGATGCTATTCACAGCCGTTGAGTGAATTGGATTCTGACTTTCTTCAAGGTTTTCACAATGGGAAAAGCATACGTGAAATGGGGAGGGTGAATTGGCTTGGCAACGGTCAACGACACCGTCATTTCCTAGGCACCCTAGGGGCTGGTGAGGGTCGAATAAAGTGGGGCGAGGCCTGGGAGGTTACCTTACTCGCCCTAACAGATTTGGTAGGACTTGCACCTATTCTTGTTATCGCAACACTGTGCGAATCCGCCCGGTGCGCAATTGGACCATTATCTTTTCTGTGATACAACCGAACTCTTCGTCCCTTTCAGTTTGCCTGCACATAGACAAAAGGCCCGAGAAATTCAGCGCCCTACCGAACGCTTTCGAGCAGCTTTGACTTTGGCTTCCTTGAGAACAACACACAAATATTCTGGAATTCAAGGTATATCCACAATTACAGCACTAGACCGTCACTTCCCGCTAGCACAGAAGCCGTCAAACGACCACATACACGCTGTGTGTGACGAGATGTAAGTTGCATTCCCACAATGCAAAGCTAGTCTTCTATTCTTCTTTATGTACCTTATATTTAACGTATATCGTTTACAGATTTCCCTTTGGCGTATCTAGAAAGATATTCGCTCGCCGTTTCGCTCGACTTGCCGACCACACCCAACTAGCGACAGCACCGATCGATATTACCCGTAACCTTCGGGTATCGGTCCATCCTTGTCAAAGCGATCAGCTTTTGCTTCCGAGCTTTCTCAACTCGACGCTTCCTCTCATACACTCGCCCTCGAAGTCCTCAAATGATGTCAGGCGCAGAGTTGGTACTCGGGGTCATTGGAACCATCATCGCCATCTTCGGCGCAATCGAAACCTTATGCAGAGCATGCGAGGATATCAGCGGGCTCCCCACCGCCATCAGAGACATTCGGGAACGCCTACCGTTGATCCAATACGTTCTCGAAACAGCAGGCACCAACGTGGACCGCGAAAGCCATCAAGAAATATACCAAAGGATGAATAGGGTTCTTGAGGCGTGCGCCAAGAAGGCTGAGTCGTTGAACAAGATTCTCCAAGCGTTTATACCGTCCGAACAGGTCCGAGTGTCGATTCGTAGGCGCTTCACCACAGCCATTATTATGACACTGCGCGTGGACAAAGTCAGAAGGATCAAGTCGCTGATGAAAAGCATCTCAAAAGACATCCAACTGCTATCGGAGAGTCGTATCATCAGTGACATGGGGAGACGTCAAATCCGGGCCAACAGCCGTGTCGTCGGCGACACCGAAGGCCTTCAGAGCGGGGGTTCAATGACACCCAGTCAACCGGAACGGCCTTCGTTTGGACCTTCGCCTGGACTTTCATCCGGCCCTTCGTCCGGCCCTTCGTCCGGGTCTATATCGGTCAACTCGACTACTATCTCCGAGCAGCACATGCCGTACAATCAGCCAAGAGCCAACCATGACGGGATGGAGATGCTACGCAGATCTGCGTCCGTAAACTCGGCTCCTGTGTCCCATTATCAGTCTCTGCCACGCCAACAGTCAAGCGACCCCAACGGAACCGGACTGGAAACAGACATCATGTCTTCTGACAGCGACCGTTCAAGCTCGAGCAAGGGCAGGGGTCATGTCCGCATCGTGAAGAAGTACTATTTCAGTGCTAATTTCGCCGACGGTTCAAACAACACCTTCAACTTATAGACCTCTTTTCGAGTCGTCGGGAATTCGGAAGCAAGCGGCAAGAACTGGCGGCATGTGATGGCGACCGATCGTTGGATGCAGATGTGAGCGACCGGATATTTGTGAAACTTTGTTGACCGAGAGAAATGTTTCCCTTTTTGGAGCGCATAAATGTAGGAGACCGGATATTTATCGCATTTTGTTGGCCGAAAGGAATGTGTTCCTTCTTTGAGCGTGTATAGCAAGCTGTGTTGGATGTAATGAGAATAGACCGGACATAATCCTGAGCATATACGGAACCGAGTATGCTCTGCGAACTCGCTCCATTGGGATCATGTCCTCCGAGGACCGTCTCTACCCCCATTGCACTTGTCGCTCAGTCGCCGCACGATGCTGGTGTTACTCGCATCGTCTCGTATGATGGCGATGTCTTTCCGGGCAACTTTGGTCAAACTTTCGCCGTCCACTGCACCTTGGCCGTAGCTTCGGCTCTTCAGCCAAGGCAGCGATTCCAGCCAAAATGCGATCGATTGGATGGTTTCGGCATTTCAAAGTGTCCAATGAGTCGGTAGTTTCAGAAGGAACCGACGTAAACACGATGTGGTGTGAAATGCGGGGAAATGAAAATGAGGATGAAGAGAGAGGAAGGAAGAGGAAGAGAGAGGAAGGAAGAGGAAGAGAGAGAAAGAGGAAGGAAAAGGAAGTTGCCAAGAAGAAGCGTGCGGCTGGGGCCCAGGGTTCTTTTATTTGGAGGGGAACCTCCAAGAATGACAGCTGGCGCGCCAGTTGCACCCAGAGCCAGAACAGGGCACAGGTGGCACAGGCCAAGACGGGAGACAATGGAAGGTTGGTCTGACCTTATCTTATCAACCGCCCATTCTGCGAATCACAAGCGCCAACCGTCAAATTCAGCGAACGGCGACAATTTCGGGCCATGAACAGCATTCGCATCGCGGGAAGACATATTTTTACTCGAGGATTGTTGCTTGGCTGAAAGAAGCCATCGATGCCAATCACCTCTTCTCGAGCGCCATCATGAAGATGGCTTCTGACAATCAATGGTCAAATCCACTTCCAGGTTCCAATTACGACTACATCAAGGTGATCACCGCCTATCGCTAACAGGCTCTATAGCACGTAAAACGTGTGGCGCGGTGTTAGCGCGTTATCGATCCCATTTCCAAATGCTTAAGACCCACCAGCATTGCTCATTCCGATTCGTGACCACCTTCGAGAAGTATTTCAAGCGATCAATCCGAGGTGTCAGACTCGATGCCGGGAACGCTTTCGACATTCGATATGAAGGGCCGGATTTGAGGTGGTACAGTATCTGCCTCCGTGCCGAAAAGGTTCGGTTGGTCGGACCGGCTTTTGAATCCGGCTCATGAGTCTGATAAACAACTCTAATTTAGCTCTCGCTATGGCCCGCAAATTGAGCGCAGCGATTGTTAGGCTGCTAGCACGGTGTTTTTTGTAGGAGACACCATTAGCAGTCACATCCCCGCCGAGGAAAAAAAACCGTCAACGCAATTAACACAAAACACCCGCAGGTGGAAGGACACTCGTTCATTGCACACACCATTCTGCGAACTCGAGCCAGAAACCGTGATACCGGATGGCAATTATAACTGAGTTTATAATAGTGCAGATGGAATAGGTGCACTCAGAAGAAGAAATCACCAACGGAATCCGCCATGTAATCCAAATGTTCTCCTGTTAGCGCCATTGGATCCCGGATGTCCAAAATGCCAAGTTCCTCTGAACTCACCACTGAAGACCGCCCCAGAGCCAAGACTGCTATTCTGCGGCCCAGAACCAGAATTGATAATCTGATGACCTGATCCGCTGTTGTTCATGTAGTAGACATGTCCCGCTATGCGTGACTCCCTAATCGTTTCCTCGAGCCTCTGTGCCTTCTCCGCCAGATCTTTGACCTTGCCCCGCTCCAGACAAAGGTAGGGTTGCACGTGTCGTGCAAGATCTAAGATCATGTTCACAATGTCCTTGACGTCGATAATGACCTTCTTGTCTGTTGCCCCTGGTCTCTCCCCCCCCTGAGTTTCCGTTCCCAATGCTCTCGAGCTCTTCGTACTTCTCGTCAAATTCCCGTCTGATCGACACTATCTTCCCAAAGAGATCCCTCTCCACTGGGGATCCTGCCGGTATTTTCTCGAGAATGGTCGGGAATGTTATGTCTCCAAGGATGGTTCGGGCTGAAGCGAGGGCCGTGGCCGTGGCAGAGCCCTGCTCAACATGCCGGTCAAGCTCATCGAACTTTGAGTTCCAGTCACTGAGAGCTTTGCGACAGTCGGTGGTGCTGGCACGGACTCCATTCATCTCCACTGAACCGTATCGGGATTGCTCGACGGAAGCTCCCATCGTCTCCGGCGAGTTATGGCGGAATCGATCCGTGAAAAGTTCTCGGATTTTGCCCTTGGGCATGTTCTGATGCAACTTGATGCTTGGGACAGGCAGCTTCCTGACAGAGACCTAGCCAAGTTACAAGCTCGTGAAAATCTGGTCGGAGTAGCTCGAGACGGGAGGAAAGTGGAAGAGTCGCAAATCCGAGACCACTGATTGTCGGCAGGAAGGAATGAAGACGGCAGCCTGAAAGTACTGCGGCTTCAGTGGCTAAAGGAAAGATTGACAAAGTCAATTATCGCTCGAGCCCTGACGCGAGAGCCGGCCCGAGAAAATTACCTCTAAATATCGATGGGCTAAGCCGCAGAGCCTCGACACTATGTTCAGCGCCGGGGTGGAACCTCACTTTCCCGACTCTATCCTTACTAGTCAATATGGACTCACATCAACCAGTAGGTCCCGTCGAATCCGGTCGTCGGTGGGGCTCATGGAGAGCCATTCTCAAGACGGACAGCTGTAGAGCCTCCATTTGCTGTCTACAGATGCAAGTCAGCTTTGTGTCATGGCATGATAGGCGGCTCAAATTCTGAAAGCAGAAAGCAGAGGGAATACCACGGCAGATGACTGGGATACGTTGAAGCATTGCGTTCGTTGGCAGGGTAGACACTACGGTCAATTATGTGCATTTGTCTCACTTGTTCGACCTGAAGATGCGGCAATGATTGGTCAATTTGGGTATTCATTAGGCATCATGGCTTGGGAATTGGGTACTAAACCCGTTTAAGGAGGTCATGTTCACTCGCAGTAAACTAAGGTACCGGTTGCGACTGGCTATCGCTTCCGATATGGTTGGTGTTGAAGTGAAGCGAGTGATCACGAGGGTAAACGAGAATGGTGGTGAACTTATTGATTGAAGGAGGAAGAAAGGGAACGAAAGAGAGGGTGGGAGAATCCCTCGATATATGTACGTGATGTGAAACGACACGAGTAATCCATGTGTGGATCGACTTTTCTCAACAGTTGGACCTTACAGCCCGGAACTGTGGCAGGCGTTATTCAACACTAGATACCTACTAGCGTACCAATTTCCTGTATTCAAAAGCCATACTGGTCCGCCTTGTCTTGGTTTTTAGGAACCTCGCATGCCAAGCGGCGTCCACGGCAAAGTAACTGACCTGTAGCGAGCTTGCGTTCCTTATTGGGAACAGAAAATCACCGTTGATTGGCAGTTCACGGCGCGGAAGGGACCTGATCTCTGTGTACAGTGTACCTAGCTCTAGTGACTTGATTGGCTCTGGTAGCAATGGACTACAAGTACATGAGTAGGTGAAGCAACTGAAGAACACCGTTTCTGATACCTATGTGAGTATGTGTACGCGTTGTGCCGAAAACTTGAGTGTAGAGAGCATGGTTAAAAAGGACGTCTGAGACTTGAAGTGAGCTTGATATGATGAAGGAAATGAAACGTAAGATATGAGAGTTCCACATGTATACTGCGTGCTGCAAGTGATACATTTCTTGTACATGGGATAACCAAAAATGAAAGAGGTGTCTGGGTTGCTGGATGATGGTTGAATCGTGTCGGTAAAGCGAAGCCTCATGCCGGTGAGGTCGCTTGTAAGTCTAGCTGTTGCAACTGGCAGTGCCCCTGGGCTTTGAAATGATACCTCGAGCTAACGGGTAGCAGTGTTCTCTGCAAAGCGCATCAATGCTGTGACGCAGATGTTGAGGGAAGGTTCACTCCGGAAGAACCACTAAAGTCGTAGAAGTGCCCATTGCCGGAGTTGTAATTTTGGTTGCCATTGCCGGTGTGATTGTTTTGCTGACCTGTTCCATAGTTGCTGAAGCTGGGTTGGTTCTTTGCGGTGGCAGCGGCGATGGACTGGTCAAGCTCGCCTATTTTCTTGCCCAGATCGTTGATAACGCTCTCCTCAAAGCTGAGATGAGGGCTTTGTGCAAGAAGCTGGATGCCCTCCAAGAGGTCTTTGACTTTGACCAGCATGACCTCCTCCTGGATGTTCTTCGTGGCGAGTTCGTCGGCGATTCCGTCCCACTCAGACACCCTCCTCACAATCTGTCCGCATAACTCTCTGTACGCCTGCGAGGTTGCCCGTGTCGTTGTCCTATCGAGCCGACCCGGTAGGTCCTGGACGAATTGCTGAGCCGAGGTGAGGGCCTGAGTAGCCGCAGGAGCTCGGAGGCACTTTGTTGCTTTCTGGAACTTTGGACCCAAGTTGGAGGTAGTGACGGCGGTTATGGCCTCGTCGGGGGTAGCTTCCTTGCGTTCACTCTTCATCTCCGATAAACTGGGCCTAGAACGTCTAATTGAACGCAAGATGTTACCAGGCATGGTGCGGTAATCCCAGGGGCCCTTAAGGGGCGGTCTCCTAACGACCAGGGGCGGAGCTGAGAGCGAGAGATTCTTGAGTTACGAGACGTAACTGAGAGAGGAGGTCGATGATTCGAGGCCAACGGTGGCCAAAAGGTGAAGACAGTGACTGGACTTTTGTTAACTAAAGACTTGAGTGGTCGGAAAACAAAGCTTCCAGGTTGTTGATGTTCGTCAAGCTGGATGTCGTGTGATGATGACGGTGATACCAAGCACTCTATTTATGCGAAAACTGACCATGCTCGCACCGCCGTCGTGTGCAAAGCCCTGTCAAACTCCAACTCTTCCATGGCTCGAACACATCAGCCAGTCGCGTCTTCCTCGATAGTTAGGCTCGTAGATAGTTGAGCAAGACAGAAAGATTAAAGTATCACAGCCTTCATCGTACTACCTCTGGTATGCAAGACGTCAGCTCAAAGTCTTGTGATCGCACAACTGTCGCCAGTCTGGAGGCCAGGGAAGGCGGGAAGGCGCCGCACAACTGGTGGTGATGAGGCATCGGGCACGTATGAAGGTTGGTTCGTGCATCTCCTGGATTGTGGTGGTGAAAAAGAAGGGTTTTAATTGCTCCAAGTCTCCAACCGGGCGCTCGACGGCGTGATAAGTGTGTGGTGATTCGGAAACGCGGGAAAAGATGGTGGGCGGCTTGCCAAGGATCTTAATGGTCAGATAGCACACCGGTTTCAATTCACGTTCTGGACGGGCTGCCACTATCTGCGTTTTGTACCCCCTTCCCATTGGATTGTAGTAGGCTCTCCCCAGTCCCCGAGACCTTAGTAAGCTTTACAAAACCTCGCCTCTCTAGAAGTTATAGACCCATGACTGTACACGTAGCTTTTGACCGAGTATCACAGACCGCTTTGGTTCCTCTTTGTATCCCCCTTGCCTAAATCGCGACCAGCCTCAAACACTACCTGACCAGAATCATCGTCAAGTCAGGCACAGCCCGCGTTTACCGCCGCGGGATTTCTTTAGGGTATGTAAAACACAGTGCATATCCCACCACACCCCCCACAGAATCCTACCTACCAAACCGGCAGAGGCCCGAATGGCTGACACTCCAATCATGCATAGTAGAAGCTCCTTCGACTCTTGCTGCCGACGCATCTTCGGAGCGACGGTATACGTCAATCATGTCTGGCTTGGAAGCTCTTGGAGCCGTCTCCAGCATTATATCCATCCTCGACGCCCTGGGAAGCATCATGAATGCCTACCGCGACAAGTCCGGTCTTCCCGCGACGATGCGGGATGCGCAGACCCGCCTGCCATTAATTCGACACATTTTAGACCTAGTCTCCGATAGCCTCAAGCGCAGTAGTACCGATACAAGGAAGGACACACAGGAATACCAAGGGATGACGAGCGTGCTCAACGGGTGTCTTAAGAAGATTATATCATTGGACCGCATATTCCGAAACGTGCTACCCCCGGGCGGCAGCGACGGCGGCCCGACCCGCGCCTCGGTCCGCAAGCGTCTGACCACAGCCACTATTATGACGCTGCATATTGGCAAGAACAGGAAGGTGGAATCGTTGATGAAGGGGATATTGGAAGACATAGGGCTGCTGGCAGACAACCACTCCATTGCGAGTTCTGTTAGGAAGCAGATCAAAGCATCGGCAGAAGCGATGCAGTCGAAAGACCCGAATTTGCCACGGCGGACAACCCCGCTCTCTGTTGTGGTGGATGATCGGCCTCCGACACAGGACTCGTTCGAGCACGGTGACGGTATGTATGATGGTATCAGGAAAGATCAGAGGCAATCCTCGCGGCCATCACCGCCACCTTTGTCGCTGATGTCGTCGATATACAACCACGGGGGCGGGACCCAAAACAACTTTTCTGGTAATGGAAACCAGAATATCAACAGTGGAGGGGGGCAGTTCTTCTTGGGCAGCCCTCTTTACTTCTCGACCGCGGCTCAGGGTTGAAAGATCAAAAAGGCGCGAACGGAAACTGCTGTAGGGGATGGAGCATAAAAGAAGAATAGGTGTTGCGGTGTTGGAAAGGATAGTTCGATGCTTGATTTTGAAGAGAACAGAGAGTTCCAGTGTTAATGACGGGGGGAAAGCATTTTCAGGGGATTGAAACATTTCATGTATTTGGTGGGATGGGATGAATGGGTACAGCGTGCTTTGGTCCTCTCCTTTGCATAGAGGTAACGGCCTCTTTCGAAATCCAGGAGTCGATCAACTTGTTCGCTCTCAGGAATAATCCCCACCACCCTCTCGATGTCCTTGCTCCAAGGTGCACTGGCACTAACGTGTATATTTCCTTGCATGGGCCCCAGGAATATTGGTGGAGGAGGTGGGCTCCGGATGGCGGGCAAACCGGTACTCAGCTGAAAGGAAACGAGCTTTGCAGTCTGTCAAATTTGGAAATACCTCTAGCGATCTATGGCGTATGTCTCAGGTCTCCTCTAAAGTGTTTCGGAGGAAGGGAAGCAGAACAATGACAGAGAAAAGGAAGGCGAGAAGAGAAAATCTGCTAATCGAACATGCTAGGTAACACAAGCCTAATTCCCCCCCAACCAGAAGATGCATGAACAGATGTACCATCCCAGAAGATAACGGAGCAGAAAAAACAGTGAAAAAAAACAGGAAAAAAAAAAGAAAAAAGAAAAGAAAAGGAAGAAAAGATGGAAGAACGTAAAACAACTCACCCACAACCTCAAAAAGTATTTCTTCGTCCGACCAGGCTAAGGTCAAGGATCCTCATCACCTCATTGCGCTCCGTGCCCCGGGGTGCATCATCCTCGGCGTAGTCGCGTGCGTTCCGACCACCCTCCCGGCTTCCAACCTCACTGCCTCGCCCATCTCTAACCCCAACATCAGCGCCCTTCCTGACCAGGCATTCAACAGCTCTAACGTTCGCTCGTTGCGCCGCATACATAAGAGGAGTGCAGCCCATGGCGTCTCGGACGTCCAGTGCCGCCCCGGCCTCCACTAGGATGGAGACCATGTCGGCGGAAACACGGCGGACGTCATCATCAGTGTTCCCGTGGGTCGGGATCTGGGTCGGGGTAATGCAAGCAGCGTGCAAAGCCGTCCGCCCCTGAAAGTCTGAGATGTTGATGTGCTCGTTCCCTGATGCTGTAGCCCTGCCCGCATTGCCCAATTCTTCTATGAGAGCCTTGACTATCTCAACATGCGACATGCGAACAGCAAGATGCAGCGGCGTCCGGGAATACAAGTCATCTTGTATCATTCTCAGTCCGGCGTATCCCCACTGCGCTCCGCCTGCCAGCAGCGCTCTGACAACCTCATCGTGTCCCTTCATAGCCGCCAAATGTAATGATGTGAGACCTCTGTTGTCCCGTGCCTGAAGCCATACCCCCTTTTGCAGCAGGTCTTCCCCCTTTTGCAGCAGGTATTTGACGGTGGAGAGCTGCCCCTGTATTGCGGCTATGTGTAGTACCGTTCGTCCTCGTTTGTCGGTTGCTTCGAGGTCGGCCCCCTTTTCTGCTAGGAGATAGAGGAGGGAAAATTTATCGAGCATGGCGGCGTGGTGCATTGGTGTCAGACCCTTGTTATCTTTGACATTGAGAAGGTGAGCGAGGTTGATGTTGATGCTGCGGCCTAGGTCCAGAGCGAGGGTATCGTTCTCGAAAGAATGCCTGACGACCAGCCTAAGCCCGCTCTTGACGGCGTCGTGTAGAGCAGTACAGCCATCGGCATCTCGTCTGTCAAGGTCCGGCAGCCAAGCCTTGAGGAAGTTGAGAATGGAAGCCTCGTCTTGGGCGTATCGGCCGCGCAAGCTAAGGACCTCGGTCGAGGGCAGGGAGCTGTGTGCCGCCGCAGATGCACACAACGCACTGGGGTTTATGTCGGTTTGGGTACGGCGCGATACCAGTTCCAGCGATCTGAACTGAGGCACGGGCCGGGTGCGTTGAGTATCCTCGTTGCGCCCGTAGCGTCGGTACCCGGTCGGTCTTGGAGAGAAGGTGCAGAAGAAGCAGCCTACGAAACAGCCATCAAAGGGTCAGGGTATGGACAGACATGTTTATCAGAAGCGGCGAGGTTGGAAATAACCTACAGTAGATATTGTACGTGTATTGATCGTTATAGGCCGGGTGATTGATGAAGGTGCCTGAAGACTCATTCACGTTCTGGGACCCTTGACCAGTGTGCGCCATCTGTCTACCGGATCCAATATTGGCGTGGATTGCCGGTCGAGGCGGTAGAATAGTCGAAGACATCCCGCACTAAACTGCAATGGCTTGTGAGTTCGTGGGTGAGGACTGGTCGATGGAAAGTTGATGGCAGAAGATACTTCGTTCCTTTTCGATGGTCTTGGTCGTGTGTTTTGGGGCTGATATGTCGCTTAGGGTTGAGCACACTCTGGTTGTTGACATCGCCTGGTGGGTCTGTTGCTCGTGATAGCGAGGCAGCGAGGGTAGCCATGGTGGGACGCGTGAGGCTTTGCTCCATGCTGAGAGCAGTCCCTGGCGGGAACCGGGACGAACACTGGAAGGTCAGAAACGGTTTAAGTCGTCCCAAAGGCAATGGAGCCGGATCACCAATTGTTAGCGTTTGACACCCTAAAGATACGTCATCCGCACCGATATCTCGGCCCTGCATGCGATATCAGTGTAGGCCATACGAGGATGGAAGGGACCAAAGCGTTGCTGGGCTTGAAAGGGGGGGGCAGTTTGTAGGCGGCTGGGTGTCGGAGCATTTGACGGACCGATATGCCTCGCTGAGCTCAGGTGTCGACGGCTGTTCAAGTGGCGCAGCCGCTCTTCTGTCAACAACCCGAGGACGGAACAACTAATATGCGTAGACCACAAGGTCCTTCACCCAACCGGCTTTGTGCCTTGCCCCACTGGACTTGTGCCACGCACCAGAGCACAGCGCCCGCGGAAGGGAAGACCGGAGCCGTGGAGGTACTTCATCTGAGCGTGACCTAACAAGGTGGTGGGCAGGGTGGGTTACAATATGGGCGTGTGGCGTACTCTTAGGGCGGTAGATGGTGAGGGGGACGGTAAAATCCGCGGCACTGAAGAACTAGGAAAAAGCAAGGTAAAGAGGGAAAGAATACGCAGTGCTGAAGGTTGAAAAAGTCATTCTTTGGATTGCAAGCCAACAGATCTACTGTACGTGCGGAACTGCCCGGCGGCTGGGGTCGATTGCCAGATCGACTCGGATGTAAACCCGATCCATCATCCGAACGTTTGGTACAGATCCCTCTTTCTTATTCATGAGTGGTTCCTAAGAAGATGATGTAAGTGTCGCTGTCGACCCTGGATGTCGATGCCGCACTACTCATGGGGCTAGAAGCGCCTCTGACCCTATCCCTGACGAGTACCAAGGCTCGTTCAACGCGAACAAGCGTGTAGGGTAAATGCTGTCGACTTCGACAGTGAGCCGCGTCGTCGGTCATGGTAGCACAGAAACTACCGGCACAAGCCCATGGTTTCTATGCTGTTAAATGCTTGGGTTAGCTCTTGGCCGATTGGCTATCGGAGTGCAAGGGCTCCCACCTTAGTCTGGTGGCCACAAAGCCTTGTTCAACCGGAATTCCTCGTTTCCTTATCGATTGAAGCAACGACATCTTGCAGCAAAGTAGCTGTGTGCCTCTACCGTTCACCACGCGGGAAATATAATCCGGTCGGTCTACGTCGTTCCTGATCCGGTGTTATGGTAGAGGCCTCGAAAAATCGACCTAAACGTCATCCTATCAAGGCGACGGATGCCTTCCTTCAGAACCCATGCTTTCAGGAGTCCGAGGAGTAGTGGTGATGTTGAGCATTGCGCTTACAGGAACTGGGCGGCCTTTGTACGTTCCGGCCTTCAATGGATCGACCGAAGGCATGGTGCCGTCCCGGCGGATGAACATTGACGGGAAGCGAAGTTCGAGCTATCGATCGGACGTGGACGTTAGTCGAGCAAATCACACGGCGCACGTGGGAGGAACATGAAATGAACCTACGTCGTTAACAAGGTTGGCATACTTCAGCCCAACATGGTCGGCAATGAACCGAAGCCGGCTCTTTACCCAAACGCGCTGCTCGTCAGTCGCCATATCATGGTTCTTGACACAAGTCAAGGCCCAGACCAGGAACCAAGCTGGAAGAGCCTTGATCGCATCCTCGTGACCGCAAGCAAAGCCGGAGCGGTCAGTATCGTTGCCGAACAGGCCCGCCTGCTTGGTGTGCCATCCAAGATGGTAAGGGACCGACGAGATGACGTCGGCAATGGTGCCTTCACAGATGGCTTTCGACGTGGCATACTCGGCAGTTGTGCGATAGTCGGCGGGCATGTTGAGCCATGCTGTTATGCGGATGTTGAGGGAGGCTAGTACAAGGCGTACGGTGCGCGCAGTGTTCCATATGTGGGCGGTCACAAAGTCGGGGTACATGTCGACACGGCCGGGGAATACTTCGAGCTTGGAGTAGTTGTTCTGTCGCCCTGATGATAGACCCACCTCCTCGGGGGATAGCCAACATAGCGTCTTGAAGCGCAAGTTTGGCGGCAGAGCAAGGAGCCAAGAAGCTATCTCTTGGTCCAGCAAACGCACTCGATGGGCCATCTGTTGCATCAGTTCGATATTCCCGGCGGTCCGTGTTATGCCGGCCAATAGAGCAGCTGCCTCGGCTCGCAATTCACTGACTCGGAGGGCGAAGCGGTGCATGGCGGCGCTAGGCAAGAGATGGCCCCCATCACCTATGCCGTCCATCCACCAATCGACCCCTAATGGCGGGGGCATACCAGATGTTAGTGCGCGGCCGAGCTGTGAATGCCGTCAGTACCTATGTGGTCGTCTCAGGGAGAAAGCGGCATTCGTACCACTTGATGCCTCACTGCTTGGAACAAAAGCGTTCCAGTCTTGGTGCTGCGCATTTGTTCTCGGCCTCGGAGCTTGACAATCTGGATTGCCCCGTCAACATGTGAGCGCCATGCCAGCATGCGCGATTCCTTGATCGCCGTGATGCTCTGTTAAGCCAACCGTTAGCGATGGGCCACGCAGATCGAGAAAGTCGCAGTTGACAGACGGACCTCGTACAAACCCAGCAGAAGCACTGTAGCGAGCGTTGCATCGGAACTGGCAGTGGCGGGGTTCCCCAAGGCGGCATGAGTCTTTGCCAAAGCCACAGTGTGTTCCCGGAGAGAAACATTGGCGAGGTTGAGACTGTTCGCTTTTTCTCTATTCCCGAGGGCGGCTATAGCACAAGCATTGAAGGCGCTTCGGAGGGCGCTATCTGGGGGTTCGGCGTCGATTAAGGGCACGAGGTAGTCCATATGACCATGGGGCATCTGGTCCAGCGGCACGTATAGGAAGTTCGAGGCAAAATAGCAGGTCGCGCGTTGAGCGAGCGGGACTGTAAGCGTCCCGGTAGGATCGGGCGTGTGTTGTCGCGTAGGAGACGGACGAGGGCTCGGCAAGGTCGAGGAGGTAGAGCGAGACTGGTTGAGAGCTTTGTTCATTCGGCGGACGGTAGACTTTGTCTGGTCACGGTGGACGATCTCGAATTCGTTTCGGTAGCCGGCGCATTCGCGCTTCGACTTTGCGCATTGCTTGCATGTTGGTTTACCTTCATCGCACTGCGAGAGGGGAGAGACAGGTCAGTCAGTCGTCCGAGCAAGAGAAAGGGAAGGGCGTGCAAGAGGACGACCTCGAGGACGACCTCGAGGACGACGTACTTTGATACGGCGAGCGCGACATGTTCGACAGCCCCGCGAGGGCTTTCCGCCGTAGACCATCTCGAATCGATCGACATAAAAGGCAACTGAACTGGAAGATGGAGCGCAAAGGAGTTGACGTTGGATGAGAGGTTGACTTTAGGTTGTCGTCGTAGCATGAGGTGTGGTTCAGTGTCAGAAGGAGTTGCCAGGGAAGGGAAATGCCGGCCTGGGGTCCTGTTTGTCGCCAGGAGTTGACCGTTTTAAGTGTCTCGATGTGACGCTATACTGGGATCAAGGTTGGCGGCGGGGCCTGGTGGCCTGCAAGCTGCGGGGCTCTTTCAACGGTCGAAAGTGGATGATGGAATGTTGACTTTTCCGTCCGAGATTCCAGATCGGCAAGAAGACGTGACGGCTTCATATAAGATCTGCTGGGGTGGTGTGGTCTCAATGGCGTCAATTGGGCTACTTGGCCCGTCGCTTGGCTCACTGGCGAGATCGGCTCCTGTCTCTCAGTTTCACCACAATGACGCCGAAGACATGATGATGGCTGTCTCTGGCCTTCTAGGGCTCAGCTGCCGAGGTGGATTCTGCAGGGGATGTTTCAGCGCCAGGAACGTCGCTTCGGCCGCTTCCATGGCTGTGGGGGCCATGGTTGAACGTGGTGACGACGGTCCGGCTTCGTCCATCCTTTTCGTTCCTACCTTAGCGACACCGTTGAAGATCATTAGCTCTGACTACCTAACCATTCTTCGTGATCATCATATCCGCCTTTGAAAATAAGACTCACTCATGACCGAAGTGTATTTATTCCGCTCCGTCGTGCGCTGCCATAGCTGGACGTGAGACCATCGACGAGAGTGTCATGTGTCCAGTGCTCGGCGTCGTCCGCAGCGTGACATCGGTTTGCGGGCTCGACGAGACGCCCAGATCGGCCGACTACAAGTTGTGCACCTACCTGGTGGGCGACGACGGGACTCGCCCAATCCTTCGTAAGATGGAACTCAAGTTTGAGAATTCGAGAAGGAACAATGGACATGCTGTTTCATTCACTGAGAGCGAATGAGCGGCACGAGTTCGTCTAAGCGGTGACACCGTCACGAAAGGAAACATGGATTAAAACCCCGCCGGAGAATGGCCGGCGCATAGAGTGCCTCGAAAGCTTGCATTTACAGCGGTCCGTTCCTGACCCCACCCCGCCAATCACCTACACGTGATAGTTCCTATAAGTGGAGCTTTCCGCCCGGATCGACCCCCGGCCTGGCGACTGCCGAATGCCGATCGGTCGCTCGGCCATCACTTCCGGGATCCGGGGCCGGACACGTTCGAGCGAGAACTCGGTGTTACCCCGCATCACCCACTGACCATTTGGATCACACGCAGTCGCAAAGTTCATGAAAACATGCTTGGCTGTGATTATCATTACTGAGAGCAAAGCCAATGTGCCCCTACGCTAAAGATAGAGGTAGGTACCTAGCTATCGATGATTGTCGAATGGTATCAAGCCCCCTTTCCTACCTAGGATACAGGCGGTATCATCCTGTAGTGGAGAGAGAGGTATGCTAACCAAACGCTCATGCAAGATGCCCTTCCCTGAAATACGATGTGACGAAGAGTCTCGTCAAAACGGGGACCTTTGAAGATGTAGCAATATCCCCATAAATTGTAGTGCTTGTCCCTTTTCCGGCTGCTGATGTTCACGCCCTTCTCTGGAGTTGAGAGGTTTTTCCGACATAGTTCGGGTTTCCTGCTGAATCTCCATTGCCTTCGCTATGATCGGTTTGAGGTTGCTTGTTGTCAAAAACAGCACCAAGAGGTATCGCGTCGGCTCTGGCGCCAGCTTCCTCTTCACTCGTACCGACATCATCTTCCAAAGGTTCAGCATTCTACTCGTCCTCTCCGGTATACCTCGTATCAAGCGCCCTGCGGTCAAACACCATGAAACTGAACACGCCCTCCAGGTCCTTCTCCACCCTTCCCAACTTGCCATGCGCCTCCGCCATTCTCTCCGCCATCCTGTCCACCGGATTGGCATCTACCAGGGCGCGCACATACAACATCCAGAAAGGGGCCACGGGTTCCATCTTGCTCATGTCAGGCACCATCCAGTTCGCTTGATCGGGAACTTGAACAAGCGGCGCGGGGGGATTCGGAAGGTCGTTGTACTGCCTCCACAGAACGAACTCGAGGTTGTTGTTGTCCCACCAGTGGTACGTCTCTTCCACGTACTCGTTGGCCACGGAGAAGCCGGAATCGGCCATGTGCTGCTCGAGCAAGGGGCCGGGCTCGCGGATGTCGATTTGTTTGCGCTGCATGACAGTCTTGGGGGCTCTGGGGTTGGGAGGGTCGGGGAAGTCATCGAAGCGCAGAATCCTCTCGCCTTTTTGCGTCTGCTCCGACATGGGCACGGGCTGACCAGCAGCCATGGCAGCCTCGACGTCTTGCGTTACGTCGACACGTTCAGTCAGCATGTATTGCTGCCGAGACAGCGTCGAGTGCAGGTCCTGCCATTGCGGTAGGCTGTCGGGTTTGGGGTTCGAGGACTGCAGGGACCTCAGGATGGGGATGCCCCGGATGGATTGGTCGAGGCGACGAACGTGCCGGACACGGGTGAAGCGGTGCGTGACGGGACGCGTCTCGGTGTAGCCGTGGAGGACCGAGCGGGCTTTGGTGGTATCGGCCGAGGGCACGACCGTGATGAGGAAGACTTCGACGGGCATTTTTTTGAATCACGACCAAAGGAAGGATTCCGATTGGTAGGAGGAAGGCAAGGGTCCCTGACAGAGAGGTGCAGCTTAAGTTGGGACGGGAAGAGGGAGTGTTGGCGGAAACGGGAGCTTGGGCCCGGATGCCGTGAATGTCCACTCGTTGGTCCGGCGTGCCCCACTATGACGATCCGTGGGGGTGTTTCTTGTTGACTTGTCGATGTCGTTGCCGTTGTTACCGGTACCTCGCTCGGTGCTGGGTGTTGTAAAGAGAGACAAGAAGACGGGGTATTGGCGTGGGAGGATGAGTCTAATATACTGGCGAATATGTCGAAAGAATAATCGTAGAAGATTCTCGTGGGGGGGATGGCCTTGACAATTAAGATATCTGGATGGTTGTGTTGTTGGAAGGGGAAGAAAAGCGACGGGCAAAGGCACCTGCAGAGTTGGAGTGAAGCTTGAGGTCCCAAAATATTCCTGGACGGGACTGACCAATCATGTGACTCAAATTGCCTTGAAGTGGGGTCTTGCTCTAAATCGGCTGCATGCTGCAGTGCCTGCCGGCGAAAATAAAGAGCACTGAAGCATTCACTGCGGTCGGTAACACCTGCCAAGTTTCAGGGTATCGAGCCTCTGACAAACTGCTGTCAATTCGTCCCTTTCCATTCGGTTCCCTTGTTCACTTCACTTGAGGTTCCCGTCTTTTTCAATCAACACGTTCGACGTGCACCGACCAACGAAGTCGTTTATCTCAAGTCTGGCTCCAGCTAGAAATTACCTCTTACTGTCCTACCAAAACCGGCATTCAACCACTGCATCGGCTCTTTCTTCCGACGCCTTTTCAACTCACTCAATGCTTCTGAGAAACACTCATGGATGTAATTATTCCAGGACCCCAAATTTCAGCACAGCATTTCCGGCGCTGGAGCTGAAGGTTGAGCCTGGCGATGCCCAGGTTTTGTGCTGTATCTGGTTCGTTCAATATCGCGCTATTCGTGTTCAGCGGCGGCACGGTTCATTGGGGTCTATCAGACATGAGACAAATATCATCCGTCCATTCGCTTTCCAAGTGGAAAGCTTCCAGTTGTTCTCCTTGTGTTCTGCTCTGCTCTCTTTTCATCCACTTTCTTTCTTTTTCACGGTCTCCTTCAAACCCAAATCTCCCATGATACAATGGAGGACCATGACATGATCAACGCAAAATACTACAACCCAAACCATTCCAATCTGGAAGTGGTATATCCGCAGGAGCAAGGACAGGCTAGGAGCTTTGGGAATCTTCCCTCTTATGTTACATCCGGGGTAGAACGCAGAGATGATCCTTACCCGCAACAACCCCAAAGCACAAAACTGCTTGGATTGTCAGTGCCAGTATTCTGGACGGTAGTCATTGGGTTGGTTATCTTGCTCGCTGGAGCCATTGGCGGAGGCATAGGCGGCGGTCTGGCTGCAAGCCAACACACTTCACAGTCTAGGGCATCATCATCCTTGTCCATCTCCGGGTCAAACATCTCACCGACAACAATACCAACAATCACCAGTCCACCACCAAGTCAATCAGACTCAGCCTCTCCTCCACTTACGACGACAACATCACCGACGACTACCACTAGCACGCAGTCAACCGCCTTCGGTCCTTCTCCCGCTCCAAGCGACAACTGTCCCTCCATTAACGGCACCAAATACACGCCCCTCGATGCCTCGGGAAATAGCATGTCGGTAAAGATCAACCCGGGCGGCCCCACAAAAGTTCAATCCTTCGTTCGCATCTGTAACAGAAACTATCCGGCGGGTGCACCTTACGGCAACCCAGACACTTTGGACATTATGAAACTTTACCTGCCCACGCTGGAAGCGTGTATCGATGCTTGCGCAACGTACAACATTGTCTATCAGGCAAACAGGCCGCAAAGACCGGGAGAGGGGGCACAGGATGGAGCAGGCATGGGGCTGTGTAGGAGTGTTGCTATAGTAAAGGCTGGTGAGTGGAATCAATACTAAGCTTACATTTGCACACAAACTTGCTGTCCTTGATCAAAGGGGAACATCCGACTAACGAGAAGCCATTACCCTTTGATATCGACAGATGGCGGGTATTGCTACCTCAAAAACGCAACGGGGAGGGACAACACCTTTGGAAATCCGGACGGGTTCTCGGTTGGCGTTTTGCTCCTCTAGAAACAAACGATACCTCATGCGTTCAAAGACATATCGCTCTGTTGGCACTGTCACGCCTGCGCGATCCCCAACAGAACCGAGGCCTTTTGCGTTGGTTGGACAGCATTCCAATAACTCGTGTTGGCATCAAACTTTTGAGGAAACATCGCTGTTTCGAGATTTATTGCGTTCGTTGACCGATATACTGGATTACAGATCATGGAGGCCATCTGAGAGGCTGCAAACTATTCGAGAGATGTACATATAAGAGAGAGTTGGGAAGTAGCTGCGTCAGAGCCATACTTGATTGTTCTTGGCAAGCCTCTCCCGTTCCTCCCGCCCCTCCCGCCCTCAGCAAACACTACAAGTAGAGGCACCAACACACAGCTTTGCTATCAAGTTCGCATCGAGAACCCCTGCAGATATAGCAGAAAAGGACCTCAAGTTCTGAACATTTGCCTCGGAATCCACACAGAGATCTCAAAAAGATACACCCTCTCAGCACCGTCAACATGTTCTCCCAAAGAGTCTTCGCCGTCATCGTCTTCCTCACCGCCACCGCCATCTTCTCGGCCTCCGCATCTCCTGTTGCCTCTCCATCGCCTGTTCCGGAAGATGTACCCCCGGGTCTCGTCATCCTCAAACGGACCGCGACAGCCGACAACGGCAGCCTCACGTGGTACGGCCAGGCCGCAAACGCTACCTCATACAGAAACGAAACCACCGCCTACAAAGGCCTCGACTGCCGCAACGATCAACTTGAACTCACCTGCCGGGACGACGACTTTGCCGCCAGCCGCGATGCCTGCCTCGACGTCACAAACACGCTCACGGGCGTCAAGTTCAAAAAGGACACGCGATCCATTTGCAAAACGGATAACAAGGGCGACCAGTGTTGTATATCCTGGCAGGATGGCGTATCTGAGGGTGAGCAGACAACGTTGAAGGGCCCGGCAGAACAGCTGATTTATCACTGCCAGTTTTTAAGGGATGGGAAATACATGGTAAGCGGGCTGACGAGGAATACCCGTGTAGGATGGGAGAAGGGAGGGGCATGTACGGTGCAGTGTTTGAGTAATAGACCTGATGGGTGTGCGTAGAGGAAGGAAGAAGGAATGGGGTCAAGCTCAAAGAGGGATAGGAGGAACTGAAGAGGGTATGGAGAAAAAACGACAGGAAAAATCAGGAAGGACGAGAAGAGAGGAGGGGAAGCAATGAAGATAGTTGGTGAATAAGGTATTCACCGACTTTGACATGGGTTGGCAGGCCATAGTGCTGACACTGGTAGCACCAATGCAACATGTGCGGCTCTCAACTGTCACCCTTCACCGAGTGATCCTTCAACAGGCAACAGAATGAAAGCATCTCAGGACCCTTCGTGCACGATCTTGTACAGCTATAACTGGTCCTTGGGAGTGACCCAAGGCCAAATGATATCTCCGCCATGCGTTGATTCCGGGGGTTGGGAGAGACTTACTCAGCACGCTCACTCAAGCTGCCGAATGGGGAAACCCAAGCGGCTCGGAGTTTAGCTACCACGGGAAAACCCATCACGGGGTATAAGAAGGATACAGGGGTCCGTTTGTCAGCAATATTGGCTTGGATGATTGAGGCTCATGCGAGTCAGCAAGCTATCCATGTCAACCAACGTTTTAAGATTTTTGGGACTTCACTTTGTGACTGATGCCAGGATAGTCAGACCATCATCAACACCAGATTGAGGCCCACGATTACACTCGGCAACATGTTGGCTGGGTCAAAGAGGTGGTTGACTCTTTGTCATGCACCCTTGCCGAGAGGATCCTACACCAAAGTTCTCGAGCGTAGATGATTTTTGTCTGGACAAGTAGTGAAGCCTCGACAGAGAGGCCTGATTATAACAGGTGCATCTCCGGCCGGGTCCCCGGTCATTGCGAGAAATTCGTGTATAAAGGGTAGAATCGCCGCTCGAGTTTGGTCTGAAGATCTCACCTTCATCATCATCCTCCACGATAAAAGCCTTAGCAGTGTAGCCTCAACCCACCGCTTCGAAGCCTTTCAACCGGTTAGCTCAAGATCATCTCTCGAGGTTCGAGCCAGAACTAACGCACGTCAGCAAGAACAACACCCAAGATGCTCTCCAAGCAGATCCTCGCCATCGGCACCTTCCTGGCCGCCATTGCGTCCGCCAGTCCTGTTCCGGCTCCCGCTGAGGACGGTCTCATCATCATCGAGCAGACCGAGACCGAAAACGGAACCATCACCTGGTAAATCACCCCTTCCCACCCCCTCGCGCCCGTACCATCGTCACTACTAACCCCTCTCCCATCAGGTACGGCGAGGAATCCACCCCCATCACCGCCCGCTCCTCCCTGTCACCCGAGCTCGACAAACGCTGCGGCTCCAACGCCGTGACCTGCTCCGGCTCCCACAGGGCCTACGCGCCCGTGTGCACCAACTTGATCAACAGTCTTTCGAGCCAGTCCATCCCGCAGTCTCCTCGGTCGGTCTGCTTGAGCCAGGGCGGCAACCAGTGCTGCATTAGCTGGGCGAATGTCGTCCAGGATGCGCAGTTCCGCTACCTGCAGACCGCGGCCTGGAAGGCGCTGAATGGCTGTGTTAGCAATAGCTATGTCAGTGCATTGACGAGGGATACGTTGATTGGAAATACTTGTACTACCCAGTGCCTTTCTGATCGCGCCAGCGGTTGCTCCTAGATGGGGGATGCGAGATCTCAGAGTGCCCCAGGGGATTGAGATGGAACCGAGGCAGGTTGATCTGGGGATGTTGATGTTGGACAGAAGGGACGGATTGAGGAGAGATTGAAATGGAAATGTGGGAGATGGAGTGAGAAATGGGCATGTACCTACAAATGGCACGTCAATTCGATGGACGCCGCCTTCCCATTTCAACTCATTGTGCGCTGAATCCACTGTGCTGTTGGACGCTTGGGCCAGACTGGAGTGACACGCAACGGAACCAGTCGAAGATGACAACGGTTTGCGATAGGTGAAGCTGGTGTGCTCTTGTCGCTCGCCGGGCCACATTGCGGTCTTGGCATTGGATGGCAGGCCGCTAGCACTAACGATTCAGGACCTCAGTGTTACTCGCCGAGAACACACCATGAAAATGAGGAAGTCACGTATATCTCACCCTATCACATCTCTGATGGAGGTGCAAATTGCAAGAAAGGTATTTTGAGACATTGTCCATTCTTGTTGGTTTTGAAAGAGGCGAGTGTCCTCAGCGAGTTGTTGAGAAGGTCGGCGACTTTGTTAGTGCACGCCACGTATCACGGAGCGGGGTCAGGAACAACCCGCTATTTCAGGGGCCCGGCGCCGATTTCCCCCGCACATGTTCCCTGGGGCTGCTTCATCCCGGCTTTGAATGCGAGACCGATGACATCAACGCTGATACGAATCCTGCGAACGAGCAGACCTGGAGCAACACCATCAAAACCATCGCAAACATGGGATCACGCGAAGTACCTCTAAAGGCCCAAGCTTTCTACGGCGCCGTCATCCACTCGCTGTCAACGCCTGGCCATGACCTTGAGATCCTTCCTTCCGCCCTTTTGATCGTTGAATTGCAAGGCGTAATCACTTCATTTCACAAGGATGTGAAGCCGGGAGAGGTCGAAAGCCTCATGTAGGTTGACTTTCTCTTCATCTGGTGCACCGCATCTCGCCCAACAACAGGTCAAAAACCGAGAGACGAGACTCATATCAGTCTCACATCAAATCTTCAACTACTGACACGCCTCCTAGAGATACCACCACCACAACCCTCCACCGTCTCTCCCCTTCCCAATTCCTCATCCCCGGTTTCATCGACACCCACAACCATGCCCCTCAATGGGCCCAGCGTGGCCTCGGCCAAGGCCAACACATCCTGGATTGGCTTTCCACAATCACCTTCCCCAACGAGAGTCGCTTCCGCGATACCGCTCATGCACAGCGTATTTACTCCTCCGCCATCGACGGCTTCCTCCGGCAAGGCATCACCACCGCTTCTTACTATGGCTCCATTCACCCCGAGGCAACCGACATCCTCGCCGATCTCTGCTTGGCCAAAGGCCAGCGCGCATTCGTAGGGAAATGCAACATGACGCGCAACTCCCCCGACTACTACCGCGATGCGTCCATCGAGCAGTCCCTCCGAGACACAGAATCCTGCATCGCCCACATCCGGAAGATCGACCCCGAGGGCAAGCTATTGAAGCACGTCCTCACCCCGCGCTTCGCCATCTCCTGTGACGCCGAATGTCTCGCTGGCCTCGGGCAAATAGCAGCCAAGAACCCCGACCTGCCTATCCAGACGCACTTCAACGAAGCGGAGCAGGAGATCACCGCCACCCGCGAGCTTTTCCCCCAGTTCTCTTCCGAAGCCGATCTCTACGCCCACTACGGTCTTTTGACCAGACGATCTATCCTCGCGCACTGCTGTTACATGACCCCCTACGAGTTTGACAGGCTCCAAGAGCTGCAGTGCGGCGTAGCACACTGTCCGATAAGCAACATGACGGTGGGTGGCGGGTTCATGGCCGCTCCGATTCGGGAGTTCCTCAACCGGGGGATCAAAGTCGGTCTGGGGACTGACAGTGGAGGAGGGTTTTCGTCTTCGATGCTGGACGCGATAAGGCAGGCGATGATTGCTAGTCATGCGCGGGAGGTTGAGTCGAAGGGGAGAGATAAGGGGTTGAAAATTGCGGAGGCGTTTTATTTGGCGACGTTGGGAGGGGCCGAGGTTTGTTGTCTCGAGGAGAAGGTGGGGAATTTCGAGGTGGGGAAGGAGTTTGATGCGTTGATGGTGGACTGGGAGAGGGATGGGGTGATGACAATGGTGGAGGAGGAGGACGGGTTGGGGACGGTGTTTGAGAAGTTTGTCATGACGGGGGATGATAGGAATATCGCGAGGGTGTTTGTGAAGGGGAGGGTGGTGAGGGAGGTGAGTTTGTGAGGAGTAACCCTCCGTGCACCCACCTCTTAGCCTACACGCACCCCCCAAAAAAAAAAAAAAAAAATATTAACCAGAAGCAGCAGACACTGCCCAATATCTTCACCAAAACCGGTATTGTCCTCTCATAACTCGGTATTGGGAGTGATATACAGCTGAAAGGCCAAGGGAAGATGCCTTTAGAACTCGTTAATCATTTGGAGTTCAATCACGTTGGTATTTGCATCCGCAGCGCCAACCTTTTGCAATGTGATGAAAATATCACCAAACACCATCGTTGGGAATTCCTTGAAACAGCAAGAAGCTTCGGAAAGGGCCCTGAAACCTACCTAGTAGAGGGTGTTTTTGGTTGTTGAAGTGCCCGAAGTTTGAAAAAGTTTGGAAGGGCTTCTCAGATTTGGGTATGTGTAGGAAAAGGGTGGGTGCACGGAGGGCTACTCTTCGTGAGGTTGCGGTTGATGTGATCCACCTGGTTGAGTTTGGTCCTCTTTGGATGTTGGAAGAAATAATGCGATTCGGGAAACCACCAATTGAGCAGCAGTCGAACAAGCTTCTTCTCTGCCAGCACGGAAGGGGTTAAAGGAAATGGCGACAAAGGACGGGAGGGAGATGGCAAGGAGAAGATATATCAAAGAAACAAAAAGGCAAAAAGTTGCGGTTGCCCAGACTCCACATCCTGTTCTCATCTAAGGCGACTTTTCCATGCGATTTTGGACAATTGAACGGTGATGGGGGCAAAAACCCGCGAGTACCCCAGTCTATGAGCCCAAGGCACTGTGCCCGATGGTAGCCGGAAGTTCGGAACACTCATTTGAAGGATGCCTCGATCAACCTCAGATAAACTGGGACAGAGCGACCAGCAACCACATACTGAACCCTACCTAAAGTAGCGCACACGGAAACCCAAGAAAATTGCACTTCTGGAGCTTGGTCACCTCCTCCTACAACTTTGTCCAGTAACCAAATCCGACGTTGCACCAGTCTCAAACCTCAACAACGAGTCAACATCAACGAGACGATCGGTCTTCGCATAGGCCTAGGTATTCATGCCTGCTCTTGTTTCTCATTGTCCTTGGAAGACGCATCATTTCGCGCATAGGCTAACAATCGAGCTGTCCAACTACAGGTGTCTCGCTATTCACGCCCGGGTTCTCCATCTCTCCACGACCAAACAATGTCCGAACCTCGCAAGACCACTATGTCTCCTTCTCCCGAAGCAAAGCTTGATGCCAACCCCGGCACCGAGTCTGATCAGGCCCCAGCCCCGCCCGGTCCATCGCTTGGCCCCGAAGCCTCCGTGTCCAAGCCCGACGAAGTGCCTAAGTCCGCCGATGTCCCCGATGACCAAGACCAACAACGCAATGAGGAGGAGGAGTCCAGACTCTCCAAGGTCCGCCGAGATGCAGAAGAACATTACAATGCGCTTACCGGCCATTTTCTCATCTGTCAGGCCATACTGACAGGGCCAAACTGCGAGCATCTTCCTCGCGAGCTCATCAACGCTATGCGCGACGACGACCTGCTACAGATCAAATACAGAGAAGTTTGGCTCAAGGCGATTGAAATGGAGAGGAGGAAAGAAGAGTTGGACAAGGACCTGGCAAACCTCGTGGAAAGGCGTGCGGAGCTGATTAAAGAGATGGGAGAACTTGAAAGGAATAAGCAGGCTCTGGTCAGATGGGATTATGGATAGGTATGCGGCGTTAGGAACGGTGGGTAATCTGAATTTCAGCGAAAGGTTTCGGAGATAGAGATGTTGGGGATCCGTTGGGTGGATGGTAACGAGGGTTGAGATTATGACATGAGCAGAGCAACTGTATTCACTATTCTATCTTGGAACATGCCTACCCCCAGACGACGAGGGTCAACAACGGCGCGTAGAGAATCAGAGCACTTGATTTTGAGAATTTGATCTTATAGCTACCTATTACCTAGGTATGTAGTCCTTCCTTGTGTCATTCTTCATTTCCTTTCTTCCTCTCATGTTTATTCCTCCCGTACTTTTCTGTCTATCAACCTTCTCTTTTCCTTCCCTTCCTCTTCGCCCCTTCCATTCCTTGATTTCTAGGTAATTTGCCGCGGTGAGTGGTGTCTTCCAACAGAAACCTCATGATCACTCAACCTACTGCGAAGCCTTGACCGCGGTCCGCCCCGTCCGGGAGAGCGATCCCTCAGTTGCTATGAACAAGCTGCAGATCCTTCCTCAGCGTGAAGTAATAAATACTCTCGCAGTCACGATAGGGAATAGCCAAACCCCTGGGCTTGCTATCCTTGAAACCCTGGTAGACGAAGGTGTCGGAGGTCAAAAAACTATTTCCACCAATCCATGTTAGCCATCCTTCTCAATCACACAGATTCATTCAACCCCGCCCTCATCCAAATCCCTCAAACATTCATAGCAAAAAGGTAGAAAGAAACAAACTCACCCAACTTCGGTAAAGTCCGCCTGCTTCTGCGCATCCTTGGTGATGTTCCAGCTCAACATGTTGTTATAGTTGATGAACAGGCATCCCTGCACCGAGCCCTCCCAGATGTGGAAGATGCCGTCGTCGCCAAAGCGGTCCATCAGGCAAAGGGAGTCGTCCGGAGGGAGGTAGTTGAGATCGTGGCAGTTCTTGTCGTCTTCGCAGATCTGGTTTTGTTTTTGTCAGTAGCTGTTACCTTAGCCAAGTCACCCGGAGGCTCCGGAGCTGGGAGAACACTGAGGAAAAACAAATAAAAGTGAACATACCACAACCAAGGAATCAGTTCCATGACCCCAGTTGGGTCTCTTCTGGCAGTTGAAGAAGTGAATGACCTCGTTGTTGCCGCCCGTCCATTTGGGCGGGTCCTTCCTCGCGTTCAAGCCCTCGGCACGGGCCTCACGCTTGTTCAACGGACCATGGCGGGTGTACGCAGCCAAAGCGTCTTCCGGGCTGAGAGGGACATTGGGGCTGGTGCTAGCGGGATCAGCCGGGCTGGGAGCGGCCAGGACGAAAGCGGCCGGGTTGAGAAGGCTGATGAGGAGGGTGCCGCTGACGACGAGCGACTTTAGGGCTGTGGTAAACATTCTGAGATCCTAGGAGATTGACAAGGGGGGCTAGGGATGTGTGTCGAAAGAATGTTCTCGGCCGAGGGACTAAGACTATAATGAAAAGATAAGCGAAAAATGCCGTAGGTTGAAGCGGTTGCCGAGTCCTTTGGCTGGGTTGTCTGACGGGACCTGGAAGAGATAGCCGGTTGGGACTCAGCTGAAAGGGAGAGGATTCCATTTCTTATACTGCTGGAAGTGGAAAGAGCAGCCAAGGAATACTGGAAGAAAGTGCCGGTGAAGGGACGACCAGTGAATGGTGGTGCCGGTGAAGGGAACTGCAGTGAATGGGAGTGCTTGTGAAGGAAAGACTAGTGAATGTGAGTGCCGGTGAAGGGAGCCTCAAGTGTAGTGAACCTAATGGACGCCAAGGCTAAAGGGTATGGACTTCCAAGTTCCAACTTATACTGACTCTTTTCTGTATCAGGTGATCGGGAGAGCCCTGTAGATGTGTGAAAACCCCAGCCCAGCTGGATTCCCCATCCACACCGCATGCAAACCAGAGTGTAGACTCACGAATAGTCGTAAGAATAAACCCAACATAGACAGTCCAATGCCGCTCGCCTTGGCTAAGAAAGTCCGTTGCAAAACTGTAATATGCCTCGTAATAAATTGGAAGTACATCGGCTAGAGTCAATTAAGGATGGTTTGATCCAGGAAATGTTTTGAATTTCGATCAAAAGGTGTAATAAAGACCTATAGATACTTGTAAGGGGATGCCGAAACGTGTAACGTATTAGACCGTAAATTATTCGGTTTATTCTTACGACCCTTCGACTCACTAACGCAAAATTGTAAAGAGCAATTGTATCCGCTCGAAAGAGACGGCCTAACCGTGCTTCTGGTAAGCACAGTTAGAGAATTAAGACCTCGTCAGTTGGCAGCCCCGCCTTGCCTCTAAGCGCTCAGCATAACTCAAACGGTAACACCTCGACGGTCTTGTCGTTAATAAAAGCCTTCTCCTTGACCTTGCTAAAGTGCGTCATAATGCCGCAATAGATCCAGCTGAAGACGGGCGCTTCCTGGCTCGTGGACCTAAATACGACACGGTCCGTCCCGGGGTTTATCTTCGAGTTCTTCCCCGCCGCTAGGACACCTCCCTTGATGATGGGGAACTAGACAAAGGTATCGAAGTCGCTTCCCGCGTTCATGCAGTCGTCGGTGAATGAGAGCTGGTCGCTATTGTAGTAGTAGTGGTGGTATATGCCCTTGGTAGCGTACTGCTATGGGGGCGCACCTGGTTTCTGCGCGCCCGTTATGGGTGACCGCTTGTAATTGACTGCCTGCTTCAGCGCGTCGAGGATCTCGGACCGCGTCCAAGTCTCTGTTCCCATGTCTGTTCATGATAGTCTTTGTTAGTCCGGAACGAAAGCTGATGCCAGATCCAGGGAGCATCTGTGTGCGAGCGGGCATAGTAAGTAAACAGAAGGACTTACAGGATACGCAATTGACAGAAGTTGGAATCTCGTGGGCGTTAGTCGGGTCACCGGGATCATCGTTCACGAACTGGTCGCAGCTCGGCGGCGCCGCACGCTTCAACTCGACGGGATTGCAACCGAGGCATTCGAACCACCGCTCGCAGATGTCCTCGTCAGCGTAAATAGAGATCTGTTCTTCGAGTTTCGTCATACCGCCTACGCCGAGCCACGTCAGTCAGCACGGAAGCATATCAAGCAGAGGCAGGGAAGGAGGCATACTCTGGGCGTTATTAAGTTTAAGTTGTGCCTCTGCGGCATTGCCGATTCCGAACGCCGAGTGCGGATCTCCTCCCATAGTGGTCGCCTCGTTGGCGGCGCCGCCTACGTCACCGATGGCTAACCCGAAGAGATAAGCGAAATAGTGGATAGCGTCAGAGAGGTTAGTGTTGGAATTGGAGGCGGCAAGTCGGAGTTGACTCTCCATATCGCTACTAATCGTCGAGAGTGCTGATAGAGGCTGCGTTAGCTCAGTGCGTCGTTAAACGAGGAATATGCTTTACTATTGTTAACTGAAGTGGCAGTGGCCCGGACGGTAGTCTTCAACGCATTATTATCCTAGTTGGCTAGCATGGAAGAGACTATAGCCTATACTGTAGCAAGCTCCTAGGCTATAGCACTTGTCGCCGACGACGTAAAGCTGCTATTTATAGGGGACCTATAGTAGATAAATTAGCTCTTAGCTACCGAGTGAGGTATTTTGAAGGGGCGCGGGACATACTTATAGGTTCTAATTGCTAAAGTTGGCGCTATTAGGATTGTTAAAATTTAAGGGTAGCGTCCTTAGGTCGCTACTATTATTGGGTAGTATGTAGTTTTAGTTAGTTGAATAAGTAATATTGTACGTTTAATCGCAGCCTTAAATACTATAACTACTACCGTATCTTTACGTACTATAATTATTAATTAAATTAGTAAACGAACAACTGCTAAAAATATAATAGTTGTTAATACCGTAGCCTAAAGTGTATATTACGGTATTTTTTACGTTTAATTAAATTATAAAAGGAATATTATTCTTTATTAGTACGGAACTAGTAGCTTGGGGTTAGATTGTAATTAAGTAATTTTAAAAAAAGAAAGCGTAAGTATTATATTACTTAATAGAATAAGTAAGAATATTACCTCGTTATTACTTAGCGTAATAATTATTAAAAGTAGTATAAAGTTTTAAAGTAAGAATATAATAATTAATATAATAATAAAAGTACTAATAGTAATAAATTAAAAAGGAATTTTATTTATTATTAATAATATTAAAATAATTATCGTTTTTTCGTACTCGTATAACCAGCTAAACTAGTTTAAATAAATATAATTAGTAGGAGAAAATTAATTATAGTTGTCGAGCTAATAAAATACAGCGGAAAAATAATTTAATAAAGAGGAAAATACGGAATTTAAAGTTAAGAATTCTTTTAAATATTTAAAAAATAATAAATATTATTAAAACTACTAACGTTAATACTAATATAAATATTTAAACAATAATTATAATTATATACGAAATCGTATAAACTATAATCTTCGAGCTTAATAATAACCTTCCTTATTATAATAATTATAATTAAGAAAAGATTTATTTGTACGGACCGAAAAATCTATTTGTATAGACCCCTATTTATTTTCTTATATATATTTTTAAAAAAGATTTATTTATACGGACCGAAAAATCTTTTTGTATAGACCCCTATTTATTTTCTTATATATATTTTTAAAAAAGATCTATTTATACGGACCGAAAAATCTATTTGTACGGACCCCCACTTTAGTTCCCTATATATATTCCCAACTTTAGCGAATCGTAATATGTTAAATATATTCTTTTATAAATTTCGCTTAGGAATCTAAGCATTCTAATATTTTATATATTTACTTAAATTATTATACTTTACTTATATATATACCCCTAAATAAATTATTTATAGGGTATTTTATAGCGCACTTTATAATACACTTAGCGGCACGATCGTATATACCTATCGGTTAAAAGGTCGTTATATTAGCTATTTATATTACGGTTTATAGTAAAAACGTATAGAAAAATAATAAATTATTCCCTACTGTTAAAAAATATGTAAGTATTATTTACTTAGTAATATTTAGCGTTGCGCGATGTAGTAGATTGATTTTAATAAAGGTAGTAGTAATGTATTTAATAGAGGAAGTAATCTAACAAAGTATATACTAGAATAATTATTAAATTTGGCTAAGTAGCTAGTATAGTACGAAAGTAGCCTATATAATTCCTAATTGCGTATAATAGCTTGAAATTTAGGAACTTAGTGGGCGCGGTACGTACTAAATTAGTACGAGTCGATTGTTAAGTACTAAGGTTAGGAATATTTATAGGGGAAAAAGTAAGGGTCCGTACAAATAGATTTATTAGTCCGTATAAATAGAACTTCTTTATTTTTAAGTTTAACGTTTAATAATCGACTTATATTAATTTAGTATATACTACGCCTACTAAGCTCCTAAATTTTAAGCTATTATATACATTTAAGAATTATATAAGCTACCTTCGTACTATACTAGCTACTTAATTAAATTTAATAATTATTTTAATATATACTTTATTATATTACTTCCTCTATTAAATATATTACTATTATCCTTACTAAAATTAATTTACTATATCGCGTATTATTAAATATTATTAAGTAAATAACGCGTACGCATTTATTAACGGTAGGGAATAATTTATAATTTTTTTATACGTTTTTACTATTAATAATAATATAAATAGCTAATATAGCAACTCCTTAGCCGACGGGTATATACGACCGTACTATTAAGTGCTTTATAAAGTACGTTATAAAATACTTTATAAATAATTTATTTAGAAGTGTATATTTAAGTAGGGTATAATAGTTTAAGTAAATACTTAAAATATTAAAATACTTAAATTTTTAAGCGAAATTTATAAAAAAATATATTTAATATATTATAATTCGCTAAGGTTAAAAATATATATAGGGAAAAAAAAGTAAAGGTCTATATAAATAGATTTTTCGGTCCGTATAAATAAATCTTCTTATAATTAAGGTACTTTACTTTATATAAATATAATAATTTTTTAAATAGAATTCTAAAAGGTTTAAAAAAGAGAAGCTCTATTTATACGGACCGAAAAATCTATTTGTACGGACTCCTACTTTTTTCCCTATATATATCCCTAATCCTAGCGTACAGCAATCGACTCGCACTAATTTAACACGTACCGCGCCCGCTAAGCTCCCAAATTTCAAGCTATTATACGTATTTAGAGGTTATATAAGCTACCTTCGTACTATACTAGCTACCCAATTAGACTTAGCGATTATTCTAATACTACCTCGTCGTATTACTTCCTCTACCAAATATATTACTACTACCCTTATTAAAATCAATCTACTACATCGCGCATCGCTAAATATCGCTAAGTAAATAACGCGCACGCATCTATTAACGGTAGGGAATAATCTATTATTTTTCTATAAGTTTTTACCGCTAACCGTAATATAAATAGCCGATGTAGCGACCCCTTAGCCAACGGGTGCATACGACCGTAGCGCTAAGTGCCCTATAAAGTACGCTGTAAAATGCCTTATAAATAATCTATCTAGGGGTACACATCTGGGTAGAGTATAATAGTCTAGGCAAATACTTAAAATATTGAAATATATAGATTTTTGGGCGAAATAAATAAAAGAATACATTTAATATGTTGTGATTCGCTAGAGTTAGGGATATGTATAGGGGGAAAAAAGTGGAGGTCCGTACAAATAGATTTTTCGGTCCGAACAAATAGAGCTTCTCTTAAAAAATTAGTAATAGGTTATAAATATATATAATTAGAATTAAACTCTTAAAAATATAGACTAACTATATATATAATTAAAGTTATATAAACTAGTTAAAGCTCTGATTCCTATTCTAACTTAGTAAGTTAAAAGAGTAAAATTAAATACGTTTAAAACTATAAAAGGAACTTAAATAGTACTATATATATTTAAAAAGTAATATTTATAATTATAATTATACGCGTAAATACTTAAGTAATTCGCGTTATTATTAAAACTCGAATAATTAATTATAGTTATTATAAGTAACTCTTTAATTATTTTATTTACTTATTAATATTTATAAATAGTAATAAGATAGTAATATTATAAAGTTGTTTTATTAAGGCTATTTATAATACTAAATACTAATTAAAGTAAATAAGCTTTAAAAGTTTAATTTATATATTTGTAAGCGAAGTGGTACAAATTATTAAAATTATTTACTTTTATATTATTCATATATATTTATAAGGAAATAGGTAAAAATAAGTAAACTAAGTAAAATATAGTATTAAATATAGTATTAAAACTAACTTAAGCGTTATATAAACTATTAATATATTTTAAAAAAATAACTTTATTATAATTTAATATAGTAATTATAGAATTAATACTATTAAATTAAATACTACTATGGTAAATATTAATAAAAGTATTAAATTTATATATTTTAAATATTAATTAATATTTACTATCTCTTTTATATTAATATTATTAAATTAGAACTATTTATTAAAACGCTCTTAATTATATAATACTATTAATAATAAGAGTATTTATTTATACGGACTAAAAAATCTACTTGTACGGACTTCTACTCTTTTCCTCTATATATATTCTTAACTTAAGCAAATCGTAATATATTAAATATATTCTTTTATAAATTTCGTTTAAAAATCTAAACATTTTAATATTTTAAACATTTACTTAAACTATTATACCCTACTTAAATATATATTCCTAAATAGATTATTTATAAAGTACTTAATAAAGTACTTAATAGGACGGTCGTATATACTCGTCGGTTAAGGGGTTATTATATTAACTATTTATATTACGGTTAGTAGTAAAAAGGTATAAAAAAATAATAAATTATTCCCTACCGTTAATAAATAGGTACGTGTTATTTACTTAATAATATTTAATAATATATAATGTAGTAAATTAATTTTAATAAGGGTAGTAATAATATATTTAATAAAGGAAGTAATATAATAAAGTAAGTTTTAAAATAATTGTGAAGTTTAATTAAGTAATTAATATAGTACGAAGGTAGCTTATATAACTTTTAAATACGTATAATAGTTTAAAATTGAAGAGTTTAGCGGGCGCGGTACGTACTAAATTAGTACGAGTCGATTATTAAACTGTTACGAACTTAAGCGACATAGGGGTCGCCCAAGCCTTCGGGACCCGACAGCCCCGCCCAAGGTGACCAGTGTAACCCTCAGGAATTAGGAAGGGCGCATAAGCATGCACGGGCTCACTATATGCAGGTGCTCACTAGTAAGCAAGAGCTCACAGTAAGCAGGCGCTCACGGGTGAGCAGACATTCACGAGTGAGCAACACCACGCAAGGGAAGAAGATACAGATCGTATAGAGTATAAAGGGACGACTGGAGAACTCAGATTGTCAGATAGTTCGACAGTAGTCAATTGATCATTATTACCGAGACCAGTATCACGCTTGTATACTTATTGTGAACCTTTTGGCTTCACCGAACGACTCTAATAGTATTCTACCTTCAGCTATCCCACTTAGGCAGATCAGACTGCCGTTCGTCATACGTTAACTACTCCCTTTAGCCTATCTCGGATAGTAACTGAAGGTACCTCTTCGCTTCGCCATGTCTTCTCGCACCGAACCGACCACTATGGAGGGTGACGCCGCGTATATCGACCCTACCGCTCGCCTCCTCTAGGAACTACAGAACCGGATCCTGCAGCTTGAGGAACAGTTCAAGGCTTAGGCCGGACCCGACAACGACGACCCCGAGGACGACAAGCCGGCGGACCCCCCGGTAGCGAAACCTATACTCCCGAAGAAGAATGTTAAGATCGAAGCTCCCGACAAGTTCGGAGGACAGCAGGACAGATTGTAGGGATTCCTACTGCAAGTCCGTACCTACCTTAATTACTACCCGGAGAGCTTTCCCACGGAAACCAATAAGGTTATCTTCACCGGGATTCGACTTAAAGACAGAGCACTCACCTGGTACGAGCCTGTTCTTCAGGACTAGTACAATTATAGAGACCAAGCCAAGGACAGCACTAGGCTCCTTATAACGAACCTCCAGAACTTTGTAAACGCCCTAACTGGAGTATTCGGAGAATATGACGAGGACCTGAGGGCTCAGGAGAAACTCCTCCATCTACGTCAGACTACGTCTACGTCAACTTACGCCACTTCCTTCAAGCAGTATGCCGTCAAGAGCAAGTTCAACAACGAAAGTCTTATGCAAATGTTCTATCAAGGATTGAAGAACTCCGTCAAGGACGAGCTGTATAAGGAAGATCGCCCCGCCAGCTTCGACGACTATGTGGCGCGTGCCATCCGCATCGACGACCGTCTCTGGCAACGCAGCCAGGAACGGCGGAACCCGCCGTTGCGACATCAATAGGCCCCGCGCCAGGCCAACACCAAGCAGAAGCGTAGCTGGGGACGCAACGATATACAGGACGATAGAGGAGACCCCATGGATATTAGCGCCGTCTAACCTGATAAAGGACGTTGTAATATATTACAAATCCAATGTTTCAACTGTGGCAAGAAGGGATATATGAAGCGCGATTGCCGCGCACCCAAGCAGTTGAAATGGAAGAAATCCGAGGCAGCCGCAGTGGAAGGAAAACGCGTGGTTGAGATCGCTAGCATCAACTATAATTATAACGATATTGATAATTAATAGTACGATTTGGAAGACGGCGACCCCGAGAGTGAGTAGCACGAGTTAGAGGGACTAGATTAAGAAGACCCTCAGCAGGAACCCCCAAGCTAGCCACCTACTACCCCGGAACCTACGTATTAAGCGCTAATATAGGAAGAAGTTAGTAGCATCGCCGCTGTGGACCGCGGGCTCCTCACGCTCGCGTACGTTATGAGCACTTCGTTACCTATGGCGCCCCCGTCGAAGGCTAGTACTAATAGCGACGATACTTATAATCTTGTCGATCCGTACTTATACGGACCCCTAGACAACGCAGCCACCGGCCACTGGACGGAACCCTTAGAAGACTACTAACGGAAGAGTAAGGAAAGTGAGAAATGGAACGACTTTTGGAAGAAACGAGCCGTCATCGTTAAGGGAAGAAATATACGTACTTAGCACGGCGTCCTAGTACCGGTAAGAGCCTACTAGCCGGTAGCCGGAGACACCGCTCAAATATACCCTCTCTATTTTATATACTATCGAGTGCCGTGGTTTTAGTACATCGCTAGCAGCTGCTACGAGTACTATAGGAAGAAGCGGGACAATCGCTTCTAGCCCGTTAGGAGACTAGATACGCAAGGATAACCTAGACTAATTACCCGGACGTTTAGCCGAGGCTAGTCGGAGGATACGCTCATTATCGACGAATAGTTCGCATTCGAATTAAAACTATTTAAAAGATAGGAGGAATAGCTATCCCTTAGGAGGCTCGCCGCCCGGCTACGCAACGTATATACTTATATATATTAGGGAAATACCGACCCTTATTAGGGATACTGTCCGACCTCGGACTGCCCTATTTATATAAGACCGAAGGTAAGAGCTTACGAGGTTGCGGGTATATACTACTATAGATAGCTGGCGGAATCTAATAATACGGAAAATAAAAGAGCTACTTATTTAGCGTGGTTATAGGAATACAATTTGCTGGATAAGTAGGAACCTAAATAGGAGGACGCTCCCAACGACAACTACAGCCAGGAATTAGGAAACGGCTTAGGGCCTTTAGGGAAGCCCGCCGAAAATTAAGCCCTTGGACGAAACGGATTATCCGCCGAGGCAGCCGACGGAAAGGCGAGATCCAGGACCCTATAGCAGTTATAGAGGTCGCAGCTATAGAAGAAGGGAAAGATAACCAGCGACTTAAAGTCGTAGCCTACTAGAAGAATTACCAAGCCCTCGCACTAGTAAATTCTAGAGCTCAGTTGAATCTTATCGCACTAAAATTCGTCAACTAACTAAGGATTCCCTAGAAGTATAAAAAGGCTCCTTTCGTAGTAAAAGGACCCTTTAAAATATAAATCGTAAAGAGGGAAACGATACTACTCCCTATTACGGTAGAAGGAAAAATAGTCGAAATTAGCTTCGACATTATTAATATAGGGCTAACGAAGGATATAATCCTAGGGCACCTATAGTACGTAATATACGACCTAGATATTAGTTGGAAGGATAGTAGTTACCTACGTTCTAGGACGTACCTAATTACTAATAGGAAACCCGGAGTACGGAAGGAAGTAGGCTACGAAGGTACTATTCCTACGGCCCCACCGCAAGTAATATAAGAAGTTATAATTTGTACTATCGATAGGAGCGGCAAGGTTATAGAAGAAGGGTTAGTAACGTTAGTAGAAGTATCCGCAATTAATATATAGTACAAGTTTGACTATTACTAGAACTAATAGGCGGAAAAGCCAAAAACGGTAATCCCGGTAGAGTATTAAGGACACCCGGCTTTCGTTAGTAAGTATCTTAAAGGACTACTACAACGAGGACCGTAGGATTATAAGATTAAGCTTAAAGAAGGAGCTAAGCTCAAGTTCTTTAAGGTGTACTATACTAACGAGAGGGAAAATAAGGAGTTACGGAAGTACTTGGACGAAAACTTAAAGAGAGGGTACATTCAGGAATTTACATCGCTAGTAGGGTACCCTATCCTCTTCGTGCCGAAGAAGGACGGAAAGCTACGCCTTTATATTAATTATAGGCAATTGAATTAAGAGACTATAAGAAATAGTTATCCCCTACCCCTAATTTTACGCATTCGAAGTTAATTAGGAGGAGCACGATACTTTACGCGCCTTAATTTACCTATTGCCTACGCCTATATTCGGATTAAAGAAGGCGATAAATGGAAGATAATATTTCGTATACCCTACGGATATTACGAGTACCTCGTTATACCCTTCGGGCTAACTAATATACTTACAATATTCCAATCCGTTATAGATTACGCGATCCGGCCTTACTTCGATAAAATAGCTATCTACTACCTAAATAATATTCTTATCTACTCTAAAACTTTCGAGGAATATAAGAAATATATAAAGGAAGTGTTAAACGTACTATATAAGTATAAACTCTCGGTTAATATAGAAAAGAGTAAATTCTATATACGGGAGACTATATTTCTTAGGTACCTAATCTCCGAGAACGAGGTTAGGATGGAACTAAGTAAAGTAGAAGCAGTACAAAATTGGCCTACGCCTAAAGACGCGACTAAAGTTCGAAGATTCTTAGGATTTACTAACTTCTATCGTATATTTATACGGAATTATAGAAAGATCGCTAAGTTATTATACGAGTTTATTAAGAAAGGGACCGTATTTATATAGGAAAAGTTAAAAGAAGAAGCTTTTAAAACTATCTACAACGTAATTACGGTAGATCCGGTACTAAAGCTTCCCGACCCAAGTAAGCTATTTGAAGTAGAAACCGACGCATCGGACTACGCGATCGGAGGATAGTTAGGATAACGCGACGAGTAAGGGAAATTATATCCTATAGCTTTCTTTTCGAAGAAGTTGGAAGGACCTAGGCGCAACTATCCTATTTACGATAAGGAACTTTTCGCTATTATCGAAGCATTTTAAGAATAGAAGTTATACTTTAGTAATACTACGTATAAAGTATAGGTCTATATTAACTATAATAACCTTCGGTACTTTACGACTACGAAAGTACTTAATAGCCGCTAGACCCGATGGGCCGAGTTCTTATCGGAGTTCAACTTTAAAATTAACTACAAGAAGGGATCGGAGAATGCCCGAGCCGATGCCTTAAGCCGGCGGGCAAACTATATAAAGGATGTTATAGAAGTATTGGCACCTTTATTCTAGGAATAATTAGATAAATTACTCGTATACCCCCTATAGGAATAGGTAGAGTATTGCGCTATCTATAGGGCTAAAGACTAGGCTCTAAAATATTAGGCTACTATCGCTACCCTAGAAGACAAATAGCGATAGGAAGGTAATAAAGAGGAAGGAATTATACTTTAGAACGACCGGCTATAATACTAAAATAGGGCCTACGTATAGCTAGAGCAATAAGAAGAGCTTATTAGAGAAGTCTATACTTCGAAGATAAAAGGATATATAAGTATTGCGAAAACTATAGTACGGATATAGTAATACTACGACTTTCTAGGAATAAAGGCCGAAGTAGCTCGAACATTACAAGCCTACGAACGCTATAGCAAGACTAAGGTTGCAAGATACAAGCTATATAAATTCCTCGAACCCTTAGAAGTCGCAAAAAGGCCGTAGAGCTCGGTAACTATAGACTTTATTACTAAATTACCCCCATCTACAAATATTACTATAGGAGTTATATACGATAGTATCCTAATAGTAGTAAACCGATTAACTAAGTAGAGCTACTTCCTACCTTATAAGGAAGTATAGTTAGCGGAGCAATTCGTAAATATAGTCTATCGGAATATTACTTCGGTATACGGTTGGCCGAAGGAATAAATTACGAATAGGAATACTAAATTTGCATCCAAGTTTTAGTAAGTATTAATAACCAAGCTCGGTACTAAGAGCAAGTTGTCGATTGTATATTATCCGCAGATAGACGGATAAACGGAAAGGATTAACTAAATCGTAGAATAATATTTAAGGAATTATATCAACTTCGAACAAAGTAATTAAGTAGACCTACTACCTACAGCGCAATTAGTATATAATACTTCTCCTACGGAAATTACGAAGGTTACGCCTTTCTTCGCTAACTACGGATACGAAATAGAACTCTTGGAAGGACTTAATTCCAACGTACCCCGAGCAGTAATTAAAGCTTAGAAACTATATATACTATATAAAAAGCTCAAATTGGAGCTAGAATTCGTACAACAGCGGATAGGCAGGTATTATAATTAGAAAAGGCTCGAGGGACCTCGCTTTAAGGAGGGGGATAAAGTGCTTTTATCTATTAGAAACCTAAGTACGAAGCGACCTAGTAAGAAACTCAATAACCGACGGGTAGGACCCTTTAGGATTAAAAAGAAAATCTTAAATATAGTATATTAATTAAATATTCCTAATACTATAAAACTAAGAGCATACTTATTCTATATCTCGTTACTAGAACTAGTACCTAAAAACGTACGAATCAATATACGTACTAGTATTGAGGATAAAGAAGAAAAATAAGATGTGGAGCAAATTTTAAATTTAAAGGTAGAAGACGGGGAATTGGAATACCTTATTAAATAGGACGGATTCGGTCCCGAAGATAATATATAGGAACCCGTTAGGAATTTGAATTGCCCTAAGAAGTTGGAAGAATTCTACCGGAGGAATCCGGATCGGCCGAGGCCGAAGGACTACCTAGCTAGGAAGTAGGGTAGGCTAATACGTTTAACGAAGCCTAACCCGTAAGTATAAAGGCGCTAAAAGTAGACGCTTCTACTAGAAGCTCCTTAGGCAAAGGTTCGAGCTCTCCTCTAGCTACCCTTTCCTCTACCTCCCAAACCTCTAGCTCGGCTATAGCGGCTTAGGATACGCCGCTAGCTTCGGCCGCCAACTCCTCCTAACGACGCTAAACTTCGGACAAACGAAGTATATAATCCTATATTACTTTTATAAGCGCCGCCTGCTCCTATTTTAGCTTCTTATTCTCCGCAACTATTCGCGCTACTATAAAGTCAGTAGAGAACTTCAAACCGTATTAGGACGACCTACTTTCCGAATTATAATTAATTTCCTCGTAAGGACGGGCGCTATAAATGTATTCGCTATACTTCGGACGTCCTAGAAGCTTCTTACAAGCCAACTTGCGATTAGAGCAATAGCGATAGGGTATAACTATAGAACCAAAAGCCTCAATAAGGAATCGCAAGTTCTGGCGCCGACCCGACGACGTAAAACGCTTGGAAATACGGTTAGATATAATAGCGAATAATAAAAAGAAGAAGAACTTACTATATTTAGAATAGGGGCAGTATTAGAAATAAGGATAGGGTAAGAACGTCGGAGAACTAATAAGCCGTCGAGGACAACGGCTAAGGAAGGGAGGCATTATATTACGAACTTAAGCGATATAAGGGTCGCCCAAGCCTTCGGGACCCGACAGCCCCGCCTAAGGTAACTAGTGTAACCCTTAGGAATTAGGAAGGGCGCATAAGTATATACGGGCTCACTATATATAAGTGCTCACTAGTGAGCAAGAGCTTACGGTGAGTAGGCGCTCACGGGTGAGCAGGAGCTCACGGTAAGCAGATGCTCACTAGTAAACAGAGCTTACAGTAAGCAGATATTCACGAGTGAGCAACACTACGCAAGGGAAGAAGATATAGATCGTATAGAGTATAAAGGGACGACTAGAAAACTCAAATTATTAGATAGTTCGATAGTAGTCAATTAATTATTATTACCGAGACTAGTATTACGCTTGCATACTTATTGTAAACCTTTTAGCTTTACCGAACGACTCTAATAGTGTTCTACCTTTAGCTATCCCACTTAAGCAGATTAGACTGCCGTTCGTTACATAAACGCTAAAGTTAAATATATATATACGGAAAAAAGTAGCGGTCTATATAAATAGATTATTCAGTTCGTACAAATAAATACTCTCTTAATATAAACTCTTACTTTTTTCTTTATATATATTCCTAACCCTAACGTTTAATAATTAACTCGTACTAATTTAATACGTACTACGCTTACTAAGTTCCTAAATTTTAAACTATTATACGTATTTATATATTATATAAGCTACTTTTGTATTATATTAGCTACTTAGTTAAACTTTATAATTATTTTAATATATACCTCGTTGTATTATATAACGAATAGTAGTCTAATCTACTTAAGTAGAATAGTTAAAGGTAGAAACTTATTAATACTATTCGGTAAAACTAAAAGGTTTATAATAAGTATATTCGTAATACTAGTTTCGGTAATAAAATTAATTAACTACTATCGAATTATTTAATAATTTAAATTCTTTAGTCGTCCCTTTATATCTCGAATACTTATTTTAATTCCTATACTCTTAAATATCCTATTTACTTATAATATTAGCTTATTATAAGCCTTACTCACTATAAACTTTACTTACTATAAGCTCTACTTATTATAAGCCTTACTTATTATAAGCCTTACTTACTATAAGCCCGTACGTTAATAAGTTTATATACGCCCTTTAGGTCGCTATTTAACTTTTTAAAAGTTATACTAGTTATTATAGGTAGGTAGTTAAGTCCCGATAGCTTAAGCGACCTTTATATTATTTAAGTTCGTAATATAATACCTCCTCTCCTTAACCGACGTCTTCGACGGCTTTATTAATTCCTAACGTGCTTACTTTATCTTTATTTTTATACTACTCCCTCCGTAATTCTAAATATAATAATTTCCTTCTTTGCCTATACTTATTATTATACTTAACCGTATTTCTAAACACTTTACTACGTCGTTCGTTCGATAGTAAGTCTTACTAACTTTTATTAAGTCTTTTAATTCTATAATTATACTTTATTAACGCTATATTAACCGTAGTTTAGTTTGTAAGAAACTTTTAGGACATACGAAGTATAGCGAATGTGTTTGTAGCGCCCGTCCTTATGAGAAAATTAATTATAATTTGGAATGTAAGTTTTTCCAACTCTTTTTCGTTACTTGCTCGCTAACTATCTTAGTAGTTTAAATAGCCGCGGAGAATAAGAAGTTAAAATAGGAGTATGTAACACTCCTAAGGGTAGTATAAGATTATATTCTTTTATTCCTATAAACAACGTAGGATTAAATCCTTTATTTAACTAATATTTAATAATAATAAGAAGAGTTAGCAGCGAAGGCTCGCGACGTATTTTATATTATTATAACCGAATTGGAAGTATAGGAAGAGGAGGATAAAGTAGTTAGAAGAGAGCTTAAGCTACTACTTAAAAAGTAGCTTACAAAAGCGTTTACTTTTTCCGTCCTTACGCTTATAAATTAATCGTCTTTAAGCGTAGCGGATTTCCTTACTATTTAGTTAGGTAGTCCTTTACTCTTAGCTAATCCGGGTTCCTCTAATAGAATTCTTTTAACTTTTTAAAGTAATTTAAATTCTTAACGAGTTTTTAAGTATTATTTTCGGGACTAAACCCTTCCTATTTAATAAGTATTCTAATTCTCCTTCTTCTATTTTTAAATTTAAGATTTATTCTGTATTTTATTTTTCTTTTTTATCCTTATTACTAGTTTGTATATTAATTCGTACGTTTTTAAGTACTGGTTCTAGTAACGAGACGGAGAATAAATATAATCTTAGTTTCATAGTATTAGAAATATCCAATAAGTATACTATATTTAAAATTTTCTTTTTAATTTTAAAAGGTTTTACTCGTCAATTATTAAATTTCTTACTAGGTCGCTTTATTTTTAAGTTTCTAATAAATAAAAGCACTTTATCCCCCTCCTTAAAGCGAGGTCCCTCGAGCCTTTTCTAATTATAGTACCGGCTTATTTTTTGTCGTATAAATTCTAGCTCCGTCTTAAGCTTTTTATATAATATATATAACTTTTAAGCCTTAACTATAACTTTAAGGATGTTCGAATTAAGTCCTTCTAAGAGTTCTATATTATACTTATAGTTTATAAAGAAAGGTGTAACCTTCGTAGTTTTTGTAAGAGAGGTATTATATATTAATTATATTATAAGTAAGAATTCTACTTAATTACTTTATTCGAAATTAATATAATTCTTTAAATATTACTCTATAATCTAATTAATCCTTTCCGTTTGTCCGTTTATTTACAAGTAGTATACTATTAACAACTTACTCTTAGTACCGAATTTATTTATTAATATTTATTAAAACTTAAAAGCGAACTTAATATCCTTATTTATAATCTATTCCTTTAACTATTTATATACTAAAGTAATATTCTAATAGATTATATTTGCGAGCTATTTTACTAACTATATTTCTTTATAGGGTAGGAAATAGCTCTACTTAGTTAACTTATTTACTACTATTAGAATATTAGTATATATAATTCCTATAATAGTATTTGTAAATAGGGGTAACTTAATAATAAAGTTTATAATTATTAAACTTTATAGCTTTTTTACAACTTTTAAAAGTTCGAAGAATCCGTATAGCTTATATTTTGTAACTTTAGTCTTACTATAGCGTTTATAGGCCTATAATATTTAAGCTACTTTAGTTTTTATTTTTAAAAAGTTATAGTATTATTATATTCGTACTATAATTTTTATAATTCTTATATATCTTCCTATTTTAAAAGTATAAACTTCCGTAATAAAGTTTTCTCGTTATTCCGGCTATACGTAGGCTTTATTATAGTACTATAACTTAGCGTTCTAAAATATAACTCCTTCTTTTTAATTACTTTTTTAATACTATTTATCCTCGGAGGTAGTAATAGTAGCTTAGTATTTTAAAGCCTAGTCTTTAACCTTATAAATAGCGTAACATTCTACTTGTTTTTATAAGAAGTATACGAGTAATCTATTTAATTATTTTTAAAATAGTAGTATAAAGGCTTTTATTACATTTTTTATATAGTTTACCATCCGATTTAACGCGTCGGCTCGGGCGTTTTCTAATCCCTTTTTATAATTAATCTTAAAATTAAACTCTAATAAGAATTCGGCCTATTATATTTAGCGACCGTTAAGTACCTTTATAATTATAAAGTATTATAGGTTGTTATAATCGGTATAAACTTATATTTTATAAGTAGTACTATTAAAGTATAGTCTCTATTCTTAAAACGCTTTAATAATAATTAAGAGTTCCTTATTATAAATAGGATAATTACGTTAGAGTCCTTCTAATTTTTTTAAAAAGAAAATTATAGGGTATAGTTTCCCTTAAACGTCGCGCTATCTTAATTGTCCTTTAATAGCGTAGTTCGACGTATTAGTTTCAATTTTAAAAAGCTTACTTAAATCGGAAAGCTTTAATATAAGGTTTATAGTAATAGCGTTATAAATAGCCCTAAAGGCTTCCTTTTCTTCTCTTTCCTATATAAAAATAACCTCTTTTTTAGTAAGCTCGTATAGTAATTTAGCGATTTTCCTATAGTCGCGTATAAATATATAATAAAAATTAGTAAATCCTAAGAATCCGCGAACATTAATTGTATTCTTAAGAATTAATTAAGTTCGTACGGCTTCTACCTTATTTAATTCCATCCTAACCTTATTCTTTAAGATTAAATATTTAAAAAATATAATTTCTCGTATATAGAATTCACTTTTCTCTATATTACCTAAGAGCTTGTACTCGTATAATACGTTTAGCACTTCCTTTATATATTGTTTATATATTATAAGTGTTTTAAAATAGATAAGAATGTTATTTAAATAGCAAATAGTAAACTTATTAAAATAAAGTCGGATTATATAATCGATAACGGATTAGAATATTATAAGTATATTAGTTAACCCGAAAGGTATAATAAAGTATTCGTAGTACCCGTAGAGTGTACGAAATACTATCTTCTATTCGTTGCCTTCCTTAATCCGAATGTAAGCGTAGGCAACGGGTAAGTTAAAGCGCGTAAAATATTATACTCCTTCTAATTAACTTTAAATACGTAAAATTAAAAGTAGAGGATAATTGTTTCTTATAATCTTTTAATTTAATTACTTATAATTAATATAAAGGCGTAACTTTCCGTCCTTCTTTAGTATAAAAAGGATAGAGTACCCTACTAATAATATAAATTCTTAAATATATCCTCGTTTTAAGTTTTCGTCCAAATACTTCCGTAATTCCGCGTTCTACTTTTTATTAGTATAGTACACTTTAAAGAACTTAAGCTTAACTCCTTCTTTAAACTTAATTTTACAATTCTATAATCCTTGTAGCAACAATCCTTTAAAATATTTACTAATAAAAGTTAAACATCCTTAATAGTCTTTTAAAATTACCGCTTTCGGCTTTTCTATTTATTAATTCTAATAATAATTAAACTTATATTAAGCGTTAACTATAAATACTTTTATTAATATTACTAACCCTTCTTCTATAATTTTACCGCTTTTATTAATAGTATAAATTATAACTTCTTATACTACTTATAGTAAGGCTATAGGAACGACGCCGTCGTAGCTCGCTTCCTTCTATATTCCGAATTTCCTATTAGTAGTTAAGTACGTCCTAGAACGCAAGTAGCTACTATCCTTCTAATTAATATCGGGGTCGTATACTATATACTATAGGTACCTTAGGATTATATTCTTAGTTAGTCTTATATTAATAATATTAAAGTTAATTTTAATTATCTTTCCTTCTATTATAATAAGGAGTAGGTATATTTCCTTCTTTATAATTTAAATTTCGAAAGGTCCTTTTACTACAATAGGAGCCTTCTTTTTCGTCCAAGGAATCTTTAATTAGTTAACAAACTTAAATAATATAAAATTTAACTAAGTTCTAGAGTCTATTAGCGCGAGGGCTTAATAGTCTTTCTAATAGGCTACAACTTTAAATTATTAGTCCTTTTTCCCTTCTTTGGTAGCTACGACCTCCGTAGTTATTACGAGGTCTTAAATCTTATTTTTTCGGCGGCTACTTTATTGAATAATCCTTTTCGTTTAAGGGCTTAGTTTTCGTCGGGCTTCCCTAAAGGCCCTAAGCCGTTTTCTAATTCCTAATTATAATTATTAGGAACGTCCTCTTCTATAAGTTTATATTCGTCTAACAAGCTATATTCTTATAATTAAGCTAAATAAACGGCTTTTTCTTCTTTTATACTATAGGCTAAGTTAGCCTATTAAAGATAATTAGTTATTTTCTTCTTATAAGCCTTAACCTTCTACCTTATATATATAAAGTAATTAGCCGTTAAGTACTATCCCTAGTAGGGGTCGTCGTTCTACTATTTTGTATATATATATACGTTAAGTAGTTAGGCTACGAGCTTCTTAGGAGCTAGCTATGCCTCCCATCGTCCGAATAGTTATAAATTAAAAGCGAACTATTTATTAATAATAAGTATATTATAAGGCTTACCTCGACTATAGGTCTAAGTAATTAGCTTAGAATATCCTTATATATTTAGCTTTTTAATAAGTTAGAAGCGATTGTCCCGCTTCTTTCCGTAATGTTTGTAATAGCTATAAATAATATACTAAAACTATAGTATCCGAAAGTATAATACGTAGAGAAGGTATATTTAAATAGCGTCTCTTTTTATTAGTTAATAAGCTCCTATTTCTTCAAAAAATTCGTCTTACGAAGTAGTTAGTTCTCCTTTAATAACGACGGCACGCTTTTTCTAAAAGTCGTTCTATTTCTTATTTTCCTAACTTTTTTAATAGTAGTCTTTTAGGGGATTTACTTTTCGGCCGGTAACGAAGTCGTTAGAACGTTTATATTTATATAAGTTAATAAAATTCTAAATATTATCGTCCCGGGGTTCTAATATTATAGGGGGTACGGTCGTTATAAAAGTACTTATAACGTGTACGATTATAAGGAGCTCCCGATCTATAGTAGCGATACGACTAACTTCTTCCTACGTTAGCGTTTAATAAGTTTATTCCTTCGTAGTACTTCGTCCTTAAAGTAGCTCGTAGTACGGGTCCTCTTAGTCGGAACTATTATCCGCGTACTAATCTTCTTTAGAGTCCACGTTATTTTAATTTCCCTAATTATATTAGTCTATAGTATTTTCTAAATTATTTTAGTAATAACTAATATTAATAATTTTAACTATTCGTATTTTTTCTATTATAGTAGCTTCGGTTTTTTTCTACTTTAATTACTTAGGAGCGCGATAATCCTTCTTTATATACCCTTTCTCTCTATAATTAAAGTATTTAATTTATAATATATTACAACGTCCTTTATTAGTTTAGACGGCGCTAATATCTATAGGGTCTCTTCTATTATCTTACGAGTCGCTTCGTCCTTAATTACGTTTCTACTTAGTATTTACCTAATATATAGCTTATTAATACCGTAGCGGTAGGTTCCGTCGTTCCTAACTACGCTACTACAAATAGTCGTCGATATAAATAGTACGTACTACGTAGTTGTTAAAGCTAGCGGGGCGATCTTCTTTATATAGTTCGTCTTTAATAAAGTTCTTTAAACTTTAATAGAATATTTATATAAAGCTTTCGTTATTAAACTTACTTTTAATAGTATATTATTTAAAAGTAATAGCGTAGGTTAAAGCGAACGTAGTTTGTCGAAGGTAGAGGAGCTTTTTCTAAGCCTGTAAGTCCTCGTTATATTTTCCGAATACGCTAATTAAAGCGTTTATAAAGTACTAGAAGTTTATTATAAGGAGCTTCGTACTTTCCTTAGTTTAATTCTTATAATTATACTAGTTTTAAAAGACGAGTTTATATTAAGTAAGTACCTTATCCTTAATACAAGTCCTAGTAAAAATAACTTTATTAATTTCCGTAAGGAAGCTCTTTAAGTAATAATTAAGGTAAGTACGGACTTATAGAAAGAACCCTTATAATCTATCTTATTAACCTCCGAACTTATTAAGAGCTTCGATTTTAATATTCTTCTTAAAAAGTATAAACTTCGTAATAAAAAAGTCTATTAGTTTATCGTTTTTAGAACTTCCATTGTCGGGTCTAACCTAAGCTTTAAATTATTTTTCGAACTATAAGATTCAATTTTATAATTCCTAAAGGAGGCGAGTAATAAGGTCAACGTTCGCGGCGTTACCCTCTATAGTATTAATTAGTTTAATATAAAAAAATATAATAATTTTAAATACTTTTAATACTATCCGAAATAGGCTAAAGGGAATAGTTAACGTATAACGAACGGTAATTTAATTTACTTAAGTAGGATAATTAAAAGTAAAACTTATTAGTACTATTTAATAAAGCTAAAAAGTTTATAATAAGTATGTTCGTAATATTAGTTTTAATAATAAAATTAATTAACTACTATCGAACTATTTAACAATCTAAATTCTCTAATCGTCCCTTTATATTTCGAATACTTATTTTAATTCTTATACCCTTAAGTATTCTACTACTTATAATATTAACTTATTATAAGCCTTACTTACTATAAGCTCTACTTACCGCGAGCTCTATTTATTATAAGTACTACTTTTTATAAGCCCTACTTACTATAAGCCCGTACGTTAATAAGCCTATATACGCCCTTTGGGTCGCTATTTAACTTTCTAAAGGTTATACTAATTATTATAAGTAAGTATTCAGGTTCCAACGGCTTAAGCGATCTTTATATTACTTAAGTTCGTAATATATTACTTCCTCTATTAAATATATTACTACTACTCTTATTAAAATTAATTTACTATATCGCGTATTATTAAATATCGTTAAGTAAATAACGCGTAAGTATTTATTAATAGAAAGGAATAATTTATTATTTTTCTATACGTTTTTACTACTAATTATAATATAAATAGCTAATATAATAACCCCTTAGCTAATAAGTATATACGATTATATTATTAAGTACTTTATAAAGTTCGTTATAAAATATTTTATAAATAATTTATTTAAGAATATATATTTAAGTAGGGTATAAGAGTGTAAGCAAATATATAAAATATTAAAATATATAAATTTCTAAACGGAATTTATAAAAGAATACATTTAATATATTATAATTCGCTAAAGTTAGGAATATATATAAGGGGAAAAAGTAAAGGTCCGTACAAATAGATTTTTCGGTCCGTATAAATAGGTATTATTTTTATAATATAGTTTATATAATAATATAATTAAATTCCCTAACGACGGAGTAAAACAAAGTAAATAAATATTAAAATTATAAAGTATATTATAAGTAATTAATAATAAAAAGTTTATAAGCTAATATAATATTAAGTCTTTATTTATAAGCGAATTAATTATAAAAGGCAAAAGTCTTTTAACTTATATAAGTTATAATATTTGAAAAATAGTAAATACTATTATAATTTTAATTAAGTCGAACGCATTTTTACTATTACTAATAGTTAAAGTCTAATCCTCTTAATTAAAAACGTACTTATTTATAATATATATATTAGATTATACTAATTTTTAAATTTATAATAATTTTAATTAAAGAGAGTAGACTATTCCTATAAATAGTATCGTAGTAATAAATTTTAATTTAAATATATTATTTTCTATAACTATTACTACTAATATTAAATTAATAAATATTTACGTATATATATAAAGTATTATAAGTTTTAAATAAGTTTAAAAATAGTAAGCTCGAACCCTTACTCTACGCTAACTAATTAAAATATTATATATAATAAAAGTTCTATTTATATTACGAACTTAAGTAATATACAAGTCGCTAAGCCGTCGGGACCCAACTACCTACCTATAATAACTAGTATAACTTTTAAAAAGTCGAATATTAACCCGAAGGGCGTATATAAGCTTACTAACGTACGGACTTATAGTAAGTAAAGCTTATAATAAGTAGGGCTTATAATAAGCTAATATTATAAGTAAGTAGGACACTTAGAGGTATAAGAATTAAAATAAGCACTCGAAGTATAAAGGGACGACTAAAGAACTTAAATTGTTAGATAGTTCGATAGTAGTTAATTAATTATTATTACTATTACGAACATACTTATTATAAACCTTTTAGCTTCACCGAACGACTCTAATAGTTACTACCTTTAATTATCTTATTTAAGTAGATTAAGCTACCGTTCGTTACAATTTATTTAATTTATAAATATAAACGCTTTCGAATTATATATAAGATTTTTAACTTCATAATATTAAGAAGGTTACAAACTTAAAAGGGTTTAAAAATAGTATTTTAAAATATAAAATAAAAGTATTATATAATAAACTAAAATAAAGTACTTTACTTATAAGTACTTCGGTAAGCTAAGGCGGTCTTACTAGTTCGGGTTATAAAATTAAACGTACTTATATACGGAGTCTATTTATACTACCTACCTTATAAGACTAACATTTACAAACTAATATAGTAGCCTTCTTATTATTAGTAACAAATGCTGAATAAAGTTAGCTAAAGCTAAAGTAGGATTTTAAAAATAGCGTCAAAGTACCAACTTAAATTAGAAGGCGATAATATATTATATTAAAGTCAACTACTTCCGTAGCCCCATCGTAATAGGATACGTTCTTAGGGTAAGGGCCGAAACGTTGGCTAGAAACCGTTTTAACGCCTTAAGGGCAGGCTTAAGTCGAAGAGACCGATACTGAGGCGCGGTTAGCCTAGTTCGGAACCCGCATAAAAGGCACTCTCGATAGGAGCACTAGAAGTGCAGTTAGTGACCGGGGGAAAGTCGGGTGGCTTTTGGAGAGCCACGGGCTCTAACACCTCGTGACACCTCTACGTGGGAGAAGTTCGATTGCGGTTGAACGAGATTTGGAGCGTTGTAGACAATATAGTATTTACGCCTCACGACTCTCAATCTCCTTCATTAGCTGCACAAGCATGTTTGCCTCGTCCCGAGTCCTTTGCAAGAGCTCGCCCTGCTCTGAAATCCATCCAAGTCTTTCCTTCCAAAAGGCCCACCTGTCCCGCGTCAGCCATACGTCGCCCTTCCATAGGTAGGTGTCGGGAGGACTTGTGCGCAGGCGCTGCCAGAACTCCCTTGAGTTGTGCTCATGGTTTTTTTGATGTGTTTCTGCGAACCTCCGAGCTAGCATCTCTCTGTCCGTGTATCGGTACATCACATCCCCTGCAATTACAAGAAATGGGACCAAGGCGTGAACGTCGGTCTAGTTCTTGTGTTAGCGCGCAATTTGCAGCTTTAAGGGCAGATTAGACTCACGTTAAGCATGGTAATATGGGCCTCGTGCACCGGGAAGTCCCGGAGGGAGATAGGACTAGTGATCCCTATCGCCTTTAGTTCCGCAGTGGCATAGTCCCACGGATGCCGCTCAAGGGCATAAATCATCTTTCCAAAGGTTCTGCCTAACTCCACAGTGTAGCACAAGTCAGGAGGATGTAGCACAAGTCAGGAGGATGCAGCACAAGATGATGGGCCGTGAATGCATTAGCCCGGACGTAGCCGGGAAATCCATTGCCACTATCAAGCCGATCGGCAGGAAACCGATACTCCCAGTATCCTGTGACGATTTGTTAGTTAAGAGGCAATGCGAGTGTGCGCTGGAATACATACTCTCGTAGGTATCGTGCCAGATATCCCAGAAGTCCTCCATTTTCCTCCACCGCTCCAGCTTCCCCGCGAACCGAGTTTCCTGCTCAGGTGTCGCGTCCAAGCGGGGAAGGGCTATCACCGCGTCGATAACCACCAGGACGGCGACTTGATGCTGTGGCATATAGATGCCGACATCCCACAGCAGCCAGGCAATTCGCTGGCCCTTGTCGAACACACCATCGCATGGCACGCGGTCCTCATTCAGCGACATGAGCCTGCGAGCTGTCTCCTCCGCGGCCAGGGCGCTTGTGGTGTTGTAGGCCTGCACGAAATCGCGTAGCGCTGAGGCCTCGTCCGGAGTCGATGTGTCCTCTTCGGGATCCATTTGGCCGAAGGAGGTCCAGTCCTCGGTGTCACTCAGGAAATCCAGCTCCATGGCCAGTTTGCGGATGCAGAGTGTGGCAGAGGGTATGAAGCCACCGTGCCGTCGTAGAGTCAAGACTCAAGAGACGGATTGTGTCAAGTGGGAACAAGAGGACCCTTCAAAGCGGTGGAGGTTGCAGGCATGGGGTGGGGGTATAACTCGCCGGCCGTAGCGGGGCGCGGGTGGTTCGCTAAAGTCGTCCGCACGAGTCGTCGCTCGCGCCTAGATGGAGTCACTACAAGCGCATATCGCACTGCCTAGAGGTAGTGTGGTGAGTGGGTATGCAGCAACGTTAAATCGCGTCAAAGCGGGACTATCTCCTATACTGGGCAAATCGCCAGGCCCACAAAGTACTACGGTCACAACGCCATCGTCCATGCTGTGTTCTGACATCACTTCTCTGCCAGCATCTGAGTTCCATTTGTTAGTGTCTGCCTAGTACCAACTTCTGTTGACGAAGCACATGCCAGGGGATGGGACTGATCCACTTACGTTTCGACGGAAGTTTGGTTATCGTAGTTGATGGTGCATGGAGAGTGATAGTAAGATTGCTAAGTAGTCTTTCTCAGCAACTCTACCCTTTCATTTTCCACTTGCTACCACTTACGGAAGAGATGTGGTGTTCGGGGAGCCATCGAGATGGCCACTCCCGGTGGACCTCTAATAGACTATCAGTCGAGCTAAGTACTGAGGTAGTAGGCGGTTGCCAAATTGTCTTTTTGTGTTCTAGTGATGAGTCGTCCTATTATTCAATTTGTCACACTCGTACCCGGCAGAGGATGGAGCGTTCACTACTTAGTGTGTCGGTCGATTTCGACTTTGCTCTCGGCCCGAACCAACCAAGGGCAGGGAGTACCTGCGGAGCTAGCGACTCCTGGTCTTGCATATGAGCTCGTCTAGAAGTCCGCCACCTGCAAACCCGGGCACACTTCAACTATGAGTCGCTGACAAGCGTCATTAACCCACCCCAATTGGGGGTGGGAACAAGCTTGTTGCGGGTATCGGCTGCGGAGGTCCTTGGTGCTTCTGGTACCGGATCCCGAAGGACCACTTTTCTAAACACATTTCTCCTTTCGTTAAATCCATTGGGGGATCCTATTAACGCCTTGAAATTTCCGCTATCTACCGGACCGAGATTCCCAAAGCTACTATCGCTCGATAACAGCCTCCCAGTCCCTCGCACTCTTCAGCATATTATTCGCATACTCCTTCTTTAGCGTCGTAAGCTTGTCGATAATATGCCCCGTCGCCACCGCCTGCGGTCCCCAAACTCTCAATGCGACATCCGCTGCCCTCTCAAGCCAAACAATTGCCTGCTCCAGATCACCCCGTCTCTCATGAATCTCCGCGACGTCCTCCATCGTGTGCGCTGCAATGCCGTCTTGGTGAAAAGCGATCTTCGGGTCATTGAGTAGCCCCTCGGGTGGCGGGCGGCGAATGACAGCCATGCAGTGCTGCAATGCTTGGTCACAGTCGTCCACAACCATGTAGAAGTGCGCCAACTCATTCTCAACTGCACGGGTCTGTTCCGAGTACGGGCCGAATTCTTGCCGGCAGGCTTTGAACAGCTCCGTGACAATGGCCATTGCCGCATCGAACTCGCCGTTGCGACGGAGGAGCGTGGCCAGGGAGTCGAGGAGTTTGAAGGAGACGAAGCGTCGTTGGCCGAGGCGGCTGAACATGTCCACCATGCACTGCAAAGCGCGGCGGGAGATCTCCTGGCAGTCTTGGTCGTTGTTGAGTTCGGTGCAGATGCGGGCGATGGGGTGTGTGGGTGAGAAGTTGTTATTGGCTTCGCTGGCGAGGAACTGCAGGAGGATGGTCCGGAGTTCGGGACGGGCGCGGACGTTGGCTGGTGAGAGCGTGGCGAAGAGGTTGCGGAGGAAGTCAAAGGGTTGGCTGGTCATGGCGGCTGCGGCGTCCCGACCAGCTTCGGACAGGGCCGGCCATGCGCGGAGATCAGGCCGTTGAGTGGCATCTGACTCCGCTGAACTGGCCGAGAGCTTGATGAGGTAGATGGCGTTTTTGATAGAAGACCAGTACTGCTGTGATGCATCGGTCGTCCCCCGTCCGAGGAAGTCATCGGGTGAGATGCCGTCTGGTACGTTGCGTATCTGCCAGTCATAGTAGTCACGGAGGCTCAGGGTGATGATGTCCAGTGTTCGCGTCCTGGAGTCCGGGGCAATGGATGGTGGCGGTGACTCGGCAAGGGCGCGGATTTGTGCCTTGAAGTTGGACAGATTTTGTGGGTTGGGCAACCCGGTGTGGACTAATTGCTTATTCCTGTCTTGGTTCTGATCCTCAGACCAGGCACAACTTGATGCGGGTGTAGCGCATGATTGACCGCCAGGCGTCGAGGAAGAGAGAGCTGGTGACGAGCATGTCTCGATGGTCGCGGCGGGAGACTCCGATCTCTGCTTCGACTGGGGGGCGGTTTCAATGATGAGATCCGCTATGCTTAAGGCCGATCGGGTAATTGGTGGGCTCATGGCTCGCTGATGTGCTGGTGTTGGTGACGTTCCCATGGACCTGGTACCTGGACTGGATATGGTGATGGACAAAGATGTGTAGGGGCTCGTTGACCGTTGTGAACGTCTCCGTCTCTCATGTGGTGATAGCAAGGGCTGTGTGTACTGTGGTGTTTCCCGTACGCCGTCCAGGTTATTTATGTCATGATGTGCCGCCGGTGAGCCATGGCCGTGCCTCCGAGGCGAAGTGGATCCATGGAATCGGCCAGGACGTATATGCCTATCCTTTTCATCGCTGTTGACATTTTTAAACACATTCCATTCCCGAAACCTCTTGTCATACATGCGTTTGCTGGTGTCCGACAAGGTGAGGTTAGCAAAGGGAATCTCGATCAGCGTCATGTTGGTTCTTCGCGGGTGGTTCGCGGGTGGAGTGATGTGACAAGGTAGGGCGAGATGAAAGATATAGAAGGTATGATGACGACAAGAGGTCATGAGAAACATGGAAACATGGAAGTGGCCATTATTATAGTTAAAACGGCCGTGATCAGATACACATGATTGCCAGCAACGGTATAAAGGAACGGAGACGTGAGATAGACGAGCTGGACTCCGGTGCTGTGGTCAATAGGGCGTGTGGAGCCAGCACATGCGGCTAGCTCCCATGGGACTGGGACTCGATGGATGAGTGTAGGTAGTGATGGGATAGGACAGGGTGTCTCTGACGGTGCAGATGTTGTGTCGGCCGGCATGTTGTGCCCATGTTGAGACGGGGAAAGTAGATGGACACGAAGACGCCGTCGGTTGTTGATTGAGCTGAATGAAGAAAGAGACAAGGAAGGACATGGGGGTTTGCTGTATGGGATATGGATAAAGACGGACTGAAGGGATGTCAAAATACCTTGCAGAGAAGCTGTATTGACTCCTCATTATATCGCTTACTTTCTTGAGGGGGTACTGTCTGTAGAGGTCGACGATGATATCTCGATGGCGGGCCCAGTCCTGCGCGGACGGGCCCTGGAGCGTGCGCGTAGACTGTTTCTGTCCCAGGCCTAGAGGTCCTCGCAAGTGAGTACTAGGCACCGGTGCTGTTCCTATTGACATGGCCAAAGGAGGAAGCCGTTGCAAAGATGTGGATGATGATGATTGTGCTGACGCCGATAAAAGAGAGACAGGTTGTGGTTGAAGTGATGATGATGATGGCCCGTGTTGTGGAGGTAGTGGATGTGATTGAAGGCCCGGGACAGCGGGAGCATCTGCACGGGTCTGATCGGATCGGTACATGGCCATAGTAACCATCAGGGCCTATCCTTGAAATCCGAGCGGTTTGTACGAAGAGAAAAGCGAGCTAGCGGGAACGAGGGAGCGGCCAACTTGACAAACAGCAAATGATGGAACAAAGTGAGAGAATCCGATGGCCGGGTCGGGGACGAAACTAGAGTGGAAAATGCGGAGCGCCCCAAGAGATGCAAGAACCTCACTTTTTAGTGCCGCTGCGTCAGTGCAGAAAGCCGCGAACCGCGCATGACGCCAGTGGACGGCCTCCTCTAATCGATATCGCTATTGCTCGTCATTGGTCGCCATCCGTCAAATGGCGGTGGGGACTGTTGCCCAAACACGGCCGCCCATGTAACCCTACGAACTTGAAATGCGCTACAATCCTCCAGAACCACCTGGCAAAAGTCTCCCATTGCCATGCCATTGAATGTCACCAACCATGCCACCTCCTGAGGACAATGACCTTGAAGAGGGATCCGTTTGAGGCTGCCAGCACCGAACACGACATAAGAAGGAAACCTCCCCGTCTGTTTATTGCCTCAACCAATCTATCCTATCTTCAGAACCGCACAACGGAAACGCCTAGCATCGCTTGACGGATTGCATGCTTTGACGACATCTGAATTAATGAGCCGCCGACGGGAAACTCCCAACATTTCTCTGTTGGGCCCGACGTTTGGGGGCCGATCACACGATGCAACCTCACCTCATTGTTCCAACCAAGGGGCCGACGGCAACCAGCTAACACCGCATCTCACCATATTGAAGCCGGCAAAGGAGCGAATTTCTCCTGCCGATACAAGGGGTGATCAGCTTTTTGTACGAAGCCAGGGCACCATCACGACCCAAAGGAGAACCCGCGCGCGTGGCACGACATCCCCAATCTGAAAAGAACCTTGCATATGCCGAGATCAGCTAGTGTCCTCCCTTCTTCTGTAATGCAGAACGCCAACGCCCGAAAGGGCTGACTCCGGGGGCCACGAGATCAACCCCTGGCTGGCGTGGTGCCTCTAAAACGCCACCACGGCCACCTGTCGGCTGGAGACAGCTGCCGTCGTCAAGGTTCAACCAGCAACATTGCGACAACGACACACCATCCATCACCGGACGCCGGCACACAGGCTACGATTATACCTCAATATTTTACAGTTCGGTGGAGAAATGATGGGAGCCCACAGTAGAGACTCACTTGTAAAGGTTCATACACGTTGGATGCCGACGTTGACGGTGATCTGCATTTATCCTAGAGGTATATGGTTCTCATCCTATACTACCTAGGCCAGCAGCGTTCGGCCATTGGAACTCCGAGTACGTGTCGAACCACGAGCCCGCCAACTCGCGACACACAAGTTACGATCCACGAATGCGGAACCCCAACTCGGATTATTGTCCACAGCGGACATATCACATTCCGTTCATCTATTGACATGTTCATGTTAGCGTGCAGTGGTAACCGGGGCATCCAAGGTTCACGTCCGCATACAGTGCTGCATTAAAGCGAGTCGCCGACCAGCACACTCATGACAGCATCACGAGAATAGAACGCTGAGTACATGTAACGATCCTACAAAGAATCTGATGGGAAGCGGGAAGTGGGGATATTCCGACACAAATGTAACAAAATGAGTGCACAATTGCACATGCCGAATATCTTCAACATCATGCCCTGGTTGGAAACTTTTGTCGGCTATCGTTTGTTGACGATAAAACCCCACAGGGACCTGCAGTTATCCCAGAGCCTTGAGGTATATGCACGGTTCCTGCTCTAGAGGTTCTGTAGATGTAGGTACAGCACCTCGCAGACCGTGTATCGCCAAGTGTGTTTATACAGTGCAGTGTGTTGAAAGGCTTGCGGGGGCAGTCCGGGCAGTATGACTAGAATTCCAGACCCGGAGACTATGAAGTGCGTGAAAATCGAGGGTAAATACAAGGAAAGGGACCAGGGGACATCATGGTAGGGACTGGCCGGCAACAAGCGAAAGGCAGGGAATCACGATGTGACACGAAGATGACCGACAGGAGGGAGACATGGAGGAGAAGTACTTTGCAGTAGTGTCATTTATGTCACCCCGGCCGCTGATGGCTTCTCGCCCAGTTTTGTGATGACCTTCACATTGGCCTTTCGCTCTTCAAAGCTCCGATACCGCTAGCTACAACTCTTCAAGTGAGGCCGCCCAAGAACCAAATCGATAAGTAGAGGTATGCCGCCCAACTCCATACCTGAACATCGCAAAATCATCCAAACAAACCCATATGCAACCATAAACAGCACGCTTTCCCACCCCTTTTTCACTCCACACCTGCTTATGTACCGCTTATCTTCGTATGCTGCACCTTGTGCTGCTCGCCTGCCACATCCTGAGTTCAATCCCCTCCGTCTAACCCGATTAGTCGATGAGATCTTTTCCTTCTCGATGATTCTTAATAAGGTCGAACAGTGCTGTTATTACGCAGAGTGGCCTGTGAGAGATAGGTATGTTAGCAAACCGTTTCCTTCGTGTTATGTGTGTGCAATTTGCAAGAAGAATGTAGTGGGACGAAGGTAATAGGGCGAACAGGAAAGAGGAGAAACTGGACAGGACAGTGATAAATTCCCCAGAAGCTTGAAGGCTCCCACCGCCACAATGTCAATGAGGTATGCAAGAGCCGAGGGGGGGCCAAGAATGAACTTGAAGGTGGCTTAGACCCCGTGTTCGGTGATGACTGATGAGCCAGCCTTCCGTCCACCCGCCCTCACCCACTCACCCAGCCATCCAACCGCCAGTCACTTCCGAGATGATGCTTTCTCTCAAGCTACCATTGGGCTCGCAGTGAAGGATGGTGACCAGCCAGCCATCACGTGCATCGGCAATTTCGAGAAGCACTCGCTCTCCTGGGAAACATGACTTGACGATGGATAGCTGCCAGCCATCCCACTCAATCCTTTTGGGGTTTCCGGGCAAGAAAGGACGAAAGAACAAGGAGAGAAAAACTCACGCTTGCACAGCACCCAAGACCAAAGGAGCAATCAGACTCCTTTCGCTTTCACTCATCCCCAGCTGCCTACCACCAACATTAGACAACCTAATCCCCATGGCTCCCGCTAACCCTATCCCTGCGCCAGCAAGGAGCAAGTTAAACACGCAGCAGGAGACTGTCACAATCTTCTTGCGCCAGTGCTGCTCGCCTTCTGTGAGGTTGACCTTGGCAGAGGTGGTCTCGACGGCGAGGAGAGCGGCAAAAATTCCGATGTTGAGAATTAGACCTATTGTTCCCTGGTGGTGTTTGTTAGCAGATGGTTGACGCAGTGCTGTGTGAATCGTTGGAAATGTGGAGGAGGTGAGGGTTGTTATCGTGTGCTGCGTTGTAACCGGCGGATGCAATGTATTCTGCATCCGATGCAGTCAACACTGGAAAGGGAGGAGAGAATGGTGTAGTGCTGCTATAGGACGGTCATAATGGTGGGCAAGTGAAAAGGACCGTGCTGATGCCTCTGCTGGTACATCGACACGAAAGAAAGAATTGACTTACCACAATGACCGAAGCAACCGGCAACAGCTCATTGACAATAATTCCAAAATTGCTATGCCCACTTCCACTCTTTCCATCCACGCCATTGCCCAGGCCCTGTACCAGTACAATGTTGCATGACTTGGTATCAGAGTTAATGACTGTTTGGTCATCCGACATGTTCATGACTATTGTCGTTGGTTGCTGTAATGTGGTGTCTAAATTGTCGGCCTCGCTCTGCAGGTTGTGGATGAAGGCCACGACGCCGGCTATTATCAGTCCGAGGTGGCCGAGGGTACAGAGAATGTGAGTGAGCTTCCACCATGGGTGATTAGTTCTGTACATGGTGATGTGTATGGGTTGATGGCATGCGCGTGGTTAGGTGTGGCCGGTAAGTAACGAGGACGACGAGGATGGTGATGGTTAGGGCGGGTAATAAGATTGGTAAGCGGTGGAAGATGAAACTGATGACAACCTCAGGCGAAGATCTGATACGCACGCCAACGTTATAGCGTAAGATGACTAGGATGATAGTGAAATCAGAGCGCAAGTAGACAAGTCGACTGAGCCTGGTATTGACTTGAGAAAGGGATGCCATGTATATAAGGCACTTGCCATGGCCTGGCTGACACTGGACAGCAGACGTGGACTCGGCCAGCCCAGGAATAACACACAACCAACATCCGATTGGTAAAAAATGTGACCGAGTTGTTGCCCTTGATGATGCTCCTTGCGGTCCTGCGGCGTGCACCGGACTGTGCTCAGGGGCCCAGGAGCTCAAAGAGACGTCTACCCTGGTTTGTTCCTGAAAGCGCCGCTGTTCCTTGGGCAGCTTCCCAAACTGGACGCGAGCTCTCACGAAGGAAGAAAAAGAGGTGGACCAACGTGGACTAACTTGTTTGATGGTGGTTGGCATTCGCAAGGATTTGAGAGGTACCTATGTTAGGCTGAAAACGGGTAAAGTAAAAGAATGATGAGATCTGGTTGTTAGCGTCTCCAGGAAGAGAAAGGCTTGGGTGGTTGTAGCTCCACACCCGCCTCCTCCTGGGCTTGTCATCATCGTTCACTGCCACAATGGCTCTTTGCGACTTTGTGTGACGAGATGTTAAGCGGCGGGAACAGATACCGGTAAAGGGAAGGCGGTTCGTGGTATCTTTGTTCTTCATTCTGTTGGTTGTCCAGTTGACAGCATATGGTCTGGATATGTCGCGGATAGCGGAATCAGCCACAGTCCACCGTTCGGGTCCCTGTCCATATGGTGTTTTCTCAGTTATTAAACTTCCCATACTCGGTCTCAGCTCCAATTTGATGAACTCACCCCGCGTTTCAAGATTGCGGTTCAGATGATCACGATGCCTTGGCGTCTTCGGAGCACAGTGAAACTGGTGGTTTTGGCTGGGATTCCGGACCCAGACTTGTTGCTAGCCTGCTCCCAGCGCTCGTCTACCTGTACTGACGTGATCATCCCGAATGATGGATTTTAGCTCCCGCCCGAGCGGGAACCAGGCGTACAGGATTGAACCTTCTGAGTAAGCTGTCTGTTGTGTGAGCCGTAGGGCTGAACCACAAAGTGCACATTGCACAACTTAACCGCTGGGTCGCCCTCCGATCTCAGATCTATGAATGGATGACATCCGGGCGAGGGAGATGATTGGTGGTTAGCAGTCAATTGGACGTCTGTTGTAACCAATCACTTACTAGCACTTCACCCTCCGAAGCGGCGACTGACAGCGTCCCTGACTGCTATGCCGATTATCGACGGACAACGTTGACATGACAGGACCCCAACTGCCCTCGATAGAAACCCGGTGAAGGCTTCATCGTTTTCCATGTCAAAAGTAAAATTGAAAGGTTGCGACTGAGTCAGACGGATGCCTTGGTTTGGTCTGTGGCTTTGTGGTTCGAACTGTCCCCATGCTCTCTGGAGTAGTGATTGGTGCCTAGAGGCCCCGGTTTCTGAGGTAAATACTGTACTGTAGTTGATTGATGTCATTCCGCACCTGCGTATAAGGTATCGTGTGACGGGAGGTTGGGTCTCGGTGTAGGTCGAGAACGCAGGGGTGTTGATGCTGGACCGTGACCTTCTAGAAAACAACAAGTAGGTAGGAAGGGAAGAGTCACACTCTCATCGGTATGGTTGGGTCGGTTAATGCCGAAAAGTGAGAATAAACCCGAGGCCGGGGCTCGAATCCCTATGGTCGGGTCCTTGCTTGCCGACATGCAGCGGTAGGTACGAACTGCTCCACTATGCCCCCGCCAACCCGCTTAGTAGGTACCTTTGCGGAAGCAGATGCCCTGTGCCACAATGCCAAGAGAACTACCTACGCGAATGATGCTGTCGGTTCTCGGCACTCTTCTGCGAGCTGCGCGCCTGATTCTGACATGATTAGAAATGAATAAAAGGCAAGCTTGAATGAGAAATGTTCGAAGAATGTGTGAGCACACTGCGGTCTTCGTTCAGTGATTTCGAATTGGGTATGTGCCCGCTGTTTGGGGTGAAGGCCGCCGCCACCAGTCAGGGGGACCCATGACACTGAAGGAAATACCAACCGGCGGAGGGGCTTAACGTGGGGTCGGCTTAGGTCATGTTTCCGTTTCCATTCCTTTGTTCTCACGATACCAATAATGACGGGGGAAAGGGTCCATCGACGCACGAGGAGGCTGAAGCGGCTCAAGCATCATCGACAGTGGGCAAACAAGGTCGCAACAAAGGGAGTGCGCTTGATGTTAGGTGTGCTCAACTTCAGTTGGCGCTAACCGCCTGTGGCAACAGCGATAGAGCCTCAGTGACGACCGTTGATGGCTTCATTTTGACTACCAAGGGCATCGGTCGCAGTGTGACAGCAACTCTGTTGTTTGCTGCCTGGACATCATGACGTACCAGAGTTCAACTCGGACGCGTACTAATGTTATCTAGGTTGTAACCCACGACTAGGCAAAAACATGCTGAAAAGCCACATCATCACCAGCGAGATACACAGCTACAACCAACCCGGACATTGAAGCCTAAGATCCGAGCGTAGTAACCCTGACCCTAACCCTACACTCACGCGCACGTGGTAACCGTCTCCTCTAGGGTGTGACGTCGTACCGTGCCTTTACATATGTTGATCAATGTCTTCAGAACGTGATCGAGTTCTGCAGAGGAGCGGTCACTCGGAGCGGCCGTCACCCCTGTTGACAGTCAATGCCCCCGGAGCCAGGTCCGAATATTTGGGATTACCAACAGTCTGGTCCACGATACCAAGACCACAAACTGACGCCATTCGGATGGGAGTCATGTTTGTTTCAGTCATCTTCAAGCCCGGGCTTTTTCTCTCGATATGACACTACCAATTTCCACAATTCCGCGATAGATTTAGGCTTCAGTCTCCCGGTTAACAAACAATAGCAAAAACAGACACAGAAAGCCTTGGATGCCGCTCCAAATCCGTCGAGCTACTTTCGAGTCACGGCCCCCAACTCAGTGAACTTATGATGATGGCATTTGTGGAGTTGGAGGAGGCTCATACTCTCATTTCGGTCCGGCATGCCCTGTTTCCCGGCCATTCGATCGTGCCCGTTGACGGGAGCTGTACCATCCGGGCTCACCAACACTCCACCTCCATGCTAGAGCATCAACGGAGCTGACACCCGTCCGCCTTACCTCACCACCCAGCTTACACCGCACCGCGGCACCACAACCTCCAAGTCAGAAGTGTTCGGGATGTGGTCTGAATCATTTGGCGTGCCGTAAGGGCGCGTTCGGCCAGGATTAAGATTTGAGGCACAATGAACAAGGGGTCGAAGAGCCGGTACGGGCCCCGGCGTACAAATCCACTAATTGGGCTCGGGACTAACAGTGGTTAACCGCTAACGCCATGCCGCAGTTGCACTCTCGAGACTCTGAACCACACAACCGCATTATCCCCAGCATCACGAGATCGTCGTTGGCTTACCAAATCACCCAAAACCCGAAGCAAATCATCCCTCTACGAAATGCACGGTTCATATCCCGACGGCTAATGCTCATTTTGTTTTTCTTTGCTGAAACCAAGTTCAATCCCCTCCCGACCGAAAAGTGTCGGACAACCATGATATGCGCTGAGGTGGTGTTGCACAGCAGTCTGGTCTGTTAGTGTTAGTGTTGGTGTTAGCGAGTGTTGCCCTGGTGAGGATGACAGCCCCACTTGTTTCTCGGAGACCCCACACCGGCACCTAAGAGGAACGCGCTTACCAGGTGGGTGACCCCTGCCCTGGACACTCACAAGGCCACCCGACCCGTCATCCCAGGTCCCCCGCCATCGCTCTTTTCATCCAATCCAAGAAGCCAATTCGCGTCCGCGTCCAACAATCATGATGCCTACTACTATGTACAACATAGGCACTTCTCGCCATTACCTGTACCAACATCCCCCACGGACACGCGTCCGGAGAAGAGTCACCGAGCAAGAGAATGACGGCGACACCGAAGGCACTGACTCCACTGAAATGCGCGGTTCAGTAACGGTCTTCCTTTGATGGCACCCGGAATGCCCCGCCGCACCGGTATGTGCTATTCCCTTCCTGGCCCGTTCTTGTTGCTCCGCCCCCCCGACCTCGCGGCGCGGCGCGGCACGGAACCTCAATCCCAACCTGAATAGTATAGGGTACTGACTTCTTTATCGGAACCAGAAGAACCCTACACCTTTTCTCGGTCACGATACGTCGCACGCGCGCGGTTGTGGCAGTGAACCGCTTCTTGCTCCGACCCTTGACAATTGACCCAACGGCGCAATGAGCCACACTCGGGTGGACCAGACCCAGTCATTTCCCGAACCGCTGTCCGCTGTCCAGAGACTCCCTCGATGAATCAGAATATCCGCGATACTGGTGCACATGGAACACACTGCATAGCAGGCGGTTGGGCTGAGGACCCCTACAATGGGCGGGAGCATCACACGACGTCACCGCCGTGCCAAGCCATAGCACAGTCGAGCCGAGTCGAGCCATGCCAGGCAGAAGAGATGACACGGATAGCATGGGATGTGCGCCGCCGCCGGTCCATCACACTCGGCTACGACCACTCTTTGTCAAAGCCTTAGTACATATGGATGGCCTCGCCCTCCTGCCTCAGGTCTGGTTCCACCTCCCTGTCACCATCTACGCAGGATCATCTGCCAGTCATGGCCCATACCATCATGGAAACACCAACGCCAGCGTCCTACTACTGGGTACAACGCCTTGGCCGCCGTCTCTACGGTCGGAAGAGCCAGCTATTAGACTCTTGTCGGTCCCGCCACTATACCACCATCCAAGAAGAACATTATCAACACCATGCCTACCATCGCGTGCCATCACCACAAGCACAAGATCTACTACGCGTCAAGACCAACGAACATGGCCAGCTACAATGCCGTGGATGTGACCAGATTACCTACCTCCTTCGCTGGGCAGAGGCCGAGAGGAGGAAGGACCCAAACCACAAGGGCACCTCTCCAAAGCGCATCATCCACAACAGCTACGTCGAGCTCGACCTGTGCGCAAGGATGTCCAACTGCGACGCCTGCCAAGTTGTCCGCCGTGCTCTCCTGCTGGACCAGATCACCGGCCGGGATGCTGAGCGTTTACGACACACGGATAACCAGTGGCCAATCCAGGTAGCTCTAGATATACGGCCTGGAGGCGACAGTCTTCTGATTACCATTGAGAAAGGATCCGGGATTCCTTTGTTCTCTGCAACGGTCGTCCTCAGTCAGAAGCCGTGCCTTGCTGTCGGGAAAAAGACCAAAGGACCTTCCGCAGCCTCCAGGCTTCGGCCCAACTTTGAAGAGCTACGTCAAGTCGTCAGCAACTGCCATGACAACCACCAGTGCTCGTCTAGATACCGTTGGAACAGCAGAAATCCGTCGTGGCTTCTAGAGATTCTAGACAATGGCAAAGTACGAGTGGTCCCGGGTCCTGATCACTTGGTTCCCTATGTCGTCCTCAGCTACTCTTGGGGAGATCCCACCACAATGCCCGCGGAGGAGTGGGCCAGGATCAAGGGTGCCTCTACCAAAACAATCAATGGCGTGCCCCTGGCAGAACGCACAAATCCATTTCCTCGATCGATTTTGCCAGAAACAATGCAAGATGCCATCGTCATCACCCAGGAATTGGATTATAAGTACATTTGGATTGACAATGTTTGCATTCCCAAAGGCACCGATTGGGACACCGAGGCTTCCCTGATGCACGAAGTCTACGGAAACGCCGCATTCACCCTGCTGGCCTCTTCGAGCACGAAAGCAACCGAACCCATGTTGCACGACCGTCTCGCGTGGCTACAAGAACCTAAGCCCTGCAAACTGCGCAACCACTTCCTCTGCAACACCCAAAAACCCCTCCACGAAGTCCGCCTCGACCCTCCAGCCTCGCAACGTGCCTGGACCCTCCAAGAAGAGCGTCTTTCTCCCAGAATTCTCTACTGGACCGGTCAGCGCTGGTACTGGTCCTGCCCCGAGCACCAAACCGTCGAGTCTTCGCCCCTCGACCTTCCTTCGCCTGCTTGTGCCTCAGAGGACCAATCATGGAGTCCACCACAACGGTTCCTCGACGTCTGTCGTATTGGTGACTTTCAGAGTATCGACCAAGAATGGCTCGATATCGTCGAAGCCTACACGCGGCGTGACCTCGCTCACTCAGCCGATCGGTTCCTTGCCATATCGGGCCTTGCCGTCCGGTTTCTTGAAGCCAAGATGGACGGAGGTGGTAAAACCCGCGTTAGCGAGCAATACTTGGCAGGGTTGTGGAGAGAAGATTTAGCCAGACACTTGTCGTGGTCGGTTGCAAGCGCTGTTGATCCAAGGGGGAGTCATCAAGACGTCGCACCGTCATGGTCGTGGGCTTCATTGCCGTTATGCGTCAACACAAAGATGAGACATGCTTTTAGGCAGTCGCCGCACTTCCAGTTCGTGGGAGTCCGTCAATTCAGCTCTGACCACACTCCCACAACGCCAACCGCCGCCCTTAACCAGCACGTCGTCACCAACCCTCGCCTTCGCAGCAAGTTAGCCGAGCAACAAGGCCGCACCGTCAAGCAGATCGAGATCCAAGGTCGCTTCCGCCGCTTCATTTCCGAAACCTCGTGCGCCGTATCGTGGGAAGCCATCGAATGGAAGCGCGGTGATCGTGTCGGCTTCAACTTTGAACAATTTCCCGGCCGCGATCTGCATTCGAGGAACCACGATGATGGTCGCATAGTCTCCAAAGACGCTCATGGCGGGGAGGTGGTGGGGCAGTTGGATTATCTCGTGCCTGCTGGCGGTTACTTCGGGGATAAGAAGAGTGACAGTGTCGCTTTGGCAGACGGGGAGGAAACGGAGTTGATGTGCCTTGAGCTCGGAGAGCTGGCCATGTTGTTGCTTCAAAGAAATCCCGGATCTGAAGAGACTTGGAGGAGAGTAGGTGTTTGTATTGGGTATGAACAGAGGAAAGGTTTCTTTTATGGGTGCGAGAGTAAGACAGTTGTCTTGGCTTGACCGCTTTCGTTTGGTGCCTTCTCGTGGGATGACTTCTATGGATTGGAGGAGGCAAAGGACGATGGTGCTCCGGTATTTGCTTTTTTATTCCTTTTTCTCGGTTTGTCCTTTTTAGGGCCTTTATCTTCTCCACCTTCATTTCTCTTTCCCCTATTTACGTTTTCTTTTCGGGTTTTGTCTTATACCCTCCACTTCCTTGTCCAATGTTGGATAGAGTTCGCTTCTCCCCTTCTTCTGGTTTCTCACCTTTTCTCTCCTCGGCTATTTGCATTGGGGGCTTCATAGAAACATAGCCCAAGCTATTGCATGGTTATTCAACGGCGCAACCGGTTGTTTATACTTTTTTCGCCAATTTTTTTTCCAGGTGTTTTCTTTTTTTCTAGTTGCTAGCTACAATATAGTGCTTGACACAATCTATGAAGTTCCCAAATCCACTATTTCCTTCCTACCCAGCGACCGTAACTCTGTCAATGGTCATAATTCGGCCCGGTGAATACCATCGCATGCCCAACACTGAATGGACAGCAGTGATTATGGCCTGTGCTCATCATCCTTGCTCCTACAGGTACCCGTCGGCACTCGCCGTTAACAAAACCCACTGAAACTCTGCATGATGACAGCCCTGAACCGCCTGAACAACGCTGGAACAACCATCCATCCCATCACAGTCAACAGCATCAATGGCTCGGACGCCGCAATGCCAACTACCAATGGGACCAGCAGACCTTGCTTCAAAATGACGTGTGAACCGTCGATACCTTTGGTCCGGGAAATGATCACTCAGCAAGGCTCGATGACGTCGGACTGTGATCGATGCTGATGCGCCGGTACGCAACTGGTGTTCAGCACTTCGACGGGAGTGGCATCCGAAGCAGTTCGACTGATTGCTGTCACCACTCCATCATGGACTCATCTGATGTCGATGAGATGCTGGTGATGTCAAGGTGATATCAGAGGTTCATTGAACCTCGCACGTCTCTGTTGGAGATAGAGACCGGGGCACTCCAGGGTACCTATATAGGTAGACAACTGAGTCGGAATGGGTTCTCACTTCTCACCTCCTTTCCTGGATCTTTTGCGTAACCCTCAGCTCCATCGTAACAGCCGCCGATTTCCCCAGCTCGATATCCAGAAAGACTTCAAGATGGTGATGTACAAACCTGGCCAGACTGTTCGCTACAAGCCCGTGGGAGGTAAGTTTTCATTTGCTTGGTTCTTTTTGTGCAGTCCACTGATATCTCGCATCGAAAAGGGCCCGACTCGAACACGTCGGAGAGCGTGGGCAAAGTCAAGGACGTCTTGACCGAGCCCGGTCAGCAAGCCGGCCGCAACGTCAATGCCAGCCCAGAGAACCCGAGATATGAGGTATGTTCAGTCGTCTTATTACCGGAAAGTAGCTGGCCAACGGGCGGAGTGTGCGGATTGATGCTAAACAATGATGGATGGGGTGCAGATCGAGAACTTGAACACTGGCAAGTCGACCACCGTTTACGAGGCCAACATCCTGGGACCCGCGTAGTATAAACAAACCAAAACATTGGGGATCTTGTATGATAAGATTATGTGTGAAATCAGCTGTGTTTGGGTCTTCGTTTCAAAGGACGACTGCGCCCACGAGGTTGTGGCAGTGCATGCTGACTACAACCGGCCCGCTAATCGCGAGACGGGATGGAAATTCTACGCCTTATGCTTTCCTACCTCTAATAAAAAAACAATTGGTTTCCTGTTCGATATGAGTTTGCGGTGTATGACTCTCGGTTCGGTCATTGATGTGGCACAAGCCCCATTGCTTGGCAACGTCGATACCCCACCTTACGGGACTTGGCAACAAAACGAAAGCGTGCCCAAGCTGCCGGCCGGCTACAGCTCCCAAGCTCCAATAATGCCTAGCACGTGGGCTGGACGATTGGACAGGAAATCGGCAGAGAGACGCGACAGCGACCTTGTATGAACCAGAGTACAATACCAACATGCTTTGGGAACATTTTGATATAGTCCGACTATCTAGGCTTGGCTATCTCAGCAGAAGATACCCTGATTTGATGCCAATAACATGCATCTTAATGTAAAAGAATCCCGAGTGTTCCAACATACTAGTTCTGCTAATGTCCAACTTTTGTACGGATTCCCCGCTTCCAAGCTCTAGCGTCCTGTGAGATGGCCCCGCAATGAACCTCATGCGTGATTTCGTCGCCGCTTGTACATCGTACTCGCGGAATCTGCATCGTCAACCTCAAAACTTGATCCAACGCGTGCACGTGTGTTGGGAAAACGTCGCTTCTCAGGCCAGCCAGTGATTTCTCGTTCCTGGGGCACGCGAGTTGCGGATTACGGTCGGTGTAACGAAGCGATGCCATCCTGGACCACCACGTTCTTCAGCGATTCGCAATATCAACCCGGCCCGCCAATGTGACGTTCCAGCGGCCCGCGGGCGTACCTGAACATGTGTTCATAGCATTCACACCGTTGAGGAAAGGAAAACGGTGATCACTTTCCCGCTGAGATACGGATGAAGCCATCCGCCATGGTCTGGTCACTGTGGACGTTGTTTCCCCGCCCGCTACCAGAAACAAGGGTTGTTATGGCATTCAGAGATCCGATTGCGTACCCATACTCTGTTCATTCCGTTCCTGGATTGACGTTACTTTCCTGATATTGAAGTGCAGAACTTCATGGACAGCAGAAAGATGATAAAATCCATCACCACCCACGCCGACTTCTCCCGTCGAGCCTGTATCCGCTAGCCGCTCCTCAGATCGTGGTCCTCGGTACACGATGCATTCGAATCTCGGGTCCCTTCTCGGCCTCGCGGCCCTTCTCCCTCTTGCGTCAGCCTCTTTTGAAGGCAACCTCAACTACCAACCTCCATCCGCCCGCTCGTCACACATCAACCTCGGCCTCTCCCTCCCCCTCATCACTTCCCGCACGCTAAAACGCTCCTCCGTCGCTTACCAACCCTCGGAGCTGAACTTTACCCACGGCGTTGCTTCGGGAGACCCTTACCAAAATTCCGTGATTCTCTGGACCCGCGTGGCGCCGACCGCCGAGTCGGATAGGAGTAATGTAACCGTGGCGGGGACGGTGGAGCTCTACAGCCATGAGACGGAAAAGTACATCAAGGCGGATGCGAATCCCATTTGTGTCGAGTGGAAGGTATGGGAGTTGCAGAAGGGGTACAACGGGACTGTGAAGGGCCCGGTGAGAAGCCACGGGAAGGCGTACACGACTAGTGATATTGACTTCACGGTCAAGGTTGGTTGTGATCCTCGGACTGGTGGAAGGAGAAGGCGGCTGACAGTGATTAGGTGGAAGCTCAAGGCTTGAAGCCTTGGACGGTGTACAACTACCAGTTTAATGTCTGCGGCTCCAGCAACACCAGCCCTGTGGGAAGGACGAAGACTGCCCCGGCTGAGAATGCCGAGGTCGATGAGGTCAAGCTAGCTGTGTTCTCTTGCTCAAACCATGGTGCGTCGTTGCAGACAAAGAAGATGGGATTGCCTCGGTGCCCTGTGTCCAGAAATGCTAACCTGTTGTCTGCTAGCCAAGGGCTTCTTCAACGTTTACGGCAATGCTGCCCGAAAAGACAAGCACGACTACGTGGTCCATCTCGGCGACTATATCTACGAAGATGCATCAAGCGGTCCAAGAGCACACAAGCCTGCGAACAAGCTGTTCACTCTGTACGACTATCGGACACGCCATGGACAGTACCGAACAGACAACGACCTGCAGCTTTTGGCCCAGAACTACGCCTGGATTCCCACCTGGGACGATCACGGTCAGTCCCGTTGCACCCCCATCTTCTATTCAGTCTCTAACCACGCTGCCCGTATAGAATTTGCCAATAACGGCTACCGGGATGGCTTCTCGGCGCTCAACAACACCGAGGCCTCCTTCCGGAACGACGGTCCTTCCATCAGTGTCGATACGCGCAAGATCAACGCCGTGCGTGCATACTTCGAGTGGATGCCGATCCGCCAGGTGGACCTCGACGATAACTTGCGTATCTGGCGCAACTTCAAAATGGGCAAGCTGTTGGATCTCATCATTATCGACACTCGTAACTACGACCGAAGTATTACCAGTACAGGGAACAATGATGCATATATCGAGGCGATTAGGGATGATCCTTCGAGAACGCTGATGGGAGGCCGCCAGGAGAAGTGGTTCTTTAGGCAGTTGAGCGAGAGTAAGCAGAGAGCTGCTACGTGGAGAGTGGTGGGGAACCAGATCGTGTTTTCGAGGATTCTTGATTCGCAGGGGGTACTGACGGGGACCGATAACTGGAGTGTAAGCCTCTCTTCTCTATCGAACTCGAGCTGCTGCTAACACGAGGTTTCAGGGATACGTCGCCAGCAGGAACCGCACCCTTCAGCATTTGTACGACAACAACATCTCAGACAACGTCTTCCTGTCCGGCGACAGCCACCAGAACTGGGTAAGTTGTATTCTTCCCTTGCTTCTCTTCCTCCCATACTAACAGCCCTTTGCAGGTTTCTGACCTCGCCTGGCTCGGCACCAAGCCCTATGATGCCGCCACCGGCTCGGGAGCCATCGGCGTCGAGTTTGCCGGAACAGCCGTCACCTCTTCCGGCCCCAGCGGTACCATCGCCACCGTACAAAAGGCGACCAAGACCAAGGTCGACAGCAACCCAGAGCTGCAATGGCAAGAAGGGTACTACCGCGGGTACTTCCACCTCTCAATCAAGAAGTCCAAGATCGATGCCCAGTTCTTCGGTTCGCCCAGCGTAGCCACCCGCAACGGTTGGGACCTGCCCCTGGCAAATTTCACCGTGCTCGCTGGGGACAATCACTTGCAGAGGCCGGTTGGGGGTGGAAGAGTTGAGGCGGGGAGTTTGAAGGGAGGTAAGACGGTGGGGACCAATGTGACGCTTGATACAAACGGGTGGAAGTGGGAGGAGGTAGGGTTTGAGAAGATGTTTGTGAAATAGTCGACGGCACAGCGTCAGCTTTTTGTCGAACGTTGAGTGTCGCTCGCCCAGAGAGAGAGCTGCTCTGTTGCAGACACTAGGAGCCTAGGGCAGCAATGGCCACACCCTCCGCAGCATCCTCCCGGTGTTACGGAACTTGTCTGGATCAATGTTGTGACGTGCCGACACCTCCCCCAACTTGTGATCCTTCGCCGGGTTGATGACTTCCCTGACCCCTTTCCATTCCTGCGTCCCACACAACCTCGCCGCTGTTCTATAGAACCCCCACCTCAATGTGTACTTGGCGACCATGTACACCATGGGCGCAGTATGACGCGCCAAGGAAAAAGGAGGAAGTCTGCGTACGGGGAAGCCGTCGTACCGAGCACGGCTTATGGAGAAGAAGACGTCGGCAGTCTCGCTAAGTCGGCTGAGAGTGGTGGTGGCAGAGCGCAGCTCACGGAGCTCTTCGAGGAGTCGAGCGCGGTACCAAGACGGTGGGGATTGGCGGGGAAGAGAGAGGACGGCGTGCCATCTGTTGAGGAGGCGGTGGAGGAGGGAGTCTAGAGCTGTACGAGTGGGCTGGCGCATTGTTTGTCGGGTCTTCGGCGGATGGCCGAAGTGTTTGTCGGCGTCGCGCGGATCGTGGGGACGGTTTGTCGAGCTTCTTGAGAGTACACGGGTACACGACAGGGCTGATTATACTCTACTGCACTGTTATCATGGTGCAAAAGAGGAGGACAAGGTCGGAAGGAGATGGTGCTTACGTTGTGAGGCTGTGACCGACAAGTCGACCCGCGATGCTGTTGGTGACTTGGTGGTAGAGTTGAAGAGAAAGTGGCTGTATGGTAAAGAGTTGGGAGTCGAAAGTGCAAACACACGGTTGAGTGACGGATGCCGCGGGACAGGAACCTTGATGGTGCCGCCGTTTTGCCGGCAGGGCTGGGGACGGGTACTGGCATTCCGCCTCCGGCAGCCGCCCCGTCCGTCGCAATTGGAACGTTCAACGAAATCAGGCATGGCACACCGACGGACAGCCACGCCGGACAACTACCTCAACAATCATCAAGCATGCCGCCTACAGCACACATCTCTACGTGAATGACACAACTATAAGGGACTACGATGCCCAAACAGTAGGCCTCCGCGTATACGCCATACAACACAACTACCAGTCAATGCTCCCTGCTGGAGACCCACGGACAGCACCACCAAGAGCAAACACCGGATCCATGTTCTTTGCCCACCATGACCCTCCCAATGTCATTGAAGCAGTAAAAAGCAATCTGAGGAAAAGAAACGCCAGGATATGGTCGCCATGATGCGTCCACGGAGATTTCTGGACAGGTATTTAACACCACCACGCCGTGTGCCTTGTTGTCGTCTTCTCTACCACTTCCATCATCCATCAGAAAGCCTCTAAACTTGTCCTTCTCCACACCATACGCAAAACCTCTATCACCATGTCCTCCGAAGCTGACCAGTCTCTGACGACAGTCACAGTTGAGACTCCCACTACTCCCAAACCTATCGTCGTTGGCATCTATGGCCTCCCCGGCTCCGGCAAGTCGACCGTCCTCGAACACCTGAAGAAGTCACTTTCGAGCGACATGTTTGCCGTCTATGAAGGCTCTGCGGTCATTGCCTCTCTGATGGGCCCTGACCGTGGCCTGGACGACTTCCATGCTTTGAGTGACGAAGAGAAAACTCGGTACCGCGAGCTCGCCATCACCCAGATACGTGACGAGTGCCAGAAGTCGGGCCTGGTCGGTGTTGTTGCCGGACATTACATGTTTTGGCCCAAGGGCAGCGAGCAGGGAACGGTGGTCTGGACAAAAGCCGACCAAGATACGTTTACACACATCTTCTACCTTAAGGTGGCTGCGGAAACACTTTGCCGTCGTCGACAACGCGACCAGATCAGAAAGCGCGAGGCAGTGACACCTGGTCATCTCCATATATGGCAAGAGGAGGAGATGCGACAGCTGGACGCCCTGGCAAAGGATTCGGGAATTCGCTTTGAAGGTCTCAATGATGGCACGCCGGCGGAACATTTGGCCTCCGAGATATCACAAAAGCTCCACGAGTTCCGCACGGAATCGGAACACTGCAACCACATACGGGTGCTAGCCGCAGTGGATGAGATGGTAGCCAATGTCACGGCTTGTCGCAATACCAACGTCACCACGGCTCTGGTGTTGGACGCAGACAAGACTCTCACCGCCAAAGATACTGGCAGGAAGTTTTGGAAGCGTCAATCCAGTAAATCCCTTGGCAAGCATGAGCTGACCCCGGCCGAAAAGATATTCCGCGAGCACGGCTACACCTACGAGGCGTTCCGCAAGGTAGCCATGTTGTACAGTAACGCACAGAGAGATTTTGAGGGAGTCTGCAATGATGTTGCGAAGAAGATCACTCTTTATCCCGAGTTTCTGTCCATACTCCGCCGTGTCAAAAAGCACGAGCACGTCATGGCTGTGGTGGTAACCTGCGGACTACGCCGGGTGTGGGAGCTTGTGATGGAGAAAGAAGACTTGGGAAGGCACGTCAAGATCATTGGCGGCGGGGACATCTGCGAGAAGTTTATCATCACTGCCGAATCCAAAGAAGGCGTTGTCAACCGTCTTCGAGGCCCTCCTCATAATTTTCGTGTGGTGGCTTTTGGAGACAGCCCACTGGATTGCCGATGCTCCGGGCTGCCGACGAAGGCGTTGTGGTCGTAGGCGAGGAACTGACCAGGAGCAAGTCAATGGAGGACGCTCTCTCCATGGCCATTGAGCAAGTCAACACCAACGACGCACCCCACTGCCACAACCTCCGTCAGACCCTCCTCCCGTACACCGTCACTCCCCGTCTCGACACCGCCCGGCTTCCTGTGGTCGACCTCTCTGACCCAACTAACCCCTTCAACCAATCCCTTTTCGGTAGTCTGCCCTCCAGCCTCTTACACGCTAGCAACCGCCCCTCCGCCAAGCTCCTGATGACCCCGACCCGCGATGCCAAGATCTCCGGCCCTGCGCTGAGGGAAGCCCATCGCCGCATCGGCTGGTACCTAGCCACGGAATTCATCACCTCGCTTATCGGTCTGGAAGAGTACTCTATCCCTCACGTCCAAGGACACGCTACCACCGGCCATCGCCTCCTCCGCGAACAAGACACGACCATCGTTGCCTTGATGAGGGGCGGAGAGCCCATGGCTTTTGGCGTCAACGAAGCTTTTCCGCTCGCTATGTTCTTGCACGCCAAGACACCGGAGGATGTCAAGCCTCACCACCTTTCCAACCAACACACGATCATCTTGGTAGACTCGGTAGTGAACAACGGAAAGACGGTGTTGGAGTTTCGTGAGCGGATACGTGGGATGGATGAAGGGAAAGATATCCACGTTGTGGTGGTTGCCGGGGTCGTGCAGGTGGAGGCTACAGGTACAGGGCATGAATTGGGACGGCTCTTGAGGAGAGATGGCAAGCTCCATTTGGTGGCGTTGAGGGTGTCGGAGAACAAGTTTACCGGGAGAGGAGGGACAGACACAGGTAACCGGTTGTTTGGGACTGTGCGTTTGGATTGAACTCGGGTGTTGCCTGACCGATAGAGGTATGGATCAGAACGTTGTTGAATGGAAATCCTTCTGATTTGTTGTCCTGTGTCGTGTTCTCCCGTTGATGTGATGTCCGTCTTGCCCTGGCAACGACGGCAGGACTCCGATGTACACCTTTGGCGCTAGATGTGAACGCCGATCAAAACCTGACTGTTAGCTGCTCGTTGAGTTCTGTTTCTGCTCTGCCGTCATGTACGACCCAGTCTACACTGCCATGTGATGCCACTGACTTACTTGCATGGACTCGAATCGTTGCACGAATAAACCGAATATAGACAGTCCTATACGGCTTACTTTGGTTAGGAAAGGCCGTTACAAAACTGTGATAGGGATTATAATAACTTGAAAACACATCGGCATAACTTCAAAAGTCACTTAGGGATCCTTACATTCAGGAACTACCTAGAATTAAGGTTCAAAGGTGTATTCAACACACTTAGATGCGTGATGATACTGAACCTGATGTGTAATGTACTGGCGGTAATGTGTTCGGTTTATTCTTTCGAGCATTCGGGACGCTACTCAAGTTAAAACATTCAGTTATGGACGCAGCTGTGATTCACTCGGCTAAATCTTCTTATGGGCCAGTCTGACAGCGGTTCGCCTCGATTGTCTCATGCACCCCGCATTTTGATGCAGAAACACTTCGGTGCCGGCTCAATGGGTCTTTCGGTAATCGATCGTCTTTCAAGTACCACCGTTCACTCACCTTGAGTCGGGTTCTCCTCTCATACTCCCAATATGAACCGAGTCACCAAATCGGCTAATCTCATCCTCCCATGACAGCTATCAAGGACCTCCCAAGTTCCTAACACCGACATTTTCCCCTGAATCAGCACGGCATCTACTTTAAGGCCAGTATCCTATTTGCTGCATGCTCAGCAGCAATGACAATAGCCGCCGATGGATTGGCAGTTACCATGCCTGGAAAGATCGAAGCGTCCACAACAAATAGGTTATCTGTTCCATAGACTTTGGTGTTCAAGTCCACGACTGCGGTACCGCCGGTTCGTCCGTCGTCGGTGCCCATTTTTGCTGTGCCGATCCAGTGGTTGGAGCCACGGCGGGAGGGGATGGCGGGGATCTAAAGACAGTGTTGTTAGCTGTTTGTGATATGAGTCCCGCTCCAGGATCAAAGTGGTTAAGGGGAGCAGGGGCGGGGTCAGATTTACCGAATTGACAAACTGCTCCGCCGTCACATTTGGGCGGGGATTGATCCAGGTCAAATCGGGTACATCCTTCAGAGATTGCTGGAGGCTGACGAGGCCTTGAATGACGGCGGCCTTGTCGGCCTCATTGCGGAGGTATGGAGGGACGGAGACGACAGTGTTGAGCTGTCTAGTTATCACCATGCGGCCTCGAGATACTGAGCCAGTGCCGAGATATTGTGTTACGGTCATGGAGGCTGGGGTCAAAAGTCAGTAGTTGGAAGGCTAAGTAGGGGGCTAGCGGTACAGATACGTACTGTTTCGAGAGCCTTCAACGCGGGCTTGCCAATGCAGATGGCGAGGGATTCCATCGTTGCCGTTGATGATCTCCCAGAACTAGAAGGATGTGAGAACGAATGTGCGCGCCGTTCAAGGTGAAGACTGCGAACTTACAATCGGGCCGATGTTGGGTGCGGCCTGAGCCAGGGGTCCGGTTCTGGTGTCTTTGACATCGGTAAGTGTCTGGTCTGCTACTCAGGGAGAGAGTGGAATTCCTCACTGAGGTACTGGTCCTTGTCCTCTACAATCGGCTTGTTCCATGCAGCATAGTAGTCGTAAAACACCACATCGGGATGGGCAATCTCGATGTCGGTCTGGTCAATAGTTCTCATCAGCATCTGTCCCTACCTATCGAGTATTCCGGCATACTTACACCAACATGGTCATTCAGGTTGTAGCCCACTGGCAGGTTGATCCATGAATCGGAACCCATCATGGTCTCCCCGTCTGCCGAGTTCTTGACCACGTTCAGTTGATCTGTTGGGCCGATACCACCTGAGAGGAGAGTCAGCATGCGATATCGAAGACCGTAGTCCGTAACCGCTGGTGCTTACTTCGGAACAATAACTTCGCCGAGCCAAAAGCACCAGCAGCGAGAATAACCCTTCCAGTTCCCGGAGTCACCGACACAGTACCCGCATAGCCCGCTCCATTGCACTCAAGCTCAACGCCAGTAACATGTCCACTGGTCCGGACCACACGCTTGGCAATCGTATTTGTCCAGAGGGAAAAGTTCTTGCGTCTGCTCGCCGAGAGAAGGTAAGTGGCCAACGGCCCTCCTCTCTCCGCCCCCTCGAACATGAAAGTGCTGTGCCCATACGTCCTATTCTTCTTTTCCGGCTGATCATTGGCCGTAACAAACTCCCATCCGGCCTTGCCCAAGCTACCACCCAACATATCGAACCCCTGCGCCAAATATCTCTTCCCGTCAACGGATGGATGCGTAGTTCCCGGGATCCGGGAAAACACCTTTGCCGTAGCTGCTTCCATGTCCTTGCTCTGCCATCCAACAGGGAAGTTGCTGTCCCAATCCACAGGATGGGGCTTCCACCATAGCCCAGCGTTGACAGCGGTGCCGCCGCCGAGAACACAGCCGGCCATTTGATCGATATCAGTGCAGGAAACACCAACAGGGTCAGCCCAAATCTGGTTGCAGAGACCCGGTACGTCGAAGCGGGTGAGGTTTGTGCCGGAGAGCCAGGATGGTTTCATGGTGCCACCCCAACGACCGCTGGAAGGGGGACCCTTTTCGATGAGGAGGACGGTATGACCTGCTTCGCTGAGGCGGTCCGCCATGGGGATACCGCCGGCGCCGGAGCCGATGATGATGTAGTCGTAGGTTTTGTTGGACGAAAGTGTGGTGCATGTGGGTGATTGGGCGGTTGCCAAGCTGGCGAGGCCTGGTTACTGCTGGTCAGTGGGGAAGTTGAGGGGGCGTCTTTGGAGTTTGGGTTGACTTACCGGTCCAGATAACGCCTGCCAGCGCCATGCTTGCCCGAGTCGTAAGATGCATAATGGCCATAATACTATGGGCAAACAGCTTGATCATGGGAAGGACATGTAAACTGGGTCTCGAGGTTATAAAGCAGGACTTTTATATCCGGTTACCACACCTCAAACGCTGGGCGGGCGTCAGGCATTGCCGCTGGCTGAATCTACGAGCGACGGTTAATGGATCCTCAATCCATTCTTGGTACTCGAGTCATGGGTAACGGGTAGATGAGATACACACCATGATCCACCCCAAACTGCGGAGTGTTGCAATGAGCACATGATTCCCGGATTATTTAACCGGAATAGTGCGGCGGGTCGGCGGCGGCAACTACAGGATACGCCCGCCATCATCGATGATTGCCATAGCCGCAATGCGGTTTTGGCGGATTGTCGAGAGGAGAAGCAGATAGCTCGAGTTGTCGGGGCGAGAGCGTCGGCGCGAACAGGGCTCCAGGTGAAGTCATTGGATTAAGACTTGGACGGCATGGTGCAAACAGGGAAGGTGAGCCCAAGATACTGGATTCTGGGTCTTTCGAGAATTGCGAGGGTCTTAATTGGGGTGCGGTTTTCCGCGATGTTTGGAATCGGATCGGTCGGCCATCGTGAAAGAAACAGGGGAGGTTGCCGAAGGAAACACAATCCCCGCCAACTGTTCAGTCAGTGACATGGGATGGGACGCCTTTGCGGGGCTGCAAACAGTGGTGCTCCGCTTTTGACTTCCCTTTTGGGAACTAGCAATGACATGATTGGTTAGAGTACAGGTGCCCTGCGCCAAGCCCCCTGTACTCTACACACATACTTACAGCAGCATCCTTTCAGCCCCACGTTAGGCAACCACCGGACAACATTAACCCCGCAGTCACTTAGAGGCATTCCGTCAGCAATCGGGCATCGCGTTTCACGCAACATACGCAGACCTACAATCAACATGGACAGACTCCGGCGAATGGTCCCCCGAATCTCGCGGCAACGCTTGAGACAGCAACCAAACTTGGACAATAATGACAACAACAACAGCGACATACACGATGACCCAAAACCACACGCCCTTGACCTCCTTCCGACGCTCCCTCCGCATCGCCGTCCCATAACCGCCGTCCCCTCCGCCTCCCACGTTACCTCGCCCGACCGACCCGACCCGACCACCTTCCTGACCCTTCCCTACGAGCTCCGCTACCAGATCTACCTCTTCGTCCTCGCTGACCGTTAGGGTCTACACGTCGACATGCGCTACGCCCAGGCCAGTCACGCCAGTGGCCGTCCTCACACGACTGAGGGGGCCTACTTTCACGAGGAGCGGTGGGCCTAGCGCTCGAGTACCTGCCACCGCGGCCCCGATGTCTACCCTACCTTTAACCATTGCGGGCTTAGCGGCCGGACTCCGCCGACAACTTGCCACTTGCACCCCGAAACCACCTGCTCCATTGGTGCCGAAGTTATAGGTCTGCTGTTGACATGTCGGCAGGTGTATCGGGAGGCTGTGGAGGTGTTGTATGGGCGAAACACATTCTATATAAATACGGGCGCGATAGTGCTTTTTACCGATCGGCTACTTGTACTTAAGAGCGCAGCGATAGTAACGAGTTTGGTTTTTACAATTACTATTAATACTATTTAGGCCTTCGCGTAGGAATACTTAAACTTAAAACCGGGGTAGGAGGTATACGAAACGATAATAGGAAGGATTTCGGTAGCGTTTCCGGGCTTAAAGAAGTTATAAATTATTACTTTAGTAGTAACGCGAGCGGGGGTTAATTAAATACGTTATATTATTAAAGCGCCCTTCGCGGATAGGACGATAAATAAGGCGGTTGTAACGGCGCGGCTTAATAGCTAATTAGTATTACTCTTATAACTATATAGTTTTTAATAGCGTATAATATATTCTTTACGCCGTAACTATCTTTTATATTCTAATTCTTTTTTTTCCTTATCTTTTAATCTTTATATAATAGTAGGGTTATTACCGCTTTATTATATTCTTTCCCTACTATATACTATAATAATTAAAAGATTAAATAAACTTATTAAGGACGATTTAAAACATTTTACCTTTTTTTAAAAGATTAATCGCGCGCGATAAAATAATTGCTTATACTTTATAATAAGAATATTAACTTAAATTTAAACTTAAAGAATTTAAAAATTTAAACCTTAAATACTAAAATAGTACGCGACTTCGAAGAAGCCGCTTAAATAAAAGCGTAAGTTATTTAAAAAGTTCCTTTTAACTTTATTAAATTAAATTAAAAAGACCTTATTATAAAGACTTGTTTAAGTTATAAATTTATTAACTAACGCTACGTTTTAACTATTTATAAAATTTAAATTACAACTTTTAAAGCGGCTATAAGAGTTAGAGACGGTAAAGTAGCTAATAACGCTACTTTTTAAATACTACGTTGAAAATATATTCTTTTAAATTTAAAACTTTCGCTTCCTAAATATAATAAATAATATATTTAAGGATTTATAAGTTAAAATTTAAATAATAGCCGCCTAATATACTTTTAATAATAAAGAACTTTATTTCCTTTTTTAATTTATTTTTAATATAAGAGTAAATTACATTCGTTTTAATAATTTAATAAAATATAATAATTTTATTTTAAAAGTTTAAAAGCATTTTAAAATTATATTTATAGAAATAAAAGCCCGCGCCCTTATTATATTAACTTATTAAAAATAATAAAAAGAAGTCTTTACTATTATATATTATTTAGACCGTATTATAATTAACTTATATAATTAAATTATATACTTTAAAGAATATTATAGGGTTAGGGTTAGGGTTAGGGTTAGGGTTAGGGTTAGGGTTAGGGTTAGGGTTAGGGTTAGGGTTAGGGTTAGGGTTAGGGTTAGGGTTAGGGTTAGGGTTAGGGTTAGGGTTAGGG
>RAOY01000005.1:0-242181 GCA_009806085.1 Neurospora cerealis
GGGGGGGGGGGGGGGGGGGGGGGGGGGGGGGGGGGGGGGGGGGGGGGGGTATCTGTCTTCAGCACCAAAATGAACAGTTTATTACTATACTAAATGCTAATATTTCGTATGCATCCTATTAGCATCGATAATAGCCTAGCATCTAGGCGGCATCGAAGCCAAAAGCTCGCCCAAATAAGATTCTGGCAGTTCTTTTCAAGCCTTGTTAACGTAGCGATGGAGCTGTATATAACAGGGCTTTTTATCAAGGCTATATTTATCCTTAATAAAATGCTTCATCCAATTCTAAGCAAACTCTATTGGATTTGAATTTAAGAAAAAAGGAAGCTATTTAATAGTATTAATACATCTATCTCAAAGTATATTAATAGTAGTAACAATAGTGTAGCTAAGGATATTATTTTGTATTAAAGAAAAAGGAAAGCAAACTTTTTATAAAGAACTAAAATACTTATCGATAATAGGGATAGTCCGTTCTTTATAAGAAGCAATATTAATAATACCTTATTCCTTTTCCTAAAAAAAAACTACCCCAAAACATCCATTCAAACTTTCTTTAATACTTTTCGATAATATAAATAGAATTAAATTCTTCTCCTAATCTCTAGGTAACAAATTACTTCCAATAAAGGCCGCTAATAACCTCTGTTTTATCTATCCAAAAAAATTAATACCTATTATTGAAGAATTTAATACAAATAGTCTAATACCTATTACAATCGGATACACTGAATCCGTTTAGAAATTAAAAGTTTTTTCCAGGTAGACCTTCTATAAAAACTAAAGCGGTAATAAGCTTTTTTAATAACTCAAACTCTAAAGAGAGCCCTAAAGAGAACTATTAATAGTTAGAGAAAAAGCATTCTTTTAGTATTTTTAGAGCTGCAAATAAATTTAACTAATTCTTATTCCTAAGCTTCGTTTAATGCCCGCGAGCGGCTGGATCGGAGAGTAATAGCAGCGCTTTTAGACTGACAAATATAACGGATTTAATCTTTAGAAAAAGAGAATAGTTAATAGATTTAACTCTAACTCATTTTAGCATCGAAGTAAAAGGTCTTAATTCTTACCTTATTTTTAAAAAAAAAAATTCTTTCTTCTAATTAAACCTTTTAAGCGAGCTATTTTAAAAATAAAAGTAATAAACTTAAACAATAAAATGAATAAAATAGGTAGATTTGGATAGCATTAATACAAAAAACTCAAATCTGATAAACCCCGAAGTCCTTTTCTATAGAAATTTGGTAGCGAGTAACATAGTAGCGACTTCGCCTACATTTGGATGGTAACGAAGCCCTCCATCCCTGTCGGTACCTAACAAGGAGGTTTTACTTTGGCTCGCAACCACAGTAAGCGCCGCCATTGCAATTGACCACGGATCAAAACAATCTATGACATACCGCAGTACAGGCGGATTGACAAGACAAGTTTGTGTCAAGATCAGGCACACATTTTAATCAGGCCAAGCTGGGGGGGCAGGAGAGAAAGAGAAAACGAATGGTTGAGAGACTTCAGACCAGAATGTCTGTCTGGATGTTGCGCAACACCAACGTCAATGCCAATGCCAATGGGACAGGGTCAGGACAGGATCATCATCGTGAGTCGTGGCTCGATAAGGTGGAGAGAAAGATGAGATATGTTTCTGCAGTTCTAGGTCTAGGTTCAGTACACGCCTATGACTTGACTGGATCTCGTCTTGATGCCGTCGCCTCGCGAGATTTCAGTTGTTCTTTCTTTGTCTCTCCCCTGGCAAGCCTCGCCATGTTTCGCAATTAAGAAACATGCCACGCAGTTATTACTTACGCTCGCTACTGCGCTATGCACTAATAACCGGACACTTAACACGGCCTACACTTACATTGTAACACTTTTTTCGCCTTTCCACCCACCCGGCACTTACTACAGTATACAACCAAACGCTATAGAATCGATCAATAACCACAAATCACATATAACGCAAGGCAAGGCAAAAAATCAAACGAAAAGTCGAAATTATCTTGCTTTTCCCAATCTTTTCCAATCGTAAAATCGTACAACATACCCAGAGAAAGCAACCAATTACCATCGATGCTACGCCAGCAACGGCAACCGACAGTCTTCTAGAATTTCCACCAGGGCGGCATCTTACGTTTTTCCCTTCCACCTCCCTTCCCGTGTGCCGTCGTGTCATCATCGGATATCCATCCAACATCCAGGAGAAAGGAGAAAAAGAGGGGGGCAAAAGTAAAGAGAGGGTTACACAGCGGGAGATCCGCAACAACGCTTGAAGAAGAAGAAGAAGCGTTGTCACTCGTTGCACGGGCACAAACGGCACACATTGCACACCCAAGCGAGTAATAACCACCAGTCATTACGTGGGACAACAAAATGCACACAGCAAACCTGGTATCACGCCCATCTAGGTTGTGTGGTTGCTTGTCTCCTTGTCTGTCTGCAGTGTAAATCGTGTTACTGTATCACTGTGACACACTGCTGAGGATAGGCGGTTTGGGAGGGGGGGGAAGTGTGTCACCGCAGCAGTGCACGCATATACACTATAGTACTGCAGTAAGGTGAGGTGACTCCTGAGCAGGAGGCGGCCGGTAGAAAGGTAAGTCTGTGAGCATCGTACGAGATGGAAGCTATATGGAAGTCTTTAACGGGTGATTATTTTGTTCTGTTTTCTTCTTGTCTGCCAGAGTCAGCCTTAACTCTTCACCTACATAGTAGGTTACAAACACGGTAGGTAAAAGCTGTGTCCCGGTTCTGTCCGTCCACGACCTTCCAACCGGAATAGTTTGCATTTATCACCGTGCCAATAAGCTTGATACCTTATCAATACGTACTGAACTCGACACAACGGATGAATGGAAGAAGTCAAACATGCCCTGGGCTGACTGGTTGACTGACTGCCAACTGCAAACGTACCCGAAGGGAAGTCAATGTTAGTCTGCCACGAGGCAGACACGCAATTTTGATAGACCAGATGAATGAGATCTGGAATCTGGAACCAGCGGTTCGCGCGCGGCGCATGGCCTACCACGGAGCCACGCTACGCTACCCAACACGCTACAACAATGCCACGCCGTCCGAACTCCGAACCATGTTCAATGATTGTTGGATGTCAGTATGCCCGCTTATGTTATCAGATATCATCAAAATGGAAATAGGGAAATAAGTCCGGGACGTCGTCAGACGGGGAAAAAAAGAAAGAGGACCAGTGACTGCGCCGCCTGCCTGGCTCATCATTGATCCATCTAGATTCTAGACCCAAAATCGGGCGACGACGACGCCTTTTTCATGTTTGACTGCGGCAAGGCGCTTGTTACTCTACTTTGTTGCACCTGCCTCAAGGAGCAAGTTGAGCGACGGTAAATAGAGGTAATATGTTCGCCCGATGTCGCTGCGGCGGGTTCGGGGATGAAGGGAGAAAATCATTCCCCGGATACTACCTGAAGTTGCTTACTTCAGCGTAGCGAATTGTTGTGTTGATAATGGTGTTTGAGGCTCAGAAGACGGCAGCTGAAAGTGAGGTCGTGAAGATGACTGCGTCTGTCATGGCAGCCATACCAATGATCAGCATTCGTATTGACACTAGAGGGAAGCATGTCTCTTTTTTTTTTTCTCCCTCCAATTTTTTTTGAGCTCGCGAATTCTTCGGTCAACATTATCGTCACCATCCTCAGGTTGCAGTCTTCCCCATCCTTGAACTTGAGATGATGGAATCATGGAAGTTCCCGACAACCCACAAATCGAACATCGGATGACATATGATCGCACATGGACTTGGCATCAATGCATGGAAGCCTCGTCGTTTTCTTTTCCGCCTTCCATCCCATCTTCCATGAACATCTTTCCATCTTTCCCGCATTGATGCGCACCTAAAAATGCACACGGGTAAGCCAAGCAATTGGTAACAAGGACGACCTTCCAGCTTTCATGTTGCCCGTCAGGCGTCAGGCATCATACGGGTGTTGGTTCCTTATTTCGTCATTCTCTTTTTTTGCTTTGGACAACGTCCCCGCACTCGGTGGTGTGGTCAATGTCGCAGTGTCAGTGACAGACAGGAGGAGGCGGGCAAAGGCGGGGAGGGATCTGCCCACTGTAGCCACTGTTCGTCGAGAATTCCCAGTATTTCCAAGGATCCTAGCAGGTTTCTAGAATCCTTCCTCCCTGGGTTTAGACCTGGCGGAGGAGTTTGTCGATCCTGTGGCATGGCACCCCGCAGTTTTGTGATGACCCCAGTTGGTTTTCCCTTCGTCACTCTGTTCACAAGTGAGGTGACTCCGTTCGGATAGTGACGGTGAGTGACCAGCCATCCAACAGCCCCCAGAAATCGGACATCGGACATCGGGTCCTTCACCCGTCCCGGACATCGAAGCTCAAGGAAATTATAGAGCCTCCAACCGACCCTTCTTGTCACGTCATTAGTAATGATCAAATCGCAATCACCACGATCAATTAATTATACTATGTGCCGTGAGTTGTCACCTTCCAAATCCATCAGGAATCTATCACAGGCATGCATAAACACCCATGTGATGACTGTACGCTAGAGACGGAACTTGCCTACCAGTCAACAAGTGACAATATCTCCAGGACCTCTTAACTCTATTCCCCACTGCCAAAATGGATTAATTGATATTGGGAAGGATCATGGAATTCTCCGTGAAATAAAGAGAAATCGCAAGAGAGATAGATTTATTGCTTGTCACTTTCTCGGTGTCGGACGCGCGGAACAGAACCAAGCAGCAAGCCACGCTGCACGTCGAGAGTGAGAGACTGAGATTCCTCCCTTGACAGAATTCCGTCTCCGTCCTGTCGAAGACTGTTGGCTCCCGTCTGTCGCGGGCCGTCATCTTGTCTTCCGGGATGGCCGTCCGTGGTTGTTGTCGTCGTCGTTTGTTTCCGTTTGTCTCGCTCAGCTGTCACTGTCAGTCAGTTAGAGTCCCCTTTCCGCTGTCATCGGATGCGGTCTCTCTTCCGTGTTATCGATTTGGCGATCACATTCACATCTGGCTATCAACGGAGCCGCCGGACCCCCCGGGGTCCGGGGTATCTGTCAGACTTGTGACCGCTCTAAAATCATCATTGGATGAGGAGGCGGCCTCAGCTTCACTTCTTTGAACGCGACCATTCCCGTCTTTGATTGCGAAGCAGCTGCTCTCCGTCTGTGCTGACTGTCAAAGCTCCAACAAACATCAGATGGCCCTCAAATTCAGCCAGCCTTGTGCCCTTCCGAAACCTTCGCGACGGGACGGAAATTGCCGTGGAGTTACCCGTTTGATCCCCTGATCATCCATTATCAAAGCGCAGGCGGGATGAGAGTCTGGAGACTGGAGGGGCTGATGAACCTGGGTCGGAGGCCCATGGGTCAAGAGGTTTGGTGAAGATGGGAAGTGCCGTTCGATATTACCCCGCGTGTGATATGACTGTGAACGGACTCCCGTCGGACTTATTGTTGCGCAGTACCCTGCGCTCGCTTGAATGTTGTAGGGAAGTTCCGTGTCTGAAAGTCGTAATTTCCCGTCTTCTGTTCGGTTTCATCCAGATCCACGATTTGATGGCTTTTGGTTCGTGACCGGTTAGAGTGATCGTTGTCGGTTGGTCAACCATCAAAGACCGTTGAAAACGATGAGATGAATGTGCGGGAGGTGGATTTCACGATTTGAACTCGTATGCCGGTGTTGTGTTGCTGGGGCAGCGTGCGATGATGTTGTTGCTGTTGACAAAACTTCGTGATGCTGAACGAGTTGAATGCTGCCCAGTCGCGTCGACGTCACCAGCTGTACTGTTATTGTTAGTGTAAGGGTGCATTAGCACCTGCTTCTACGCTTGTAAGTGGTTGTTCTAGGGCAACAATGCGCTGACGTGCAGCTCCCCAAAAGTTCCCCTCACGGAAGCCTCAATCCACTATTAACGTCGTGCCAACGTCATGTCACGAATTCTACCGAATTGTACCTCTACTCAAGGTCTGCGCGATGTGAACTTCGAGTCGTCGTCGCCGGAAATGTCAACTGCTACGAGAGACAACACCAAAACGACCGAGCATGCCTTGGGTCGATGTGGCTGAACCAAATCCTTGGCTGTCTTCTAAAGATGAAGGGGCCTCCACATCTTCAGAATCCCCAGTGCTTTGTGTTTCCTCCGGGCCAGTGGTCGTGGATACGGCGCCAACGATCAAGGAAGAGCCTCGTGGTGTTGTCGTCTTAGAAATCCCCTCTTCTTCTCCCTCACCTTTTCTTAAAGGGGAGGACAATGAGGGTCAAGATGTTGTTGCCGAGTTGCCCGGTACAGGCCTACCAGCTCCCATCGCCGTGCCTGATGGCCGGGGTACTTCCTCACATTCATCTCCGTCAAACTCCCATACCTATACACCCAGACCTACAACTCCTATTGCCCCTTCCGTGGTGAATGGTGGTGAAGGTTCATATAAGGAAGAAGTTCATCATGGAACTCCTTCCACTGCACACACAGCTGTCCGCAACAGTTCGGCTCCTGTTGCTGCTGTTTCCGAAATCAAGAGACGCTCGTCAAGCGAGAGTCTCTCGCCTGCTCCAACAGAGGACGGTGGTATTGGCGACGACGAAGATGGTGTAAGTCTGTTATGGCGACTTGCACTCTTCGACCGCATCGCAGCTAACTTACCTGGTTACAGGCCGAACTAAAGGGTCCTATCCGCGATCCACCTTGCTTCCTCTGTGTCACTAGGTGACTGTGCGTGGTAAGGGTGACGGTGTATGTTATCACCCTGCTATCATCAGACATGGACGGTGGGCATGCGTGGGTTGTCGCAAGTATGGGAAACGTTGCGAGCCTTCTCCTGAATTGGTCGTCCAAGCTTGGAAGGCTTGGAAGGCAGAGCGTAGGGCACCGGTTGCGGCTGAGAGGGCGTTGAAAGTTTTGAGAACAATATGCGCAGCATGTCGCAATCTTCGACAGCTTGTTAAAATGGGAATGATGCCCTCGTAAGTTCGCCGGCCACAACTGTGGCGCATCCCATCCTATGTTGCCCTCATCCGGATCTGTTTGGTACAATCGATTGACATAGCCTATCAATAAAAGCGCTACAGTGGAAACACTACTATCCGGAGGCGATCTCCACCCCGAAATCGACGAAGGTAGTTCCCTGCCTGAAGCACCGTCGCGAGCTGAGTTTACTGCTCTGAAGAGACGAGTGAAATCTCTGGAGGCAAGCCTGCAGCGTCAAAACGTTCTTCGCCGACATTCAGAACCAAGAAAGAGAAGAGCCGGACGCCGCAATTCTGATGAAGTCAAGAAGGACGACAAGGACCCAGAATTGCCCGACTCTGAAGATGAGGAGAGCTATGATGAAGAGACTGAAGACGAATGGTTACCGTAGCCGGTCACTCTGATGAATCTGCAGCTGCTTCATCTCAGCACACTTCATCACGGTAGTATTTTATCTTCATCACGTCCCTTCCACCTGGTATCTCCGCCAAAAGCTCGTGTAATCAACGGTAAACATTCCATCTTCGTCTTAGCACGAAAAAGGTCACTTTGGAGTCTTTCGTTAGGGGATCGTCTCGTCGACAACCAAGCCATATCCACCAGACTATATTTTAGCCTCAACTCCAAAATTCCTTCAACTCCACGCCTAGCCATATTATGACCAGCATGAAAAGTCTCCTTTGGGCTAGGTTGCCGAAGATGCTCCATTATCAAGTCGACGAGATGAAGAAAGGCAAGGATGTCAAATGGAACCCTTCTGGTGCCCCAGACGTTGACTGGACCCTACGGTGAAATTACGGAGACGTAACTGCCGTCCGGGCCAATTTTGATAGAGGACGAAAAAGAACCCCCACAAAACCCCCAACTTCAACCCCAACCATCGGGGAGCACGATGTCAGGGCACGGACGGCAAAGGAACCATCAATGAGGGCATTTCGAAGGGTATCACTGCCACTGTCAGGGGTTCCATGGAGGAAGAAGAAGAAGAAATGGACGATTTCCTTCGTGTAACGTTAACATAACCAGGTCTATCGAAGCTACCTGCCCAACTACCCTAGCTGGTTCAAGGGGGGGCGCTCCCAAGAGCAGCACAGATTTTGTGATTTGAAGGCATTCCCACTCCAACAACCACCCACGCTCTCTCTCTTGGCATCACTGGCGTCGCCGCGGCAGACGGCGCAAAATCATGCAGTGACATTTCCCACTTTGCCCAAATTTCCTCGGCCCAAGTGCGCCGAACAAGCCATCCGATTTGCTCCACGCTCTCTCTCTGTCTCTGTCTTGGCCTTTCTTTCCCCTTTCCCTTCTCTTCCACCCTTCCTGTGTAACGTGCTTAGCTTCTTGGTCCCTTGATGTCCCCCTTCCCGAGATGAGTGAAGGTTGCGATTGGTTCATCATCACGATGGAGCACCCTTGAGACCGACAAGACGACGTGGAGCGAGACGAGCCGAGCCTCGAACGAGTAGCGAGTGAGCAACTGACTGACTGACTGCACTGACGAGATATCCCTCGGTAAAACGTGGAGACCCCAAAGCAAAAGGGTTCAACCGATATTGAAAGTGGGTGTTAGTGCAGCGTGCATATCAGTGAATCATAAATCCGAATGTGTATCTCCGTAGCGAGCGATAGTGGACCACTGGACCAAGGGACTTCTAGAAGACCCTGGGACCGACTGGCAGCTTTGGAGTCTTTGGAGTGGGAGCTAGCTCGGCTTGCCTCGGTTATTGCCTGCTTTGGTTTGGTTCAGTTCAGTTCAGTCTGTTGTTGTCTTGCTTTGCTTTCGGTTCAAGCGTTGAGTCCAATCGAGCACTCAATTCGAGTATCAATTTCGAAGGCGGATAAACGGATAATATGGCGTAATCGATAAATACCTACCACATGATAAAGAAGGAAGAAAGAGGAAGTGCAAGCTTGAAGAATGGTGACGGCTACATACACGTGTACACGGATGAAGGTGGGTGTTTGAAAGCGGAAAGTGGATCCGATTGAAAGATGTAGCCAATAGAACAAGACGGAGCCCAACGCCAAGGATGCACTCGATCGGAAGATGTTATCCAACTGTAACACGCACACTAATCCAATATGGTTGTATATTAAAAGACGAATACTATATATCTTAAAAAGCTAGGTAGTTCAGAGTAATATAAATTATGGCTTGACCGTTTACCTAAATTTAGACATATATTTTCTTTTTCCCTCTTAACTTATATGTTATTCTGAGATTAATAAATTTGGATTAATATTTTATTAATCTAGGATTAGTTCTAGATTAGTCTTAGACTAGTCTTAAATTAGTCTTGTATTAATCTTTAAGTAAATCTTTTTAACATTTTTAAAACATCTTGAAGATACTTTTAATACTTGTCTACGATTAACCTACTTATTATAGCACCTACGTACGAACTATTAAAAGCTTTTTAACGTTATTAGCGAGGAAGTGACGGTTAAAGATGGGAAGGTCTTCTCGCTTTTAAGAAGAATGAAGTACGTTTTAAAACAATCTAGTTTCAGACTAGTCTTAGATCAATCTACTAACGTTAAGATCAAAGGATGGAAAATTGATTATTTAATTTAGTGAACAATATTGCCGCGTCGTCGTTGACGAATTGATGTGTTGTAACAGAGTAAGTAATTGGAGATTGCAAAAGTTAATCAAAGATTGACCACTAACTAATCTAGAACCAATTTGCTTCTTGGTCTTCACTTGTCAAACATGTCAAAACCCATGGGTGCGACGTCGCTTCCCGGCAGACCGTGGATAAGGATGGTAAAGTGAAGAAGCTCTATGGTTTGAGCGTGAAAGCCGCCCAAGAAGCCAAAGGTATGAGATTGATCCCTTGTCCTGTTTTGCTGGATCCGAAACTAATCCATCCTAGCATTTTACGTCTATCTCGGCCAGTGTCATGATGCATTTGTTGCTGCCCGCTGAGTATCCTCCGAGCAAGGATGCTTGGGAAAAGGAGAAGAAGGATAACGGGACATAGATTTCATTCCAACCATAATGGCCAGGCTTGTCCTGGTCGGTAGCAACCCGCATGTTGTCGTCGACATTGTCCAGGGACAGGGCATTTGATGCGCAAGGAGGCGAGGCAATGATACATAGAGATATGTTCGGAACTTTCCAGTCCACTTCCCCACGGGGAACTTCCCGTCTTTTGACAACATTGAACACAACCCCTTGACTCCCTGCTTCCAGTCCTTGGCAAGCAGTCCGGACAAGTTGTCGGTCACGGACTGGAATGGGGGTCTCGTTGTCGTATTCCCGTTTGTTATTCCCGTTCATTGTGACCGACAGCAATCTCCAGAATAACCTAACGGTCTTTTTTGATGAGTGACATGCCCACTGAGACACTGGCAAATTGTCACTTGACAGTCTTCCTCCACAATCCTCATTCCCTGCTTCCTTCCCGTCCCCCATACCCCCCACGACCCACGTTCGTTCCTACCTGAACTGTGTCCTGGCGCTGCTGCTCGCTTGGAGGTGGTGTTTGGCCACGCCGATCCTTGCCTATGCTACTCGGCCGGCGGTGGCAGTGGGAATGGAATCATCAGTGGACATGAATGAATCCGGATACGGACTGGACTAGAAGCATGAAAGCACGAAGAAAGCATGGAAACTCGGCGATGCCGTCGTCCGTCCGGTTCTACGCAGCACACGAGAGGTATGTACAGTACCAGACTACGCATGCACGGAAGGAAGAAGAACAAGCAAACATTACCTAACCTTTTGCTGTCCTGTATCAAAAAAGTCTTCTAGAACATCCAAGGTACGGCCGGGCGTCGGGGAGAGCGAGCCGACTAGGGCGACTGTGTGGGGCCATACAAATGTGAAGACTGCACGGACCACGATTCCAAAGCTTGGCATCAAGTCTGCGCAGCCAAAGTCTCGACAACCATCACCAGAGAGGCACCATTTTGAACATCGACAACGAAAGCTCAAAACGATCTTTTTCGATGCGCTGATTTCACATTCATACGCGGGGGCCTCTCACCGGCCCCCTGCACCCCCGGAACTAACCCTAACTAACCCTAACACCTAACCCTAACCGCTAACCCTAATACTAACCTTGGGGTTTTTGGGTGTAACTTACTCCTTGTCTCCACACAGTCACCTTAGGCACTTACACAGTCGCCCTAGTCAGCCCGGGGGAGAGCCGTGGCGCCAACTGTCTACTGTGTACCTAACACAAGTCCGATGCATGCCATACCCCTTTCTTTTCTTTTCTCCCCTGGTTTCCCGTCTTTACTGCCGCGGTATTTTCTTTTTCTTGCTTGTTTCGCTTCGGGATTTGCAACGCAATAGGTTAGCACGTCAAGGACTCAACGCCACCAGCGAGCGGGATAGTCCGTCGTTGGCGGGTTGGCATGTTGGCGGCACATGCGGCGGAAGAGCCTCATCCTCATCTCGGGACAGTGACTCCAAAAATGTGTCCGTTCTAACATTGGACCATGTGTGAGATTTGTGCCCGGATGGACTGTGTAAGACACCCGATGTCGCAAGGTCGCAACTAGATGCCATATTTGGCGCGGGGTAGATGGCAGAGGTAGGGAGTGTTTAAGATGTCCAATCGTTGTTGGATGAATGACCATGGTGGTCTTCTCGAAGGTGAAGGTGTGTTTCGCCAGTGAGTTTCATGTGTCTACTTCTAAACATTGCTCTGTTCCACACGGAACTTGACTCGGGATTGTCTTTATCCGCGGTCACAGTTGTATGTGCGTTGTTCGATGTTGCAGTTTGTCTTGTCTGTCTTGGTTATAGGTACCTCTAGTGTTGGTGGTTTGTCTCTGTAGCAGGCGCAAGTTGCCGCTTCCTCTTGCCGTGGTTGTTCAACTACCGGCATCACGATGTCTGCCCGCTGTTTGTGCTACGGGAGATCATTCTGCTTTGGAACCTGCGACTTCTGCAAGTCATCGGAATTAGACTTGAGACCTGACCTGAACTTCCAATCATTGCATATGCCCCCATTGACCCAGTGACGTTTTCATAGACCGAAAAGACTTCCGGCTGCAGAACTGGACATCCCCTAGCCGATGCTGAATTCATCAAGGTCCTCATATCACCAAGTTCCCTCGTTCCATAGCCTTAGTACATAGTGACACCCGTGGCAATGAGGGATCTCCCATTGCATCTTGCCAGTCCACTTCACTGTCGTGTCGGCTTTTGGAGACCCTCTGGCGAACATTCATCATGTTGACCTCAGCCAAGAACCCAACCGAGATCCACGATCCAGCAAGAATAACACCTTCCCGGAGGAGATAGAAGTACATGCAGGACGGCACGGGGATCGGGGGTCGGAGCCGGACCCTTCTCAACATGATAAAAAGACCGGGAAGGCATGACCAGCGTCTGTCCGTCCCGTCCCGTCTGACTCCATGCCATCGTGACTCCCCTCCCCGTCCGTCATGTCCGTCATCGGCGATTTCATGCTTGGTTGAGATGTTGTGTCGACATGGAGATGCAGTGCAGTGTTGCACCGAAGGATTTCATTTGAGATGGCGATTGTAGTTAGGTTCCAGTAGGGATACTACACGGGGGAAAAGGTCCATGTTCCCAGGGTTTCATCCATCACTGACGAGAATGGATCTTTTGGATTGTATTTGTTGCGCTGCTAATGCTGCTGCTACTGTACCCCTTGCTCTTGCTACACTGGCAAATTGACCGTTTGTTGACAGAAGCAGCTTCCTAAAAGGGGTTGTAGTTGAGTGCTGTTGCCTGAAAGACTTCTTGGCGGAGAAACGTCGAGTCGTCGATGGAGAGACACAATGCAAATCATGTTGATGTGAAATGATTATGCGAACGGGGAAGAAGGAGAATGTGAGCTGTGTGCTCAAACCTGTCAGAGATGTAAAAGGCCTACCGAGCTTCGACAAGATCGTGTTCTCTTCTCTCCATGTCTGGAAGAACACGAGGTGACAAGGAACCACAGTTACATCCCAACAAGCATGTTGAAGATAATCGCACGATAAATGGGATGAGAAACAAGAAAAGTCTGTCGATTACCGTTGAATCTTGCCGCGCATTATCGTATCTTCTATCCGCTACCCGTTTGCCGTTGACAGTGTCGTTACCTAACCCAGATGACTTCGGCTCCAAAGCAGAGCCCATATTTCGCGATGCGTTGATCGGATTGTGAAAGGAAGTGGTGATTGATGTTCGGCCTCATATCTTGTTTCCACGTTTCCAAGTTTCGACGACACAAGAGCTGTTACTTCGCGGGCAACATGAGCTTGAGCACTTCGAGACGATGCCGCCTTCGACGTAACAGGCGATCTAACGTAGGGACGTTAAGATACAACCGTGAACTAATATTCTTCGTAATAAGACAACTTTAGTCGAGCTTCACCACCTCGGTTCTCAATCAATGAACAACGTCTCAACTCCTTGACATATAATCTATCCCAGACATATCAGTCGCAAGGTTTGATACGAGAGTGCTGGATGTCAAGGAATGGACCTCAGTACTCCCAAGATGGAACGAGACAAGATATCATCATGGGATTGCCCTCCGTCGTCGCAAGATATTGTGATTGCAACCTGGTGATTTGTCCGTGAGAGACAGTGTCGTAGAGCAACTGGGATCGATGGTACGACACTGAGCTTTAAGAAAGTCAATGACCGGGGCGGAATGGAACCACGGATATGGCGGAATGTGGGTGAGGTTGTAGTCGGTCATGTCGCAACAACTCGAAGTACGTAGAGGTAAGTTGCGACTACCGCACGTCGACGACGGAACTCAACTGCCGCAAATGATGTCTGGTGGAAGTAGCATTTTCCCATCGCCGACTGACTTTGTCAAAGAGCAGAAAACATACGATTCACAAGAAGTCGCATGTTCTCCAGGACCGGGAGATGAGGACGTGTTATAGTAGCTTTCCCGGTTGATATCGAGTCATCCGTATCCAACGGGATTGTCGGACTCGGACACGGCAGCAAGAATAGCATCTCACCTCCAAGCCACAAGTGCCGAACGGGACCGGTCTATCCGGACACATTCGGAGCGGAAGTCCAGCGGACACTCGCAACTATCATCTCGACACTTGAACAGAATCGAGAGCAAGAATGAACCGCTTCGTCGCCACTTTCAACGATTGCGAAGAGGAAGCACAACGAAACCAAGTCTCGAGCAAAAAGAAGAGAAAAAAAAAAGTCGAAAAAAAAGAGTGTGTATAGAGTACACTGAGACAAACCCCGTAGCCTAGCGGTAAATGCGACCCCTATTCTTCCCGTCCCCCCAGTGCCCTCACGATCCCACTATCCCCTCCAGCTTCCTTTCGTTACTGCTCGGTAGCTCCATCTGATGAGGGTCGAAGAATATCGCGTTTCCCAAAGAAGTGAGATCTTGGTTCTAACTATAGTTAGTCAACTTTTGTGAGAGTTCTAACTATGGTGAACTTGGTGAGGGTTCTGACTTTAGTGAACTATGGTAAGTTCTGGAATCTTGCTTGGGACGGCGAGGTGGGCGATACGTCCTTAGCTGATTTTGATTGTGGCTCTTTCAAATGAAGAGGAGCGTCACTTCTGTCTGAAAATCCTGGCCTGTGTTCGTTTCGAACCGGCGAAATCTTGGGTTTGTACCCTATCGATCACAGCGGTGGATAAGACCACTGCGCCACTCTGCCATGCGGCAGCTGGTGCTAGGCACTGGGTTTGTCTCTTGGTGGTGGCAGGAGGGGCTGGGAGACCTGCTTATATACTGTAGGTGAAAGGTTGACGTTAGGGGGAAAGCACGCGGGAAGGAGGGCGGGAGTGCTGCAGCCTGCGGGCAGATAAGATGGGTGGCATGAGATAGGAGGGAAGGGAAGGCACGACCGCCGACCGGAGGCTGGACGAAACACCACGGAAGAGACTACACGGCAGCAGAGAGGGAACTTCTTTGCGAGTTGATGAAGGCCATCGCTGCGTTCTAGAGACCCTGTTCGCGAAGGCCAGTTGGTGTTTCTATGGGTGAAGGAGAGACAAAACACCTGCATGATAACTCTGGAGCAATGATGAAGACTCGGAATTGCCATCTCCATACACGGTCTATCGGTCTGACAGACATTCGGACAACTGTAGTCCACCAATGCTCTGGTTTGCTTGCAAAGGAAAAAGAGAACTTGAGGGAGTGTGATACTCGGCGATATCTTCCTCCTCCTTGGATGACAATGGGTGCCGCCATTTCGGTGTGTCTATCACTCGGTGTTCATTCAGAGAGAACTGTTAATGTCACGACTCAACGCTAATAGGACACTAGATCGAGGTCCATCGGGTGAGGATACAACCACCCACCAGACAACCAAGGAAATGTTGCTTTAGTGCTTCACCTCCAACACTCCTCGCTCCTTGCTCCTCGGTAGGTACGATATAGTAGTGTCTCTTGCCTGCTTGAAATCAAAGGCCTCGTCTTTCTCAGCTCCTGGATTTGTCTTCGTTTCCTGTCTTTCGGTACCCGGCTTGTCGGTGTTTAGTCACCAGTAGTGGCAGCTTTCCTTTCATCTTCGTACTGCACTTGTAGTATAGCTATCATCCTATCACTGTCTTGTTCCATCTTTCTTGCTCTATCCTTCTCTTTCCACTTGCCTTTGACTTGCGGGCAGAAATCTGGTCGAGCGGGCGAGAAAAGGAGAGGACAGAAAAGGAGAGGAGAGGAGACGTCAGAAGGGCACCGCCGTTCTGCCCTGTCCTGATGTGACGGCTTCCCCGGGAGGATTAGAAAGGATAGAGAGTTATGTTTCTGCAGCTGGTGTAGAGTTTCTCGTAACTGAAGGGTGCTTTACCCAGCTGTGATCGGGTGTCTTTGGAAGTGGTCCCGTTCGTGGACGCTTATTATGGGAGCTTCCACCGTTAAAGACGAAAGGCTACTTTAGAAAAGAAGAAAAGCGAACTTGAACATTCCTGGACATGGTCTTTTTCATTCTTGGATGCATTGAGTCCTTAAAACCAACACACCACTTTTATCCACTATGTTATGCAGTTCATTATGAAGACCCTTCACCGTCCAACGCCCAACTTGAACAATTTGTTTGCAGATTATAACACCTCTTTCGACACTCAAAGAGCTCTTTACCTCCTCCCAACCTTCCTCTCCTCCCTCCTCTCCTCCTCCCTCCTCTGCCTCTTCCTACTTTCCTGCGCAATCATATCGCTCAAATCCTCATCATAGCTACTCGCCCACTGGGCACCCGGACCCTCCTCCTTTCTTCCGGCTTCATACCTCTTCCTCAACTCCTCCTTACTCAACCCGGCCTGTGCCGCCAACAGATCCGGATCGAGCGCCACCTCCACATCACCGGGCTTCTTCCTCTTGCGACTATCGTCATCGTCTCTCCCGAGTACGGCTACGGCAGGTCCAGGTCCAGCACCCGGCCTACCAGAGGCCAAGTCGTACGTCTTGTCGGAACCAAAGAAACCCTCGACGCGCGCCTGCCTTTCGGGGATAACCTGGTACGCCGATCTCGGCGCGGCCGACTCCTCCGTCTCGTAGCCGCGCCGCGTCTTGCGCAGGTCGAACTCGCCCGCCATGCTGGTCTCGACGGGCGCCTCGCCGGGGTGCATGCTGTTGGCGTAGCCGGAGGGGTGTCCGGCGTCGAACTGGCTGATGGAGGTCTCGGTGCCGCCGGGCGGAATGTCGTGGTCCTCTTCCTCTTCCTCCTCTTCGTCCTCCTCGTCGGACTCTTCTTCTTCTGATTCTTCGGCGGGAGGCTGGAGCTCACCCCATAGTGTGCGCTCGATAGGCTCGCCACCGAAAGCAGTGGCCGCGGGTGCTTGGAACTGGGGTTGTTGGGAGGGGGCGGCGGCGCCTTGTTGACCGGAGGCCATGATGCCGAAAATGTCACCGCCGTATAGGGGACGGTTGTACTCGTCCAGAGGGGGCTTGCCCCATTGACCGGGTTGGAAGCCCCATGAGGCACCCGGTGGTAGCGGGGCGTTAAGGCCGGGAATCTTGAGGGTGGGGTAGGATGGAGGAGGACCGACACGCTGTTGCTGGAGAAGCCATGGAGGAGGGAAGCCGGGCTGCATGCCTAGTGCTTCCCTTAACGCATCGCTAACCTCGCCGGCGCGGAATACCTTATAATCTGCCTCCCACTCCTTGCCCTCATAATAGACGTCGCCGAATCTGGTAAGGTCTGGTTTTGTTTGGTGGCGGAAGAAGGCGTCGTAGAGCTTTTGGTAGTCGATATCGAGTTTGCCCATCTTCGGTTGCACACGCTCGCGCTGTTTCTGCTTGAGAGTCTGCTCTGCTTGCTTCTCGAGGACGGCATCGCGCATCTCTGTAATGCCGGTCTCGGCGATGAACTTTGGAAGCTTGAAGGGCGGCTTCTCGATACCACGTTTGCTGGAAAGATATTCTCGCTTGAGGGACCAATGGCTGGGTACGGGAACCATGTTCCTCTGAGCTTTGATCTGGACAAGCAAGCGGGGATCTGATGATGAGACGTCTTGCCATTCGACAACCTCTGGATTCTTGACCAACGCCTTCAGCTCCGCAATAGAGAGCTTGTTCAGCTTCTTGCGCTTCTTCTTGGATAGTTTGCCTGCATCCTCCTCCTCGCTGGGAATCTCATCGTCTTGGTCGAAGAAGACTTCACCCTTGTTGCCCGCATTTGCTTCCCTCGCCACATCGTCCTCATCCAGGCTCATACCAAACTTCTCGAAGATGTTCTTGTAGGCTGCGAAAGCGGGGTCCTCATCAAAAGCAGAAAGTTCGACACCGACTTGATCATCGACGGGGCCATCGACCTCGATCTTCTGGGGTGAATCTTCCTTCTTGACTTCGGAATCTGATGGTGTGGTTTCGTTCTTTACGGATGTGTCTTCCTTGGGACTCGCTTCCTTAGCGTCTGTTGTCGCCTCGCCGTTCGTGGTCTCGGTTTCGGGAGCCTTGGTGCCATCCTGTATTATGTTAGCAAGTGGGCATGATGGGTAACAGATACTAAGACGTACCTCAGCCTGGGCCTTCTTCTGTTCCTTCTTCTTGGCCCGGCGCATTTGGTTCTTGGTCATCTTGGTGGCCGCCATCTTGAGCAGTGAGAGCCGGATGCTCTCGTGAGTGTCCAAGTGATTGTGATGATTTGCTGATGAATCCAAAACTCAAATTAGGGTCGTCTATGTACGAAGGGCTGTTGTTGGGTTTCTCTTCGAGTGGGCAAATGATAGTGACGAGGATGTGGTGATAGTAGCAACGAAGTGGACGATAGCAAGAAGTGGACCGTCCTCGAAGTCCACTCGCTGCAAGGCGTCGCGAAGTGGAATGCGCGTGCTCCAAAAGTTTCAAGCACTGTGAAACAAATGGTAAAGTTGATTGCGGCGGCAGCCTGGAACAGTGTGGCTGGTGGTGACTTCAGCGTCCGCCCCTTGAGGCTGAACAGACGCTGAATGTGGCGCAGCAAGTGCTGCACCGTCAGACCGTTGATGATGCAAGTGCTGCCAAGTGCCCAGCAGTTGGTCGACCCCTGACACTAGCGGCTCGTAGGGGTTGTCCTTGCCGTGCCCGTGGAAGCATTCCAAGACGGGATTGGAGCGCCAAGAACGAGGGCGGCCGCACCTTATTCTTATCAGTGAGCGCCTGGATCGCATCTGACCAAGGGGAAATGTTACAGAAAGTGCATTTTGGTCTGGGACTCTTGTAACACCACCTGCCATAATCATACATAATACCTCTACAAGTTACACCAGATTCTCTGTACATCATAGCTGCGCATACTCTACTCGTACACTATTCGTTAATCCCACCAAGTCCTCAAGACAGACCAAAGCGGCCATGATCAGCGTCATCCTGTGCTAGACTCCAGCAGCGCGAAACATCCAAGTCAGGAACGGAACTCGACTCCCCGCCGGGAGGCTTTCATCATCGCAACCCCCCTTCGAGCCTTGGGACGAACCACTACTTCTCCCTCCCCCTCTGTCTCTCCAGGCATCGCCAACGCGCAATTGGACGATTGCCATGGCGCAATATACAGCATCGACTGGCTCGTCCTTGAGAGCTTCCCCAAACCTCCGACAACACCAAGCCGGCACCAGCGCGGCCCCAGACACCACAGAAAAGTTCCCCGACTTCGATACGTCACAAACAACAAACGGCTATCCCAGCGGCAACGGCCGGTCTATAAATGCCGGTTCTAATGCGCCCTCGGATCAATGGCGACCGAGAAGGGAAAGCAGGGTGACGTGGGCTCCCAGAGACTCCCCAGGGCCCGTAAACGCCTACTCCCATGGCCATGGTCATTCTAGGCAAAGGAGCATTAGCAATGCGATACATAGGATGCGTTCAGGGAGTATGAGCCAGAATGCCCATGAGATTGCGGAAGCACTTCGCGCGCCAGTATCCTACAAGCTAATAGTATGAACATCTGCACCAGTTGTCATTCCTCTGTTCAAAGCTAACCTCATCTCTTCTCTATAGGGGCTCTGTATGATGTGGTACTGGTCCTCGGCGCTGACCAACACCTCATCCAAATCGATCCTCACGACCTTTGACAAACCCGCGACCCTCACACTGATCCAATTCGCCTTCGTTTGCTCGTACTGCCTCATAGCCTCCTGGCTAGCTTCGACATTTCCCAAACTGCGCACCGCCGTGCCCGCACTCAAACACCCAATTCGCAAGCCCTCGCGCGATGTCATCGTCACTACGCTTCCTCTGGCGGCCTTCCAGATCTTCGGCCACCTCCTCTCCTCGTCCGCGACCTCCAAGATCCCCGTCTCGCTCGTCCACACCATCAAGGGTCTATCCCCATTATTCACCGTGCTCGCCTACCGCTTAATCTTCGACATTCGCTACCCGCGCGCAACATACTACTCCCTCGTGCCCCTGACAATCGGCGTCATGCTCGCCTGTTCCGGCAAACACTCGTTCGGCGAGGGCCAATTCCTCGGCATCCTCTACGCCCTAATAGCCACCATCATCTTCGTCACCCAAAACATCTTCTCCAAGCGGCTCTTCAACGAAGCCGCGCGCGCCGAGCAAGAAGACGGGCACAGTAACGGCCACCGGTCCAAGAAGCTCGACAAGCTCAACCTGCTCTGCTACTCTTCGGGAATGGCCTTCATTCTCACCTGTCCCATCTGGCTGTGGTCTGAAGGCTTCTCCATAATCGGCGACTTCCTCTGGGACGGCTCGGTCGACCTGACCAAGACGCCCAACTCGTTCGACCACGGCCGTCTGACGGTGGAATTCATCTTCAATGGCACCTTCCATTTCGGCCAAAATATCCTCGCCTTTGTGCTGTTGAGCATGGTGAGCCCAGTCACTTACAGCGTCGCCTCCTTACTCAAGCGCGTCTTCGTCATCATCATCGCCATCATCTGGTTCCGCTCGCCGACGACCAACGTCCAAGCCGTCGGCATCGCCCTCACCTTTTTGGGGTTGTATTTGTACGACCGCAGCCAGGAGAAGAATAAAGCCGACCAGCGCGCGCGCTCGCTTTCCAGGAGCAAAATGGACGAGTCGATCCTACCGCTTAATACGAAACAGACCACAGAAACTTCCCAGTACCAACCCTCAAGCCTAAATACCCAAATAGGCGGGTACGGGTATATGCCTCCACCGCCCAGCAATGCCGACATTGGCTCAAACAAGAAAGATGATGGGCCCAACCCTTCGTCGACATCAGGAGGGAGACAAAGAGGCGCGAGCATGGCCAAGCCTAATGGGGGATGGCTACCGCCGGGGACGAGGCAGGAGCATACTTGGAGGGTTGGGGACGGACGTGGGCAGAATGGTGCGGAAGTTCCAGGGCCGGCGGGGGTTGCTGTTATGTCTTAGGAAGAGGTTTAGATAGCATCAACAGTTGGATTTACTTGTAATTATATTCTGAAGTGGTTTTTCTTCTATGGAGAGAAGTTTTTTTGTTGTTGAATGCATGTGTGTTGGATGCCCTGGGTTGTTGTGGTTTTGGGTAAACTACTGAGGATTTTGATATTCATTCTTGGGTGGATTGTTCAAGAGCGAGTGAGTGTGGTATTTTTGGCATGAAGCGTTTGGAAGAATGGAAGAATGGAAGAATGGAAGAATAAAAAAGCGAAGTGCAAACTTCTTTCAAATGAAACCACAAGCCAACATCCACCGATCTAACGTACACTTAAGACCTTCCATTTGATATGTCTTCCCCTTTAGGTGAACGTCCTTTCCCTTTTTTTTCCCCATCTTCTTCTCTTTCTTCCGTTTTCCTTTCTTTTTCCCAACTTCCTTTTCTTCCTTCCCTTTTTTCTTATTGTCTTTCTTTTTCTCTTCCCAACTTCATCTCTTTTTCCCCATCATCTTCTTTTCTTTCTTCCTTGTCATGCCTACCTCTACCTTTCTGGAAAACCACAAATGATGTTTTACAGTCCATCCAAAGGTAAGGTATTTGGACCGCAACAACTCTAAAAATCAAGCACGCTAGGTTATTTATCCCGGAGAATGTCACGTATAGCGAGCGAGAATCAAACGTCGCATATCCAACGATATCATATACTCGAATAAATGATTCAAAAAGAGTATATATACAAGAAACTATATCACCACGCTAAATAACGTAAGTGAATCCTCATTCATGCTAACCCAACCAGCCAGTCCAGTCCAGTCTAGAACAAAAAAAACGCCTTTACTGCCTGAACCCAACAAACCCATTCCATCGCCAATGCAATATAGGTTCTGTCATCCTTGTTCTACTGTTCCTTTTATAATCCATCTCGTTTCAAGCCAAGGGGAGACGACACCATCATTAACGATGAGTCCCCGCGCGCTCGGCAATCTTGGCCTGCTCGTTGCGCTCCCTCTCGTCGACCGGCTTATCGTGTCTCGAGTACATCTTCCACTCGAGCGAGTTGGACCAGTCCAGCTTGCCCTTCTCGACTTGTTGGCGGGTGGTGGTGAGCATCGGTTGGGGAAGGCCCATTGATTCGAGGAAGGCGACGGCTGTGGGGGAGATGTTCGTTAGTTATTGTTCGTCTGAAGTCGAAAGAAGAAAGGGAGAGAAGTGGACATGGGATGAACTGGGTAATGGCAATGGGGTAATTAATGCATGGGGTGGATAACTTACTCTCCTTCCACTCAACATCCTTCCTCTTAGCATCCCACTTGAGCTCATCAGCCATGATATCAATAACCTTGGGCAACGCCTCGAGCGCCGCCTGCGCGTTCAAGAACGCCAATCTCGTGCGACGAGCGAGCACATCCACAGCCGTCTGGGCATACTCGTGCCTGACCGCGTACCGGATCTCGCCGTCAACAAAGGGGTAAAGTTCTGCAATGCGCTCGCCCTTAGCGGGGAAGCGCTTGTTGGTGGCCTTGCAAAGCGAAGCAACGGTCCAGGCGCGGTCGCCGTAGCTCTCGGTCAGGTGCTTGGCGACCTCGGTCTCGACGCCAAAGTGCTGGATGAGGTGGATGAACAAGGTGCGGCTGAAGCCGTGGGCGCCGATCAGGCGGACGCGGTGCGTCTGGCAGGAGCCGTCGAGGACGGCCTCGTCTTCCACGTGCTCGGTGCCGCTGACCAGGGGAGGGTTGGCGATGGGCTTGACGGGCAGGTTGAACTCCTTGACGGCGGCGTCGACGCACTCCTCAGCCATTTGGCGGTAGGTGGTCCACTTGCCGCCGGCGCAGGTGATGAGGCCGGAGGGGGAGATGTCGATCAGGTGGTTGCGGACGAGGGACTCGGTGTTCTTGGCCTTGGGGTCCCTGACGAGAGGGCGGAGACCGGACCAGGCAGCCAGGACGTCACCGCGGCGGACGTTGATGTCGGGGGAGAGGTAGTGGCTGATCTCGTTGAGAATCCACTGAATGGACTTCTCATCGGGGAGCGGGTTCTTGGTAACGGTCGCGGGCTCGTCGGTGGTACCGGCGATGGTGTTGCCTTGCCAGGGGAGGAAGAAGATGACTCTGCCGTCGGAGGTGGAGGGGTCGATTAGGCCCATCTTGCCGGGGCTGTAGTAACCGGGGAGGATAACGTGCACACCGGAGGCGGGAGCGACAATTTCCTTGCAGTCCTGGTCGTCCATCTTACGGATGCTGTCTGTGAAGGGACCAGTGCAGTTGATGATGCACTTAGCCTTGATGTTGAAGGGAGTCGCCTCGTTGCCGTCTCTCTCGGGGATAACGTCCTTGAGGGTAGCACCGCAGAGCTTTCCGTTCTCGCCCTTCTGAAGGCCAGTGACCTCCATGTGGTTCACAACAGTAGCACCGTAGAGGGCTGCAGTCATACCGATCGAGACGTTCATGCGGGAATCGTTGTGGGCACCATCGTAGTAGACGAGAGCGCCAACGAGGTCCGTCTGTTTGAGCATAGGGAAGGCATCAATGGCCTTGCTCTTGGTCAAAAAGTATGAGCTCTCGATGCCCTCGGAACCAGCCAGGAAATCGTAGAACTTGGTGCCCGCCCAGTAGTAAGGAACCTTCCACCACTGGTCGAGTGGCAACATGATTGGTAGCCACGAGCTCAGATGGGGAGCAGTCTTCAAGAAGTATTTGCGCTCCTTGAGGGCCTCCTTGACAAGCTCATACTGGGCGTAATCCAAGTTCCAGACGGCCTTTTCGAGATAACGCACGCCACCGTGTACCAGCTTGGTGCTCTTGCTGCTTGTTCCGGAACTGAAGTCGTCTCGCTCGACAACGGCGACCTTGAGACCGCGGGTTGCGGCGTCGAGAGCCACGCCGGCACCGGTTGCGCCAGCTCCGATAACAAGCACATCATATTCGTCCTCCTTGTTTCCCGAGTTGCTCTTTTTTAGATCGGCAATCTGCTGGTCGCGGGACTTGACCTGGGGGAAGCGGGGGAGCTTGAAGGTGCCGTCGGCGCCGAAGATAGGGGGAGGGACAACGGGACCTTCGTAACCGGGGATGTTTCGGGGCTTATACATGTAGTAGAGGGAGCCACCAGCGACACCTGCCACGAGGGCGGGGGCCACCAGCTTCTTTGCTCGCAATAACCTCGACATTTTGCGTCGTAAATTAAGAATATAGGTGTTTACTTCTCCGAGGAAGAGTCAAAGAGAAAGAAAAAGTTTATGTCGAGGGGCGCGAAGTAGTCGAACGGGTAGGCGGCAGACTAGTTAGGAGGGGAGATTGCGACGGTGGTGTTGTCGAGACAGGGGGATCCACCAATGACGCAACCAGAGTATTGGCGGTTGTTGAAGTTGTCACGAAGAGTCGAGGCTTCCTTCTTTGCAGAGAGAAAAATACAGAGGTTAGTCTTGGTTTTTATTTTGAAACTCAAAAACAAGAATCGAGGGGCAGGATGTTAGTCCGGCTCTCCTGGTTTGACACACGACGAGTGGGACGTGTTTTGTCTTGGCTCTGGCCGATCGCGATGGAAACTACGCAATTAGGCCCAATGTTGCTGGAGATGAGTCGGAGATCTCTACTCTGTTAGTCCCCCCTCGCTGCTCGTCTGGCCACTGGACTGGTCAGCGGACAGACAGGCAGGCTTCAGCAGGTCAGGTACCCGCGGGGGCGTGGAGACACACCGACGATTACACCGCTGGCGATGCGCGCTTCAGGTTTCTTGTTGGGCAGTCTGGCAGTCCAGTCCTCCGCATGGAACATGTGTTGCAAAGAGTCTTGCTCCAAGAGAAGAGAGATTACCAACCTGTATGTAAAGGGTGTTGTCATAGACTTTAGAAACTCGCGTTAACCCAAAAAGCGAGGTCTGTCTTGACAGCGAAGAGCCTTGTTAAGTTGTTGCCCAAAACTGGTTGTTGGCGAACTGGTTGCTTTGTTAAGCTCACTTCTGTAGTGTCGTGTCTGTCTCTGAGCAACTGCAGGAGGTACGGATATTCGGAATTTTTGGCGGTTGGTTCTTGTAGGTAGGGAGGGGCTGTGTAAGACTGGATGAACTATTGAATAGAGAAATAGGATGACGCCGAAAGATATGGAATCTGAAGAACCGACGAAAGAGCGGGACTGGTGAAAACGGGAGGAGAGAGAGGCAGACATGTTGATATTTCTATTCTCTTCTCGGTCTTCGGATGAATGCTGTACCTTTGACAGACAGCCAAGCTTCTTTTTTTTCTGTCTTCTCACGTTGATGATTGACGCAGCTGCTGCTCTCCAGATTCGCGAATGAGGGGTGATGAACATGAACCCATGTCCAAAGAATGTCAAGAAATTGGTAGAAAAATAAGAAATATGACCGGAGAGTAGCCCGTTTGGGATGCAGTTCACATTCTTCCATGTTCAAGGTCCCCCTTCCCCCCCATCCCCGCCGGTACATTTTGTTAGCTGCCCCGCGAAACAGTCACTGAGACAACGCCAATTGCCACCACTGCATTAACAGTGGTGTGCACCTGTCACTCAACGCTGTGTTACCATGGAGGCAACTGCGTCGTCCCCCCACGCGGCCTCGTAGAATTTGTTTTTATCCCCCTGAAGCTAGAGCTACACCTCCCTGGCCTGACCTTACCCGCCCGCTTGTGTTCAATCATCATGTTCATGGCCCCGCCAGTCTGGCACCCGAGTTTCGGACCCCCTTCCATTCAGAGCTTCCAACTGCACCACGCCCCCCTCCCTTTTTCCCCGGCTTTGCCTCTCACAGCCTAGCGGGCAACGGGAGCAATCTGGAATTATTCAAGAGGAGCCTCCCGTCAGCTTCGGCTCTTTCCTAATCCCGTAACCCGCGTCCTCGTAGTCCTCAATGTCGAATGACACCATCGGCAAAATTCTCACAGTCAGCCTTTGTTTTCCGCCAATGAGGCGTGAGCTGATATGAATCGGAGCTGGTGAAGAATGACTGTGATGAAAGAGAACAGAAGCTCGAGCCCTCATCATCATCAGCTGCTGCTGCCCGACGGGAGCTCGCTTTGCCGTTTTCCATGACAGTCTCACTGTCTCAATGCCCTTGACCCCACTTCTATGAATTATGCGGCTCCTCCCGGCCTCCCCAGAACGTCGTTACGAGCTTTCAGGTTGCTCGGAGTATCTTCCTGTAGGATCCCATGACAAAGATTGAATTCTAGAACGACCCTCAAATTGTGATTTTCCATCATGTGAGACCCTCTCGAGTCTCTGCTCCATTTCGGTATCCATCTTGGGTTGAAGTTAGGCTTTACCTCTTTGAAAGATCGGGTATCTGGACGGAGTCTTTGTTATGAACATAAGTCGTTGACGTTCAGCTGATCGCGAAGGAAATTCCATTCTGTCCATTTTCCATTCTTGTTCCTGGCTCATGCCTTCATGCGACATGCATAAACACCCGCGCACAATGATGTTGCGGGGTTCCGTTGCATGACTAGACATGAATTGTGGGGGAAACCCACCGGCTGGATCTATGTACAACCCGAAACCGGGCAAGGTGAACGACGGAGGACGGAGGAGGGTTGTTTGGGTCGACATCGAGATTCAACTCCACGACGATGACGGTTGTTCGGACGGTGATGGCTTCGATCATGCAATTGATCATACGTTTTGCTAGGATCGACGATCGTGATGTTGAGTTCATCGGGATGCCCATATAGACACGGCGCGAAGTGGTTGGACTCGTGATATCTCTCGACGTCTGGGAGGTGTAGGTTGGGTGTAGAACGTTCACTTGATGTAGCACCTAGACAGGAGCTGGATATGTCTCTCTATCATGGTCGCCAACAGCTGAGCGGCGAGTGATCTTATCTCATAGCACTTGAGAGGCAGTCCAGGAGCTGAACAATTTCGTAGTTGGAGTGAGGATGGGTATTTTCTTGGGAGATATGAGATCCCGCATACAGATAAGTGTGTTCTGACCCCAAGACCGGCTGTTGTGTAACGCATCAGACACATCCGAGGCATGGTGAAGCTACAAAAGGAAATGAACCGAAAGCAGGTAGAGGAGCAAGGTGAACTGGTGAAGCATTGGAAAGATAAATTGAATGGGATGCTTGCCAGAAAGAAGAGCCCGGGAGAGGGATGCAACCCCGCACGCAGTCTGGAATAAATACAGCAGTTTGGAGGAGGGTTGGCCACGAATGCCGCAGCAGGCAAGAGCAACTGGACGAAAGAAAGAGCATCTGGGATGAGGCAGGACTATGGCGTTCTCGTCCGAAGGCCCGGAGGTGAATGCTTGTGGACTCATCGTGACTCTTATCAGAAGTACCGACTACGGAGATACGGGTGGGTGCTGGGAGCAGGGTAGCTTACCCCTTTTTCTGCCATGTCAAGTAAACAAATAAACAAACAGTGCCAATTCAAGGGAAGCTTTTGATAGGGATAAAGAAACGGCATCATTAAAAGCTGCTGGTACTTCCGTGTCTGGAACGCCCCCTTCTTGGGAAAAGATGCCTCTCTTCTCTGTAACTTTCGAAATACCTCGTTTCAAGTGCTCATGCCCGTTGATATCCAGGAGCTTAGCCTCACTGCCCAAATCAACCCATTCTCATCATCCCCTTGTTTACTAGGTTCCAAACTCTCCCAAAGTCCCATAGCCCCCATTTATACCGGACAACAAAACGAACGTGCCGGCTAAGGGAAATGATAATGCATTGTCAGCTGTACAGTATTTACACACCAACCCAAGTGTTAAGCGCCTCAAAGCATTCCAATGCCACCACTGTCCTTTCCCCGGATCCTCGCAGACTCGTTTAACATGGCCGATATCCGAGAGAACGAGGGATAATTCTACCCCTAAGTACAAATAAGAGTATGGGAAATTTATGCGTTGGCAGGGGGAGACTGAACGTGGCCCTTGCCGCTGTAGCCCTCGGAGGTGAGACCGGTAAGGGGGTCGGACTTCTGGGCCTGTTTTTGGGTGATATATGCGTCAGTTGATCTGTCTTCCTATAAAGAGCCGATAAGAACCGACGCACCTTGAGGAACTCGTTGGTAGCCTCCTGCCACTCCTTGGTCATGGTGGAAGGAGCGGGCTTGGCGAAGGAGCGCATGGTAGCGAAGATGACGAAAGAGAGGAAGACACCGGCGGCAGTGTAGGCCAAGACCTTCTTTTGCTCGCCGGGAGGGGGGAGAGCGCGGGGGCCATGGGGACCGAAGGCGATGTAGTAGGCTGCGTTGGAAGAGAGTGCATGTCAGTCTTTCTGTGGTCTGGGCCTGCGTGTCTCTTGAGACGACCTTGATGGTTGTCGTGATGCTGCTTGTCGGAGCTTCCCTCCTCTTCTCCTCCAATGTAGCGCAACCATTGTTTCCTCGGCCTTATCCCAGCTTCCCCACCAACCCATCAATCAACCGATAACCTCTAAACCGGCAAAATCCATTTCCAACCAACGATCCCAAAGCTGTTCTGGAGCTTGTGAAGCTTGTTTGAAGCTCGGGGTTGTCGCAGAGTGAGGGTGACGGGGGAGCTTCGGGGCGGGCGTTGGTGATGCAACTAGCTCGGAGCTTGGACGGTCGAGCTCCACCCGGCATTTCGCCAATCTTCAACCTTCTCACTTACCAGCCTTCTTCTCCTGGAGGGTAAGCTCGGCCCAGTTCTCCTTCATGCGGTCGCGGAGAGCCATCCAGAGCTCGGCCTGCTCCTGCATGGGCATCTGCTCCCATCTCTTCTCGATGTTGGCGAGCGTGGGGTTGGAGATGGGCATGGTGGAAGCGGCGCGGACGGCGATGGTGGGCTTAGCGGCGCGAACGGCGACGTTGCGCACGAGGGCCGAGACGGTAGGAGTGCGAAGCATGGTGACGGCGGTTTGTCGGATTGACAGAGATTAGGAAGTCGAGGGCTCGAAGTCGGGAATGGAGATGGGTCCAATTGAGTCGCCCGCGTGCGTGGTCGGAGGCCTGGAGCTCGATCGTCGACGGTGATTTTGTGCGAGGAGTGAAGTCATGCAAGGACGAGCTTTTTTTTGGGCGAACGGGATTCGTAGGCGAAACGGGATGCGGCCTCAGCTCGGAACTCAAGGAATGGGGATGGCCTGATGCCCACTTTGCTCACTCGCTGCAGTGCCCGCCCAGTGAAAACACCCCCAAACCAGAGCGCTATGAGAGGCTCGAGAGGGTAGCTGGGGGCCCCGTATCTTCCCGGAGCCAATTCACGGCAGGCTGTCCAGGGCTGGCCTGGCAAGTGGTGGACGGGCAGCTTTTGCGTGTCTGGCGCTCAGAAACGGAGCCCCGCACCTGCAATCCCACACCTTTGACAGCTGGCACGGACCGCCTCGGTTTCCACACCATAGACGTTTTGTCCTTGGGCTGTTGTTGACTTTTGGATGATGACGATTCTGGCAACTGAAGCGCAACTGAGAAACGGAACTCACATGCCAGATGTGATGCTGTACTCAACACCGTCAATGTCTCACAAAGCTCATTGTTTGCTTTCCCGGAGTGGGAAATAGGTACTACAGGGTCTTTGAATACATCAAAGCCTTGCAGAGATATTTAAGTCATTCTCAATGAGCCACCGCCAACTTAAAAGATTGCTTTCAGACTCGGCAGAACGGAAGTGAAGCTGTTACGTTTTTTGTCCTCAGACGAACTTCGATCATTATTTCTGAGTAAACAAGGAGCTGGACCACTGTGCACCAATATTTCTCCCTGTCATATACCTCTTATATACCTCGTGCCTTGATCGGTTGGATCGTCACGGTATTTGTTTTCCCTACTCCGCGCTAACATCCTATCTCATTACTTTGTCTCGGTCTCTTGCTTCTTGATCTCATATGGGGAGGGCTTGGCCGCGGGACTATTGTCGTGTCAGTCTACCCGTTCTCACACAAAGTTCTATAGCTCATCTTCTCACCCGAGATTTAGGCCCTCACGCTTCTCCTTCTCCTCCCGGAGACTGGGGGCAAATGTATAGTATCCTGCAGAGATGTCAGACCTCATCCTTCTAAGCACAAGCACATCCAATCGCAGAGCCCGGACCATTTACAATGCCAAAGGTTGCTACCAAACCAATGGTGATGATCTTTTTGCCGTTGAGCATCTTTGACTTGTTGTTGTTGACTTTTACGTCTTGGTTGATGATCGCCACTCAGTTGACCGGATTGAATATCAACCTCGAAATTCGATCTGGACCTTCAGTTCGAGAACGCCGAGCCCCTTGCAAAGCTTCAGCGCTTCGTTGGGTCCGTCCCTGTAACGGCAACAACGGTAGCACAGCTCCATCCCGCCGGCCGGGTGCCATGTGCACTGTCTGTTTAACCCCGGTCCAGTGCATGCAAGCAATGACGCGTGGGCAATTGAAAATCATTAAACACAGCTAGCGCACAGACCACATTCTCTTCCACGGCGCGTCTCCCAGTGGTTGTGGACGCGTCTCAACCTTGAAAGCATTGTTGCTGCCTGCCTGGACGACCAGCCATTCGCCTCCTACATCTGTCAAGGGCCCATACCGAGTTGCCCTGCGAACGAGATACGAAGGGCAAAAGAATGTCCCCGACGACATGAACAGCAAAAGTCATGAAAAACTGGAGGGATTTGGGCGAAGTGCCGGGTTCGGACGAGGACGACGACAGCAGCTTCGACGATGATGATATCGATATCGACAACTTAGACCTAATCATTACCGAGCCCGAGTCGCAAAGTGTCAAGCTTCCCGAAAGCGCGGTTGCCAATTCCGTTGGAAATGATGGAAAGGAACAAGATACTCCGCCAAATGAAGGACGAAAGAGCCCTGCGACCGAAGATGCCGACATCTTGAAAGCGCCCCAGGATGAGCCTCAACATTCGGAGAAGCCAAAGACGGTTGCGGAGGACATATGGGATATTCCAAGCTCCCCAATAATACGAAACTCGCCCCAACCACCTCCAGCTCCTCAGCCCGTGAACGAACTTCCGCGCAAACCAAGCCCCGTACGAAGCGAGAAGCCCGATGACTCCGAAGACTCCCCGTTGTCTCCTGCGAAAAGCGATATTTGGTCATTATCCTCTCTATCTCAATCCCAAGATGCGAAAAACACCGATTTGCCGGTTCTGGAGGTTAGGATACCGCAGACGATTCCTGGGAGGGAAGCATACTTGAAGGAAGATATACCTAAGAGTCCAGCCAGGGAGGACCCTACTACAATCCCTTCGTCACCCTCCTCAGACGGTACGATTACACCCAGACCACGCCAAGTCTCGCAAGCTATATCCGACCAGCCCCGAAGTGATGGATCTGCGCTGGGTGATCAAGAAGATGGTGAACAGACGACCGGACGACGTTCTCTCCGTCCGCGGAAGCCTATCCAACAACATCCATATCTCCTGGAAAATGTTCGGTACGCAAAAGTTATGAAGTCTCATGGCATCAAACCTATCAAGGTGGCCTTGGAAGATTCCCAACGTAAAAGGAAGGCTCATGAAGAAGACTCGCAAGAACAAGATTTCCTCGATGAAGAGAGCCAAGAGACCACTCGTGGCGAACCCACACAGGTCACAGAAGAGAGCGGGCCAATCCTTTGGGATGACGATGATGAGCTAGCCCTATCGCCTTCGCCGCCAAAGACGTCGTCCCCCGCTCGCCATTTACGTGCTAGCAGCGTGTTAAACAGTGGTAACCAGACGGATATTACGACCCTGTCCGATGTGGAAGAGTTCCCTGATTTGGACCGTCTCCAATCCAGACCATCTGAGGCACACAAAAGACTTCTCAAGCGACAAAGCTCGAATCTTCTGTCAGCGAAACGCAAAAAACAGAGGACTGTACCTAATTCTCCACCAACTGCTTCTCCGATTGGGCGTTTTAAGATACCGCCTGCGTCAATATGGGACCTGTCCCCGTCTCCGACTACGCCACGGGAACCTGTCGAGCCATCGCAGGATTTGGGACTTACGCAACGACCTGGCCTTCGGAAGACGGCAAGATCTCCTTCGACCTCTCGTGCAGAACCCGTACAGCCTGTCGAATCACTTGAAGAACCAGCCGGATCCCCCATCTTTATCAGGGACGATAGCGACAGTTCTACTGGCGAAGGGAGTGACTTGGAATCTTTGGCTCCGTCACATCACTCGGGCAGTGAGTCAGATGTTGTTCGCGAGACTGGCCGGAAAATTCGTGGTGTGTTGCCGGCATCATGGCTGCGACTGGACCAGAAGAAAGATGGGCCCGTTGCTCGCCACAATGCCAAAAAGGACCATGTACCCCCAATAGATCGACTCAATCGAAAAGGTGTTGCTCTGCCCAAACAAACGTCCCCAAAAAGACTGTCTGCCACCCAGTTTCCGTTTGACCTGGCCGATGAATCGGAAGAAGAGGCAACTCAAGCACAAAATAGGGCACCGGCTATTAGTCGATCAAGCCCTACACGGCCTACTCGTCAGGTAATCACTTTATATGATGACGAAGACGGCTTCATGATCGAGGAGGACTCGATCGATGCTATGTTAGCTGGACGAAGGAAGAGGGCCGGCTCTCCCAGCCTGTCACGGGCCGCAAAGAAGTCAAAGAGAGGTAAAATCACTCGGCAACCAAAGATAACTCAGTCATTCTCTAGGTCAAAGAGTACATCTGGCGCATTACCGTCGGCTAAGGGCACAGCGAAATCTTCCCGCAAACCAAGAGGTGGTGCCTCCGCAAAACCTAGTTTCAGAAGAAGAGCAGCAACACCGCCGCTTCTGAGTATCTTGGATGTCATTGAACCTAATGCTCCAAAGTTCCTCAAAATCGCAGCTCGTTCAGTCAAGAAGAGGCCGGATCTAGGGAAGAGTAGTCCCACCAGGAAGGCTATCAGATTCGCTAACCGACAAGATAACATTGATGCACTCTCTACTCTTCGGGACTGGAAATCCGGCAAGACACGGCCGCGAGTTACGGCGCCGCCAAGGAAGAGACCCGAGCCGAAGACTACTAGAGCAGTCCTTGGGGAGGTATCCAACAATGTGGAGCGCCAACCTTCATCGACTCAACCGCTGCCTTCCTCACTTCTTCCGCGAAAGCTGGTTGTCAAGAAAGCCAGCGCGAGGAAACCCGTGGCAAACAATGCCGATGGGCCAAGGCCAATGTCCGGACAGCCGTCACGAACTACGCTTCATGAACGCGGTCCGGTCATACGACAAGCACAGCTGGAAACGAGCATATATGAGGATCCGCAGAAACGGCTTAAGAACAAGAAGCGATCGCTTGATGCTCTGTTCAGGCAAGACCGAAGAGCCCAGCGCGCACCGAGCCTTGATCGCTTGGAGCCTGTCCATGACGTTGGCATAGGAACATCGCCGGAACCGTTCGTTTTGGAAGGTCAGGACGATTCTGTCACTGAGGTCGCTTCAGTTGCTCCGAGGCCCAAGGCCGCAAACGACAAATCTCGTTATCGCAAGAGACGAGCGCCTCAGCATGTTGACGTTGAAGCCCCGCAGTACACTCGAGCAGATGACCCTCTGCCGGCTGCCTTTGCCGTGGTTGAGGAGCAGGCCAAGCAAAGAGACATCGACAAACTCAGTGGGCTGGGGCCGTATGGTACACAATATACTCACCACTTTGAGGTGTTCCCCCTTGATCATGGTACGTTCTTCCATGAGAGCACCATCATCGGACGCGGCTATGTTAAGAAGGCAGCCGAGCCCGGGTTCTCGGAGAGGATTCGTCGGCCGAGGCCAACTGTGTCTTTCCTCTTCCAAGGACAGTCACTTAACTGGGGCATGTGGGATGATCAAGTCTCGTCAGAGCTTGGCATACTTGTCGACTGGGTGGCGGAGCAGCTTGAAGCCGGAAGCAAGGATGATACGAATTTTGCGGGTCGACATGCTACGTATGCAGCTAATTTTGTTATGGAGTTTGTTCTTGATGCACTCCGGGTTGAGGATGGCATTGGCGAAAAGGCATTCGTGTCCAGGTGGCTGGAGGTCATGGCGAGCTTCGTTGGCCGGTTCGAGGCGCTTGACTGGCGACCACTGCGTGAGCAGACCAAGAAGACATCCCTGGATATAGCTATCCGCTTGTGCCTGGCGATGCTCCCGGTATACCTGATGGCACAGTCGTCTGGCGATGATCCTTTACAAAGCATGAAGCTTGAAGGGCTTCTTACCAAGCTTTCTAAAATTGCTATCACTGGAGCGCTGAGCTGTGGGCTTGAGGATGTTAGGACTCTCTATGGAGAGCTACAGCGTCCTTCGTTCCGGGAACGCGGTATTAGGCCGAATCAGGTGCTTGCTGTGTGCTGGGTCGTTCTCATGCATACCCTAGAAAGCGCCGGTATTCCGCGAAGTACTTTCTGGGATGTTGTTCACCAAGCCATGCTCACCCCTGAGGTTGTGTCCGGGTCGGATGCTCAGGTGTTTGAGCGCCTCTGGCAGGACATGTTCACTTTGTTGCCCCTGGGCGAAATCGACAACATGGGTATCCTGCTTCCGGGTCTGAGAAACACTGTTCCTTTGGAAGGATGGACACTCCCTCAGAAGCTTATGAAGCGCGTGTTCGAGCTGTACAAGTCCAATCAGCGCCAGTCCCCTAGCTTCAACGAATATTGCCGGGCCTTGATCGGCCGCTGCTACTTCCTCGTTCAACAATGGGGCTGGCGCAGATGTACCGGAATCATTGGTACTATCTTCGACTTCTTTGGCTCGCAAAACCTCTGCCACTTGAGGAATGAGCAGGTCTACAAGTCTCCTCGCTTCCTGGAAGAGCTTGCTAACGGCCCTTCTCTGACCATTGAGCCGGAAGATCGTTGCTTCCACATCTTCATCAAAATCTTGGCTCTGACCATTCAGCATCTCAAGCAATTGGGGCGGACAAAGGACATCCGGAACTTGGTAGCAAGGACACTTCCCAACCATGACCGACAGTATCTCAAAGAGGACACCATACATGAACGTGACCTTGCAGCCTTGAGGAACCATCATGATCTCCTCTGCACGCTTTTCTGGGCTGCCCCGCCGGATCTTAGGCCGCGCGTTGACCTGATAGAGCGACTGATCACACCTAGCAATGCTCACAAGGAGGCTTGCTTGATTAATATCAGAGCATGGAGTCAGCTCGCTCGCCTCGTCGTGTCCAATGGTGAGGGTAGCACTGCGTTCAGACCATTTACCACATGGAGGAACAATGTGTTCAACCAGATCTTGGACCAGTACATGTCTGCAGAGTCCGATATTGAGCAGCAGTTTAGGGCGCTGTCTGCAGAGAACATGCGGAGCATCGATGCAGCATGGCAGGACGAGCTGATCACAAAAAACAAAGCCACGGCCCTGGACATTCTTCACGCTTCAGCCAGAGCATCTCTCGATGTGCTCAAGCATGCAAAAACCCTCGAAGCAACCATCTACACACTGAACGTCACTCAGCTGCAAAAGATGTGTACTACCCTGCACTTTGGCTCTCCGGGCTTTGACTGGGGTATCCTCAACGTGGCACTCGATACTCACGAGCACTTCCTGGGCTGGATTGAAAAGTCTTCCGAGGAGCAGTACTCTAGCAATGAGTCCAGTGCGGATATCGACCCGCGTCAGTTGGAGGATGCCATTCTGCTGCTTCGGGAGAAGCTCACCAAAGAGTTCTTCTGGATGGCCAGGGAATTACTTGCCTTGCCACTCACGGCACTCACAACCTTTGGCAGGCAAACCGAGCAGGTCGCATGTACCGAGAAGGCGGTGACGCTGGCTGCTAAACTAGCTGCGCGGTTCATCCAGGAGCGAGTCACCCTGGTGTTGCCCTATTTCCAGCCCGGCAAGTACGGGCTCTTCCCCGACATCCCCAAGAACATGACCGGTCCAGAGAGGAGATGGCTCCCCCTCTTCATCGCCACTCTCGTCAAGAAGAATGTCTTCGACTTTAAAGACATCGAAACAAACGTCCTCTCCCTCTGGGTCCAGTCCATCATCAAGCCCATGCGCTTCCTCGGCTACGAGACCTACCTAGCCGAAGTCCTCCAGCAGCGCGGCCTCCCTTTTTTCGTAGGGGCAGACGTCTCAGCCGGCATGACGCCAGACTACAACATCCATTTAGACCTCTTCTTCCGCGCAATCCACTACATGCGCAAGGCTCTCCGCGGAGGAGGAGGAGGAGCAACCGCATCAGCGCCAGGTGCAACCCCATCGGCATCCACAGCAGGATCATCATCAGCCCAGTCCGTCCGCCGGCAAAGAGAAGAATTCTCCCAAACCCTCCTACTAGCCATGACCAAAATCAAGAAAGACCTTTCCCTCCTCCGCTCCCTCGCCCTCTCAGACCCCACAGCCTCCTCCACAGAAGAACACAAAGACTACATGGCCTTTGCCCACGATCTCATCTCCCTCATCAAATCGCACGGCGTCGGCATCGTCGTCGTCGACTCCTTCTTCCTCACCCCCTCCGACTCCTACTCCCCACCCTTGCAAGACCCACAACTACACACGGCGGGGATCATGGCCTACGGCGTCCGCCTGTCCGAGAAGGACGTACCTGCGGCGTCGCAGCTGTTTTGGTACTTGTTCAATAACTTCAAGGTGGCGCTGGCTAACGATGGGCTGAAAGAGGAGAGAGGGATCTTGGAGCGGGCGTTGGGGGATGCCAAAGTGACGGGCGGGAAGGAATTCATGACATTCATGTTGGAGGTGATGCTGCCTGTTGTTGTGCAGGTTGCGGGCAGGGTGGATGAACAAGATCGAGAGGGCGAGTTTGGGTCGGTGTTGTTGGAGTGTTATGCTGGGGCGGTGGTGGGAGTGTTGACGAGGAGTTGCGTGCCGAGGGAGTTGAAGGGGGAGGATGTGGAGGTGCATGTTGTTGCGGTGTTGAGGAGCGTGGTTTGGTGGTGTGAGGAGATGTGGAGGAAGAGAGGGAGGGGAAGGGAGGAGGTGCAGAGGAGGGATTTGGCGCTGTTGAATCAATTGGTGGGGTTGTGTGTTGCTTTGCAGCCGAGTATCATTCCGGCGGTGGTTACTCTTGGGAATAACAAGAAGAAGGAACAGACGGGACAAAGGGAGGAGAAGGTGAAGGCGTTGGTGGACATGGTGGAGGTGGTATCGAAGTTGTTTGATGGGGCGAGGGAGTGTATCCGACGGTTTATCTTCCCGGAGCAGGAGGATTGGGCTGATGTAGAAGAATGCCCCGGTGTGGAAACCTTGACCGGATTTATTCGAGTCGAATGTCTTCTGAAAGGACTACCTCCCACATCTTCCTCCCAGCAGGCAAGGGTCAACCCACGTGTGCAGGACCATGTCACTGCTATCGTCAAAGGTATGTCGAACAACTGGATGATATCCGATGGTCGGGTTACTACACGGTTTACTGCCACCGGTGGTCCCGCGAGAGTCCCTGGGCAGCAGCAGCAGCAGCAGCGTTTATCATCAAGCACGCAGTCTACTACTGGTGCCACTCCTGCTAGAAGCCAGGGGACGGGCTACACAGTTAGGGACAGAGAGGAGCTGCTGTGGGATCTGTATGCCCGGCTTGGGGAATGGAAGTTGGGTAAGTGTGCTGATAATACACTCAGTTACCGGAAGGAGAAGAGGGGATTGTGGGAAGATGAGACGTTGTATGTTTTAGTCTAGGCCGGGCAAAGGGCGTTGAGGTGGTGATGATGGTTTTAGACATATGAAATGGATTAAGCAATGGAAAACACACAGATATGTCGGCGTCCAAAGCGACTTTTGGATAGTGTAAAAGCAATACCCAACATTAACACTTATATCATATGTCTATGCTTTCTATCAAAGAGTACGGATGACAGGCGGCTGCCAGGGATGTTGCAGTGGACTTTAGCGGGGACAGTGGCTTACTAACGGGACATTTTGCCGGCCGGCAACTGATAACAGGCGTGGAATCCTCCACTGAACATCAGCGCGGACCGCCGGACATCAGAAGCCCCATTGCATCGCGTAACCGCAGCCATTCACCATCCCACCGTCCACAAGCATCTGCCCAAGCTCCCCTCGACCTCACCCCCTTCTGCCCCTCCACTGACGCAATCACATGTATTATACCCCCAAGCACACATAGTGAACGGCTGCCGGTCAACTGCAACACGCATCTCGACACACATTTTCACCTATGAGAGTCGCCAATCACCCCAATTGATACGTCCCAATGCCTGTTGCCGGGGCCCGAGCCCTGCTGTCGGCGCAAACCTCGTGTTGTCGCCGACTGCCCCGCGCCGTCTCCGCTGCTGCCGTCACCGCTGCCGGTTCCGCTTCCGGCACGAATAGTTCCGGCTCCCTATCCCGTCGCCAGCATGCCAGCCATCAGTCCGTAAGAGGCTTCCGTACCTCTGCGGCCTCCCTCAAAAACGATCCCGACTCGAACTCGAACCCTGCCAACCATAAAAAGCCGAGTAGTACCGCGACCGAAGACGAAAATAAAACACATGACAAGCCCGCTTCTATCACGACCACCACCTCGCCTGGTCAAGAGGATTCCTCTGCCGACAAGAAGGATGCAGAGGCAAAAGCGGCCGCTGATGCCTACAAGGAAGCGCTCACGCTCAAGGGGACGCGGGGGCGCCAACGGCCTGGTAGGCTGAGCGCCGTCAACATCGAGAACAACGTCCCCCCACAAGCCAGCAGCACCCCGAGCACGCCCTGGGCGAAGCTAGACCCATGGTTCATCGATCACAACGTATCGCTCTACGAGGCGCGGCCCATCGGCGCACCCCAGACCCTGCTGTTCCCGCTCGAAGACGTCGACCGCGAAGCCGTCCTCGAGCTGCTGGAGAAGAAGTTCGACAAGGTCCAGGTGACAGAGGAGGACGTCAAGTCGTGGACAAGCATGCTGGACGAGCTGGTCAGGCTGCCCGAAGAGGAGCGCGAGGCTGCTTTTGAGCAACTACCTGAGTCCTCCAGCCAGCTGCTCAAGAAGGCTCATGCGGCACACAACACCGCCTTCCTACAGGCGCTGGCTATCGTCCACCAGACGGGCGCGAACCCGGAGCATATCGAGTTGCTGCGCAAGCACCATTCTTCCAGGGAGGACGATATTGTTCGGTTGTTGTGGTGGTCGGATAAGCCGCTATCCGGGGAGGCCCAACGATGGCTGGCCAACCTCCGATGCGAAGCCCAGCCCGGCTCTGGCGCGCTACACGGCAGCCCTTTGGCCAGCAGGCCGGATCCGGAGTATCCTGTCTGCATGGAGCTTCTGGCAGCTATACGTGCCGAGCTGGTCGCGGATGTGCCGCACGGAAGTAAGCCGCCAGACTATCACCGGCTCACGACGGTTCTCTCGGTGGTGAACCGCAGGGGTCGTAGTGTCGCCAACCATGTCATTGATGACATTGCCACTGACCTCAAGGCGGACGTAATACACCTGGATGCGTTTAGCTTGGCCAGACTTCTTGGAACACAGCTACAGCAGAACATCCATAACGTTCGGGGCTCGGTTTCCATGTTGGGATATGCCGCTTCCGAGATCAACGGAAGGCTTGCCAACCGGGACGATGCTGACTCGGATGGTGAGATGGGCGTTTTGCATGTGTCCATGCCGTCCAAGTTGCGGTCTCTCCTTAGCGCCGGCAAGGAGTTTGGAAGCTCACGCTCTGTCGACCCACGCTGGGAAGGTCTGAAAATACAGAATACGCTCAAGGCGATCGTTAGGGCGGCTGATGCCAAGCGGTTCGCTCAGACTGGTAATTATGAGAAGCGTGACCTGATCATCCATCTGCACGACTATGTAGAAATCAGTGAACTGCAAGAAAGTGTAGTCACCAGGTTACGAGACATTGTCGATGACTGGCATTTTGAGGAGGCGGCGCAGGACGGAAAGAAGATTGTGCTGGTAGGCTCTTCATCTAGTGACATGGACAAGTCGCAGCACTGGCGCAATCATCTGGTCGAGCTCGGCCGTGAGGGCCATCATATCATCCCCTTCCACGCTTCCCCGTCTACCGAGTGGATGGACAGGAAGGATAATCTCTACGACAACATCAACAACATCAAGAACGTGCTGGAAGCAAGACTGCTCACCCCAGCTGCTATTGACTTTGATGCCCAGATCAGGTTCCAAGATGACCAGGTCCTTGTAGACGAAAGATACACGGACTTGTTCCAGACTTTGTCGAAACATGTGTTTGACGTCCAATGGGTGTACCGGTTAACCTCCCTCTTGCTGGGCAGCCGGTCACCGCCTCCCAAGAAGTACGGTCTCGGCCACCTCAAATACGCTCTCGCCTTCATGAGCGACCGCGACCACCACTGGAAGGGCATCTACTCCGGCATCCGTCCTCCTTACTTCTCCCCACTCTTCCGTCAAAAGGGTGGCGCGAGCAACATGTTTGACCAACACATGCAAGAGGGCGGCGACTCACCCACATCGGGCTTTTCCGCATCGTGGTCCAACCAAAGCCAAAACACCGGCGACAACAAGGACTACGACCAGCACGAGAAGAAGCTTCTGGCCGGTCTCGTGAACGCCAAAGACATCCACACCACCTTCGACGACATCATCGTCCCCCCCGAGACCAAAGAGTCCCTCATCGGGCTCACCTCCCTCTCCCTCCAACGCCCCGACGCCTTCGCCTACGGCGTGCTCAAAACCGAGCGCATCCCCGGCTGCCTGCTCTACGGGCCCCCCGGAACCGGCAAGACCCTCCTCGCCAAAGCCGTCGCCAAAGAATCCGGCGCCAACATGCTCGAAGTCTCCGCAGCCTCCATCAACGACATGTGGCTCGGCCAATCCGAGAAGAACGTGCGCGCCCTCTTCTCCCTAGCCCGCAAGCTCTCGCCCATGGTGATCTTCCTCGACGAGGCCGACGCCCTCTTGGGCGCCCGCCACAACAACCCCGGCCGCACCGCCCACCGCGAGACCATCACGCAGTTCCTGCGCGAGTGGGACGGCCTGTCCGACATGCGCGCCTTCATCATGGTAGCCACCAACCGGCCGTTCGACCTCGACGAAGCCGTGCTCCGTCGTCTTCCGCGGAAAATCCTCGTCGATTTGCCGCTTGTCGCCGAGCGCGCTAAGATTTTAAAGGTGATGCTCCGCGAGGAACAACTTAGCCCGGACGTGGACCTCGACGCCCTAGCTAAAGAAACTGATCTCTACTCCGGCTCCGATCTCAAGAACTTGTGCGTCTCAGCCGCCATGGAGGCAGTAAGGGAGGAGTGCAGAGCCAAAGAGGCGCATGATGCTGCGCATCCGGAGGGCCCAGCTTATGAGTTCCCGGAGAAGAGAATCCTCACAAGGAAACACTTTGAAAAGGGGATGAGGGAGATTAGTGCCAGTATCAGCGAGGATATGGAGAGCTTGAAGGCTATTCGCAAGTTTGATGAGCAGTATGGTGATGCGGGGGGGAAGGCGGCTAGGAAGAAGGGGAAGAGGGGGATTGGGTTTGAGGTGGCGGGTGCGGGGAGGGGGGGCACGGAGGAGGCGAGGGTGAGGAAGGTTGTTGTTGATGAGGAGGAGGAGGGGAGGGGGAAGGTTGCTGTGTAGAGGTGGGTGAAGGGAGTGAGGAGTGAGGTCTTGAAGAGTGGGGATGAGAAGAGGGTGATTGATTGGCAGGGCTGGAGGAGGATTGATGAGGCGGAGAGGGAACGGGGGAGGGAAACGGGGAGGTCGAGGGAGAAGTTTACGAGGNGGGGGGGGGGGGGGGGGGGGGGGGGGGGGGGGGGTGGGTGGGGGGGGGGGGGGGGGGGGGGGGGGGTGGGGGGGGGGGGGGGGGGGGGGGGGGGGGGGGGGGACTGTATAGTAAGGTATCTTTGCGGAGTTTGGGTTACCACGTACTTGTAGTATAGTAGTTTAGTTGTCAGCTTTCAGCTTTCAAGTTGTTTTCGTGGAAATGGTATGAATTGCATGTCATGGCTATGGCTGATGGTATATACCTCTAGGTACACCGAGCGGTACATAATGGGTTTCTTATTTGTTTCGCATTCCCGTCATTATTCATAAGGCTTACTGGGTGGAGTCTGACTGTATTCTAGATTGGCATGGGACGGAATGGATCAAAAGTGTTTCTGTTCTCAAGCGCGTGATGGTGACTATCTACCTGCTAGGTATAGAAGTGATAAGCAACAAGACTCTTTTATGTTAAATGTTAGCACAACGGGTATAAACAAGAAATCATATTGGACTCGTGGTGCTTCCGTATCGAACACATTAAGCGGCGAGACAACCACAACTCGCGGATCATCATCACGTCTATGGCAATTCGGCTTGGTGAACTTATCACCCAGTTAGTAGTCCGATCTGCTCGTTTTAAGAATGGACACCATCCAATATCGTAACTCTTGCCATCATGTAGTGCTGATTCACGTTGTCATGCCGGAGCAAGCTAGCTCTACTTGTAGATGGTTGAAATTTGAACTACCTTACCCTGGAAGGGACATTTGTGGGCTTCCGAGTCTTTGTGAATTGGGTACCAACTGTCCTCATCAACTCTAAAGCCGTACTGTATTACCTGGACTAAAAACAGCTTTGGCGATCGGTGATGTACATGTATTTTGTAAAGAACAGTAGGTGAGGCTCGTAGGAACTTGGGCAATGTACATCATATTATAGGTACAGGTACTATTCGTTTGAGTCATTTACTCAATTTGATTTGATTTAAATCCTATAGCTTGCTCAGGCACTTAATGCAACCAAGGTAACTACTAACTGGATGGTTCGTACATTGCACGGAATCCATCTTCTGGGTAGCCAGGTAAGTCCAGCAAATAATTCGTCGTTGAAGACCTCTTTCTAGCTAGTAGCTAGCTGCTTGTTGCACTTTACTAAGCTCTTCGTTTTCAACCCTACCACCGACCGTACTCCAGGCTGTATGCAAGGTAACAAGCAACACGCATATCCTATCCTCCTTCATCCTTCATTCTACCTCGGGGTATTTGTCCATCGACCTTGTAGTAGTCCTTGTGAAAGTCTCGTGTTGCATCCTCTTCCCACTTCGACTTCTGCTTCGACTTTAACTTCGACTTCGGCTTCAGCTTCGGGCTGCTGCCACTCCTAATGGCCCACTGCTTCGCACTTGAAGCACTTCCACTTCCTCTTCCTGACCAGTTGAAGCGCCTCTTCCGGGTTCGGAACGCATCGGCTGTGATAGACACGTTGTTTGCAGTGCTGTTTTAGTCTTATGTTAGTAACTCAGCGTTCGTTACGGGTGGTCAGATGGAAGAGAAGAAGAGCAAAACTCACCTTATTACAACAAATTGCCATCTCCGGCTGCGGCACCACCTCTCCACACCTCGCACACCCACCCGCCGCACTCTTCTTCCTACCACCAGGCTGCTGCTGCTGTTCCTGTACTTCAGTCTCCCTCCTTGCCTGCCCATCACCAGCACCATCCCCATTGGCACCAGCACCACCAGCACCCTCAGCAGCAGCCATCACCTTCCTAACCTCATTCAACTCCTTCGTCACCGCCATCACCGTCGCATCATCCACATACCTCCTCGCCAACAACACCGCCATATGCTTACCCAGTTCCTCGGTTCTACTCCTCTTCTCCAGCAGCCAGACCGCCTTATCCCTGACAAAGTTGCGAAACTCTCTGGGCAGGTACTGCTCCGAGCACAAGTGTTTCTGCAGGATGTAGGCGTCCCACTGCATCATGTATTCTTTTTCTTGCGGCTCGACGTCGGAAAACTCGCCCAGGGCGTCGGCGTGCTTGGTGATCAGCCAGCCTTCGTCCAGGGGCGGGTAGCGGACTTCGGAGCCGGGAGCGAGTTCGACTTTGGAGAGAGGGTCGTAGATCGGCCGGTTGATGTTGTGGGGTATGAAGACGGGTTTCTTTTGGGGTTTGACGGCGGGGGCACGGCTCCGGGTGGTGGAGGCAGAAAGGGATTTTTCCTTTTGTCCCTGCTGCTGCTGCGGTCCCCTGGTTGGGCTTCGGCCGGCTGGGGGATGAGGCTTTTCGCGGTCGTTGGGGTCGGGTAAGAGACGGGATTTTACCCAGGAGTCGTCGCCGTCGACGAATTTGGAGAGGTCGAGGGGTTTTACGGGAAGGCCGAGGGAATATAGCTTGCTCGCTTCTAAGGGGGATGTGGTGGTCGATGCGTTTCCGGGGGCTCGTTGGATTGCCACCACGTACATGCCCTTCTTCTGCTCAAAGCTGAACTCGTATTCGGGGTGGCATGAGAAGTGAGCGCGGAGCTGGCTGATGCGCTCGTGCTCAGCTGCGCATACCAGACAGGAGAGCTTGTTGCAGGTGGCCTGCAACGCCCCCTCGTTTTCAGGCGTTTCAGGCGGCAGAACGTAGGTGACGGTGTGCTCGTCTAGTAGAGGATGTTCATCGTCGCCTCTTCGCCGTTTCCGTGGCTCCTTCCCTACGGCTGTGTTCCATAGTTGCCTCACGTTGTAGTTGACTTCCGTCCTGTGGCGCCTAGATCGGTTGGGCGTCAGGTCACCCTCGCCCAGCTCTTCTCCGGCATCAGCAGTGGAAGTGCCGTTAACTTCCCAATTCCCCGTCTTCGCGGCCTCGTCATGAATTGTTGGGTCATGATGATGCCCATTGATCCCATTCACTCCGTTTGTACCATGAACTGGCAATTCTGACAGGGGCTTCTTAGGGGCCCAAGGGTCAATTACTGTAATAGAGGGCATGATCTCCTTGGGCTTCTGGTTCCCTGTTAGTTGACTTGATATACTCGTCTGCCAGCGCACATCAATGTCCATGACGAAATCCGTAGGCGCCTCTCGGTTCTGCTGTATCCTTGCTTTCAACCTCGCCGTCTTCCTGTTGCGAGTATGGAAAATATCAGGAAGCTGGGCGGAAAGGGCCCACTGTCGCGGTGGCAGGTTACGGACTAAGGGAACCTCCCCCTTGGCCGGTATCAGGCTGCTGGGTGGCCAGTTTGGATCTCCGGCTGACTCGATTTCGATTAGGACACTGTAGGAATCGGCAAAGCCAAAGGCGGGATCATCACCATCCCGCTCCAAGTATATTTTGTCTTCGGGAATATCGAAAGCCTTGATAGCATACAGTCGAGCCATGTGTGTGGATGCGGCGGCAGGGTTTCTGTAGACTTTGAGCTCGCATAACTGGCTGTCGACGTGCAAGAGAACCTTTTCATCCCCATTATGACCATAGATGCTTAATTTGCAACGCGCCCGCATGTTCGCGGTATCCCTCACATTGGGCGCCACGATGCCGTTAGGCACGCCATTTTTGATGCGGGGTGAATCTTTGTGGATGATCTTGAGGACCTCAATCCGCAAGCAGCGGGGGGTGTCGCCGTAAGGGTCCTCGTATAAGGGAAAGCCATTATTGTCGTTAAGTCGTCGGCGTTTTGCTGGATGCTGGCATGCGTCGTCGAGCTCTTGATCGGGGTGGTGACTGTGGTCGGCAAATCTGACGTCGGACTCATGAGCAGGCACCCGAGACTGGGTGGAGGGCTTGTTGCCCATCCTATCTTCCCAGTAGTTGGTAGCGTGAATCCAGTTCCGATGCAAGAAGGGTAACTGGCGGTATCGCCGACACCTCGATGTCATAGCTGAGAGAAAAGGTTAGAATGATACAAGACAACATGCGGGAGGGTGATAAGTTTCTGAGTGCAGGGAGTCTGTGACGGGGAACTTGAGGGCTCTGTACAATAACCACTGTATATGTCTGAACTAGGGAAGCTGTATACCCAAAAAGACGGCTCTATGTCTTGTGGGGATATGACAACCTCAGCAGGTGCATAAAATGGTGATTGGAAAGAAATGAGGTTGAGGATATGAATGACCAAGCATCCAAAGGGGAGATGGACTGTGAGGATGTTTTTGTCCAAAGTGAAAGAGAGGTGAGCTCAAGGGTAAACGTAGCGGCAAAGACAGGCGATGAGAGCTAGGCGGTCGCCACGGTAACCTGACAGCGGCCTTTGGGCATTGTGAAGCAGAAGGCGTGATGCCAACAGCCCTATATCAAAACATAAGGAGTCCTCTATGCAATGAAAAGGGGGCCCGGGTTGCCGCGTCCAACAACGGCAACAACTTGTCTTTTTGAACTGCCTAGACAGACGCAGCAGTGCGACAATGCCAATGGCACTGAACAGACCCAGAGCCGCCAAGTCCTATCACTAAGACTGCCTCATACGTTGAAATCTAATAATGAAATCTCTGTTGAGAGGTCTCTGTTGCATCAGGCCCATAAACACATGGTGTGTCCAGAGGAAGCCGGATTGTGCGGGAAGATTGAGGGATAGGGGTAAGGGAGAGAAAGGATAAATAGAGGAAAAAGACGCGTACCGTTACCAGAAACTGGCACAGAAACAAGAGAGGTGCCATGTTGCTCGCGATGTCCGTCACGTCTCACTCTGTGATGCACGGAGCCCATCTTGTGTGGTCGGCCCCAGTCAATCGTGGATCCGGGATGCCAATTGTGCACTGTGCTGAAAAGTTTAGCGCATAAAAACTGATAGCCGGCTATCAGATTTGCTGCGATAACTGCTGCGAGATATAACGTCGCACTAACGCCCATGAGACGCCGAGCAACAGGGAAGTCGCTGGATGTCGATTGGTGGGAATGTTGCAACAACACGGGCGCCTGCGCTTCCACTTCCAGTGACGACTCCCAACTGATTTCAGAATCCGGTGACGACCGACAATATTGTGATGTCGATGTCAGCTGGCCGACGAGATTTGAATTGAATGATTGTTGATGCAAGAGAATGCAAAAAAGAATGAGTGACTGCGAAAAATCGTTAGTGTCTGTTTACTGTCACCAGGGAAAAGAGCGCACGCCAATTGGTGCGGGGCAAGGTGCGTTACCAGATCGGAAGTTGACAGCCAACAAGTGGAGGGAGTGAGGTGAGTGGGGGTGATGGAAGAAAATATGTGAAGCAGGGAAAGTTCTATAGGACAAAACTCCAAGTGTAAGTCCGCGGGGACTGGGAGTTCAGGTTGGAATGCCCGATAGGTGAATGTTACTGAATGAGGCTGACAGTGACAGGCAGATGACTCTCGGGCGTCAGTCAACTCCAACTGTGGCAGGCACAAGAGAGAAATCCGAGCAACAATGGGTCAGGTGCGTTTCTTACGTGTATGTTACACTTGCACCTGCCAACTTTGACAACTCTTCAAATTTTGATTTCTCTTCGTTTGATTTTCCTTCCACCATCTCCACCTCGACTCTTACACCAAACCCATGGGCTTGATCTCCATCGCAATGGCCATCTAACGACATGCATCTTATTCCGATTCATTGCTGTGGCGTTAAACCAAACCATTCTTTGACATTGTTCACAGTCGACTTCCGTCCCATATAGACGGAAGTGGCTGATGCTCCTTGGCGCGGCCAGACGATCAGAGCATTGCTCGCGGCAAGTCTTACAGGTATCAAGGCTGTCGTCTTCACTATCTCCCCTGATCAGAAGAAAATTTCGTCATACAGGTGTTTCAGAGCTCTATTGAGAAAATGGACTCTGGAGTGTGGTATGTATTTATCATTCGTTGCAGCCTCGGCCTCTTCCTAATCGCTGGCTGACAAAAGCTCCGGGAACAGGTGACTTTCGACGGGCACACGAAGGGCTCATATTTCAATCAGAGAATATGAAGACGAGCTTTTCTTCATCGGCCATCCAAGTAAATGCTCCAGCACAGCGTTCTGTCCGAGTGGTGCGCCAGATGAAACGGCCAGCTTCCTGCTGCAGCTCCCCAACCCTAACCCTTACCAGCGACCCAACATCTTCAGGACTCCTCAGCCTGGAGAAGCAACCAAATGAAGATGAAGTTTCTCTTGAATCATATCCCTGGGGAAAAGGATCATGCTTTTGGTCCGGGAGACTAACAGCTTACTGATTGCTATCAAGTCTTCCGGATGATCTGGTAACCACACCAGTGACACCACCAGCCTTGTTATTGCCTTGCCGCCCCTTTTCCAAGCATCTACCGAATGTCAACAAACAGACAAAGAACGACAGTCGTGAACAAAACGACGGATCAAATCAAAGGAATCCTTGGACATTGTGTAAGTCACGGCACTTTATTTCCCTGTTGTCTGTCGAATACCCGTCGTTTGTTATGTGGTCCATCCTGGCTCACCCCATGATCCCACCATCCTCCACAGTTCGAGCAACCATTACCACCATCTTTCCCAAACCCAAGCGCCGCCTGTTCTGATGCCATAAGTATCAAATCCCGCAGTGACTCCAGTACAACTGATGAACTGGAACAGAGCAAAGAGCAAAGCACACTTAAAAGCCCCAACTCCATGCTCAAAAACACCATCCAGATCCTTCACCGCACTGTATCAACATGAACCACCATTTCCCTCCGCGTCTTGGTGTCATCGGTATCTGCCCAGCGGCCAACTAGGTGAGAATGGGATGCTCAGATCTCACCCTCATACTTGTAGTTGTCTTCGCCCTCTATCATCCCCACAACATCCATTAGCACATCATATCCTTTCCCTTCCCACTTATACTCTGCCCCAATCTCTTCTACCAGGAGATCGACATCATCAGAGCAACAAGAAAAGTAGTCAGACTCACCATCCTCATCCTCCTCCTGCTTGGTCTGCACATCAGGAGTAGTCTTCTCCTTCTTCAGCGGGCGTTGCTTCTCGTCGTCATCAGAATCCTCGGGTTCCGCCTTGTACGTGAAGGGCTCACGGTTGTCAGCGGAACCATTCTCATTGCCGGAATCCTCGTTGTAGTTGACGGTCGCAGTGGCCCTCTTGCGCTTAGTGGTGCGGGGAGCCCGAGGAGTCTTGGCCTTGGCCGGGCTGCTCGTGCCGCTGGCGCCCACGTCATCGGCCAAGGAGCCGTAGTTCTTGGGCGGCTGGATGTCGTGCGATTTCAGAAGGCGCTCGTAGCGTTTGGCGCTGTTTAAGACGAGTAGCGTGTCAGTTTGGTTCGATTTTGGATGCGCGATGGGTGGGAATGAAAAGTGAAAAGGAGTGATGGAGTGAGTGAGTGACTTACGCGGCAGCCTTGGAAACGATGCTGAGCTCCTCGGCCACTTCGGTCCAGTTGATTTTGCCATTGGTCGAGTGCTTGATGCAAGTCAAGAGGAAGTTCATCTGCCCGGCAATGTCCTGGTTGGCTTTGGGAGGCATTTTGACGGTTGGGTGAGATAAGGTCGGCTGGGGAGAGCTGCGATCAAGTCAGTTGACTGGTAGGTTGAGGGAAATATTGTTGAGTGACTGTCAAGTGGTTGATGTGTGATGTCTGGTGGCTGGGCTGCGACTGAGTGACAGGAAAGTGGAAGGTGCGAGTGGATTTGCAAGATGCGAGAAGATGACGCTATTTTTTTAGTGCGAAGGAAGAGGCGTTGGTAGACAAGCTTGTGGTTGTTGAAAGGAGGAAGAGTGTGAGAGACGTCGACGGATGGGGGATATTTATGGACGTCCAGGACCCCACTTCACGACAACGTCTGTCTGAACACCGTCTCTATTATGGCAGGCGGCAGGACCGCCAGGACGTGTTTGTCGTCCGAGACTGCTGTCCCGGACGGCTGGTCAATGGATGAGTGGTCATACTCGACAGGCTGCAGCGGCCGTTGACTCGAATTTCTCATCCGCTTTATTCATCGTCCGGGCAACCCCACTACAATCCTAAGACTCAACAGTCGAGTCCGTTTGCCCAAGTGGGATGGCAGGCACGCCAGAAAGGATTCGAATATCAGAGAGTGATGTCCAGCCCCAGCCCCCACCCAATAAGGCTATTTCATCAGATACACCCACAATGGCTTTCATGTCCTTCACAAGAGCTTTTCTTTGAAGTTCCGGTGGAGACGATGTTCACACATGGCATGAAAAGCAGCTCAAACGCTCAAGTCCTATTGTTCTTTTGCACTCAATATTTCATCCCTTGCTGAACCATGGAAAGTCGTCCATGGAACATGTATTATCAAACAATTGGAGCGGCGAAGAACCTATTCACTTGTCCATCGTCAAAGCCTTGACGTTCTTGGCTGTCTTTTGGATAGTCACCTACCCATCAAGGACACTTTCGGACACGTGCCTGAGGTCTGTAGACGAGCAGTATCCGTCCAAAAGAGGAAGTGTTTGTCGTCTGTCATCTGTCGCTGCTTCAGACTTTGCCCAAAGCTGGCCGGCCAATGGGCAGTCGACCTGGCATTTCTCAAAGCAGAAGATCTGGGATATAGCAAGTGCAGCAGTACCCTAGGGTCCAGTAGTCATATGCTATATAGTTACTGGTTTCTGGTCTTCCTACCCGTTTTCATTTGTTTACTTCCTGATTGAGGTGAAAATCCTGAAAGAAAATCAGGGATCGAGCTTCGGAGCCTGCTCTTACCTTGGTAGGGGCATACGATGGTAAAGCCATTACTGTCAAAGCATCTATGGGTGTTGCCGTAACTCTCCAATTAGTCCCCAAGACACCACAAGACTTCCAGTATCAGTGATCGGGGAGTGTCTGCTTCGTAAAAGAGCTAGGTCAATATACCTTACCTTAACGGGGCGCCGTAGGTCTTGGCTTGGTGAATCCCACCTCGCACCTTGCCCCAAGGTACCTCTATGCCATGAGAAACCTGGATAAGATCACCTACTGTGTAGGTTCTTGTGGCATGATTCTGTTTACCCATTGCTTCGTTATCTACCTGTATGTTTGGCAGGTGACGGGCAGAAAAGGGCCGGAACCTTGTACCTTCGAAACTTGTGCAATATGGTTCATGTAACCTTAATCAGAGAACCCTCAGGGTATAAAGTCGACCTCGAGTCCCTCGACTCCAGTACTTTTTTTCCACTTCTACTGCCATCAGAGAGCAACATCTCGAGGTACCGCCCGCCCTTGTTGTGTCTTGATCTTCAACTTGGCCTTGGGCTTCCTTTTCCTGGCAGAGACAGTACTATTGAAGGCATAGAGCATCACCTTTTGTAAGTCACCCACATACGCAACCTCAACGTTCCAGACTATAATTTGCTAACCATAATAATTCGTATTCCTCTCACAGAAACTGACAATGCCTCCCAAAACCCCCAGCATCGTCCCCAAACTCCGGGGCAGAGAACCTCCCAAAGAGGACATGAACCTCATCTACAGCGTACTCGAGAACATCACTGGCAGTGACACAGACAACAAAGGGCTTCTCAAATTTGATGCGGCCAAGGTTGCCCAAACAGCCAATATCAGCTCAGCAGGAGTGCTCCGCAGCAGGTGGCACAGATTCCAGCGGACATTCCTACTTAACGACAATCTTCCAGTCGACCCAAAGAGAGCTCACGTTTCGTCAATCGAGCCCGAACTCCGTAGCCTGAAACCTACCGCCAGCGACCGCAATACCATCTTTAGCATCCTCGCAAATCTCAAGGAGAGAGTCCTAGCTGACTGGGCCAAGGTTGCTGAGCGGGCTGGCTACAAGAGCACTGACGAGGCTCTGCAGGCGTGGAAGGATCTATGTGCGAAGTATCAGCTTTGTAACGAAGAAGTTGCGGTTTTGAGGGCTCCCAACGCTCCGTGCCCTCAACATCCGCGTGTTGTTGTTGCCAACGAACTTCAGCCTGCTTTTATTTCTGTGGCTGATTCTATATCTGTCCCGCTCACTCACCAAGATCCCCTTCCCCCCTTTACCCCTATTCGGCCTACGGTCTCAAATGTTCCTTTTAGCAACAACCTCCTCCCTGCTCCAGCTTCAGTCCCCGCGTCTGCACCCGTCAACACGCCGACTGTCACCGGACCTCATGCCCCTTCCCATCACCAAGTCTTCACCTCCGGTACTCAAATCAACAACAACAACTCGTCAACAACAGGCCCGTTACCTACGCCAGCACGGGTACCCAGACCGACGCTAAATGCTGTCCCACCAAGGCTTTCGGCTTCAAGGTCGTTGCCAGAACCCTTCTCTGGCGTTCCATCCTGGCTGAGGAGAGCGAGAGGGAACAACATGAGAGAGTTACTAGCCTTTCTGCCGTTTGTCGTGCCCGTGCCAATTACTCTTGGTCTTGGGAAACGCCCATAAACGAGAACGAGCCCGTGGTCAATGGGGAGCCCACCACCACGGTTACCTCTACCAACGAGGGCACTAAAGGTAGAGGCAGAGACACAGGTATTCAAACCGAAGATCCATGTTGTCGTGTCACCCAGTTTGGGTTTAGGGTGGCGTTTGTTTACATGTTTGTTGTGCTGGATGCCCCTGACCAGGAGGAGAGTGCGTCTGGTTGGCCTCTAGACCATCTGGGAGCAGAAGCAGAACCCGTTTCCAACTCCAACTCCTCCTCTTCCTCCTCCTCCTACTCCTCCAGGTCCAACTCCATTTTCTCCAACTGTGCTAGGACCATGACAGCCACTACAACCTCCCCCTCCCCCTTCCCCACTCTAACCACTGGGCTAACCGGCACCCCCTTCTCCCCCACCAACAAGAGAGCTAAGACCCTCCTGGCAGCCGCCAGGTACATGTGGTCGCTGTCGGCCAAGGCTGAGTATGAGCACGATGAGAGTCTGGGGGAGTGGCCGGGTTGGTTACTCCTGGACCCGGGCGGTGGTGGTGTGTCTTCGACTGCGTATGAGAATGCGTTGGCTGCGGCGGTGGCGCCGTTGAGGTTGTTGTGGTTGAGGGTTGCTGTTATGATGTAGGTGGTGGTGGCGTAGGGGTAACTGTAAAAGGGAGGGGAAGAGGAGGGAAGGAGGGGAGGGGAGGAAGGAAGGTGCAGCAAGTGTGCGTCTGCAGCTGTTCCTGCGAGTGTTCCTGGGTCTTTTGGTGGTTGCTGCTACCGCGAGCAGCAGTAACAACGACAAAAAGAAGAAGAAGAAGAGTACCGACGATGAAGGAGATGCAGAGAGGGATGGGAAGAGATGGAGAAAGAGGGAGAAAGAGAGAGAGAAAGACGACTGCTGGTCGCAGTTCAGCTCTCCTGCCGTTCCCAGCTCTCCGTCTGCTCGCGAGGGGGGTGTTGGATCTTGCGTAGGTGGCTTTGGAGGTGAAATGTCGACGGGAACAGTATGGAAGTTTGCACTAGTTGCTGTGGACATCACGATGGCTGGCAGAGGGGATAGTTATGACTGTGAACTAGTTTATTTCTTTGGTATGGACGTTGACCCTACTGTTTTATAGCGAAGTCATGGATTCCCCTTCCTTGTTTGTCCTTCTATCACCCTTGTTGAATGCTGGGAAAGCAGCAAAACGTGATAACTGACCACGACAAGATCCATCATACCAACGACCATACCGAAAGACGAGAGCAAAGAGATCTATTTCTCGCCGCCAAAGAAGATCCTCCAAGCTTCGAGGATGAGCAATCCCGTTGACAACACCAAACCATCATGCAACCGACCGACCGACCAAAGGGGACACTCCCAACTCCGAGCTTGTATAAAGCAAAGAAATGGAGATAAAAGCCGCCTTTGCACCAAGACCATCCAACTGCTAACCAACACCGGGAAAGCAAATGTCTAACTCCAACTCCGAGATCGAAAGTAGAAAGCAGAAAATTGCCACCAGGTACCTAACCAGGACCAAAAACTCCAAAAGAGCCCGCCAGAATATGACCACGGAGGAATTCCCAATCGCATGCCGTCAGGTGGAGAGACACAATCTTCTCGCTGAGGTCATAGTCATCATCCTTCGTGTGCTAAAGCGTACCGGTGGTCGTGGCCCACGTTGAGATTCTGTAAATGAACCGAAGTATCTGCAACCGTTTGGACTTCTACCTTCCAAGCTTGTAAAGGACTGACAAGGGACTTGAAGGAAAACGAAACAACTCACCTACCTAGATGCTAGATCTCGCCGAAATCGACGCCACCACCTTCAGTAGCAGTAGTGTGACCATCGTCAGCCGCAGCAGCGGCAAGGGTATCAGCAATAGCTTCTGCGGCTTGGGAAATGCCCTCCATCGCCGGATCGATATCATTGCCGTTGGAATCACCGGTGGCACCAGCATCAGTGGCAGCCTTGGCCTCGGTCTCAGCTTGGGCAGCAGCAGCGGCCGCAGCCTTCTGCTTCGCGGTCAGACGGGGCTTACGAGCAACGGGCTTCCTTTTGGCGGGAGTCTCTTCCGCATCGGGATCGGCTTCAGCAGCCGAGCGCTTGGTAGAGGTACCAAAAACAGACTTTGACGGGGTTTCCGGGGTCATATCGTTAAAGCTCAAATTTCCCATGGCCGTGCCAGGGGTGGCAAGGGCGCCGCCCTGATCAGCACCAGCTCCGGGCGTGAGCAACAATTTCTTCGGGCGACCACGGCCGCGACCAGTGCCCGGGGTTTTCTTCGGGGTAGCGGTAGAGGTAGTGACAGACTCGTTGCCATCTCCCGAAGCAACAGCAGCTGCGGTGTCGGGGTTGCCAAGCTCATACTTGCGACGAAGCTGACGGTACATCTCCTTGTATGAGTTAGGTTTGAGACCGGCGGTCGCGGCGGCGCCCTCCATGTTGATCTCGAGGGGCGCGAGGAGGTTGTTGAGAGCGCCGAAGAGGACGTTCACCTCGCTGCTGGTGAGGGTTTGACCGCGGAGGGTGCAAGCGGATTCACCACTGGCGACGGCTTTGGGGGGCATTTTGGATGGATGGAAGTCTGCTTGTGGTTATTATTTAGTATCTGAGTTGTCGACAAGATCTGAGTGGCGGACGTACGTTTGAGTAATGCGAAGGGTGGGTTTGACAGCTTCGTGGTGATCTCCAACGCTCGTAGGCAACAAAAGAGGGCAACCTTGGGTCTGAAGGAATCCTGCCGGCGACGAGAAATAAAATGTCAGTCAGTGTCTGAAGACAAAACGATAGAAGACAATCCTACCGGTACTTGGAAGGGAAGCTCACGGCAAGTAGTCTGGTAGGTAATTTCACTGGAAGAGGAGATGTTCTTGCTTTGGAAAAGAAGAGTGTCCTGACGAGGAGGGAAAACAACAGAAGATCAAGTCGTGGAAGCCCGGGGTGGAACAGCTGCCGATAGGAGGGGGGAAAAAAAAAATGTCACGCACCGGCCGGAAAAAAACTCGCTTGCCAGAATCGGGCTCTTCAAACAATTTGGAAAATGCCGTTTAGTTGAGACGGCAAACTTTCGAAACTCCCATACTAGGCCAATGAGGGCTGCCCTCCACTGTGATTAAAGAAAGATAAGGCCACCAGGTAGGAGATCCACATCAGGTACCAATAGGTTGGATTTATTGGATGTTTGATCCTAAAAGAAAAACGTCTGACGAGGCAGTCCTGCTGGGGTGATAGTCTATGTCCGGTCTTCGGGGGGGACACTTGGTACCCGGTACCGAATTCGCGGTCTTTATGGCTGGTTATAACTGGTGTTCGGTTGTTCCTGAACCAAATGAGACCGAGATAAGTCGGAATGATACCTATCGTTCTTCTAAGATCGGCGAATTGGTACCAAGTTGTTGCGGTTTTCTCGATCCGGGTCGTGACGTCTTGTTTTGTCCCCCGATTGAACGCGGTTCATACTGAGCTGACACTTATTCTTCATTTTCTCTTCCTTCTGATCAGCAACTCTTTTCTTTCGCTTTCAAACCATCACGCCTTCTTCGTTTGATGTACCACAGTCTCGAGTTTGCCAGCTTGGTCTTGCTTTCAAGTGAGACATCACCAACAGCTTCTTGTGAGTAAAGAACACATCTTCTTCCATTGACCTCATTCACCAGGCCAATTGCCTTGACCTTTCTGCTCCTGCTTACGGTAGCTCGGTCTTTATTCTGTGCTCATGATTTCTGACAACTGGAAGTTTTCCCACGTCGCAGACAGGAGCTCATCGCGCCCCAATATTCCCTCGTTGCCCACGATCATCTCCGCCGTCGTCACAGACATTTGACCTTCATCACTCGACGGTAAGCTGATTCATCTGAGTTGTAGCTCATTTATACTGCCCTCAATTGTCTACTACCATGCCCCTCCATGACCTCGCGAGCTTCTCCAGTGGAATTCAATTCTTCCTTGGTCAGTGCCACAAATTCTCGAATCATGTCGAATTGATGGAGTCCATTACTCAATCGATTGACAACGAGCTAATAGTGTTCCATCAGCAGACTTCCATTAAGATGGCTCCCAAGTCCGCTGCTGTCGGCGAGACAGTCTACACCCTCAATGGTGTCCCCCTGACTGCCTCCGACATGAAGTTGATCTTTGGCGTTCTCAACAATTTGACCGCGCCCATCGAGGCAGACCTGGACGCCGCCGCCGCCTTCTCCGGCTACACCCTGGGTTCCTTCAAAAAGATGTGGCCGACCTTAAAGAAGAAGTGCAACATCGACAGTGTCAGTGGCACTAAGCAGACTTCTACTGCTCTCGCTGCTACCACCTCTGCAGACGACGGTGGCGAGGCCGTGTCTACCCCGAAGAAAACGCCCGGCGGCGGTCGTGGCCGTGGCCGTCCCTCCAACAAGAAAGTCCTGACCGGAGGCACCACCAACTCCGAGGCCGGCGGCATCGCCATGTCCATGGCTGATGGTCCCGGCGGTCCGAGTCCCTTGACTCCTGGCGTCCCCGCAGGCATGGACGCGCTCTCTGTCGCTGACGCTGGCTTCGAGACCCCCGACACTCCCAGCAAGTCCACCTTCGGTGGCATGAACACCACTTCGTCCAAGAAGCGCACTGCTGCTGACGCGGCTGACGCTGATCCGGATGCGATTTTGACGGACGAGACGCCGGCTAAGAAGAAGCCGGCGCGTAAGCCGCGTGTGACGGCGAAGCAGAAGCGGGAGGCTGCTGCTGCGACCGCTCTTGCTCTTTTTGCACCTGTCGATGACCATGAGCCTGAGCCGGCTTCTGACGCCGTTGCTGCGGGTCCTGATGGCGACATGAACATTGATGTTGCCATGGAGGATGGTCATGGTGTCTCCCAGGCTGAGGAGGCTGTCACCGACTCCTGCGAGATTTGAGTAGGTAGGCAAGTTTTCCTCTTGCTTTGTCCCTATTTTCTCCCTAAATATTGCAAGGTAGAGGAAGAAAGAGGCCGCTAATGCTGTTGCTTACACAGACACCAGGCTGGCCGCAACAAACGGACTAATATTTTCTGCCGGATCCACAACGTCAACTTCAACGATGTCATTTGCCTATTGCTTCCAACTCGGTTTCTTGATGTTCCGGTGTTCTCAACTGGGACTTTTGGAGTTCGGTTTTGATGGCACTTTCCGGTTGGGATTTGGGCTTAGGTTGATTGTTCTTGGAGTTGGTCAGATGTTATGAAGGCTGATGTTCAATGCTTTCCGCCACTTCTGGGTTTTTTTTTTTTTTTTTGCTCTGAAAGGCGTTCGAGAGGAAATGGCATTCTCGGTCTGCGAATGTATATTTGTTTGGCGCTTCGGATTCATCTTGGACTCTTTTGTGGTCACTGGAGATTGGTACCCTATCAAACGGAATGATCGGGCGTCTTTGGTGGATATAAAATACTTCAAGTTTTTCGTCTGAAACACATCCGTCGAAGGCGTTTTGCAGGGACTGAATACAACTAGAGGTAGTATGTCGATAACGCAAAATATCGTTGCCGAGTCCTCCTATCTAAGATGATGGGGAGTAATGGTTGGGAAAATGCTTGATTGGCGGCTCGAGGAGAAAAAGAGGAAAAGGCATGCCAGGCCCAGCCAAGTGTTATCTGCAAATGGAAATTCAAGGGGGAAATGCACCTTCTACACGTCACATAGGGGTATCTTACGACATTTTCAGAGAGCCCTCCCCATTGGCCAACGAGGGGACCTCTATCTTGAGGACCTTTAGGGATAGGTGGTCACGTTGAATCATTTGAGGAAGTATCTCACAAGTGAGGATTTTCCGAGCGTGACAGTTGCCGAGTCCTCTTATCTTGCTAGGTACAAGAGGAAGTCAATACCCTGCCGGCGTAGTACCTAGGTATGGAAGTTTGCATTAATTGCTGCCTTGGAAATCACGATGGCAGGCAGAAACAGTTATGACTGTGAGCGGAACTGGTTCTTTTGTTGCCTCTATGGATGGACTTTCATCCTACCTCCTGCTATAGCGAAGCCACAGGTCCCTTTGTTGAACGGCCAGCTTCATAGCTCTCAGAAAGCCTTTCAAGCGAGCAACGAAAGGACATTGTGGCCAGCCACTATGTTTCTGTGGTGGGTATCATGAGAAAAACACTCCAAGTGCAGGATATGTCCACCGAAGACTGCCATTGATAAGGTACCTGAGCCGATTTTCCAGTGACCAAGAGTCTAAGACCGATCCGACTGCGCCAAACAAAGAGTATATGCAATTGACTTAAAATGCCCATTTCCATTCCTCTCAAACGCCTGCCTGTATACCTAGCAAATAACCATAATGAAAGCAACACCTGTTCATGCTACTCTGGCCACCTCACCCAACCAACACCCATGACGTCTAGTCTAACCCAGAACCAAACCAAACTCCAAAAGTGCAAACTACACCGAAAGAAGAACCGCAAAATGAGTTGAGAGACAAGAAACGTCTTCGAAAATAGCGCAGTGTGGGATTGTTTGCAAAGACAAAGAAAGAATGGTTCGTCGAAACTCCACAGAGTTAAACCTATGAAGGATGGAAAGCATTAGCTAGTGACCAGATGATTTCACTTTGCATAGAGCAAGATCGATGGGAAGAACGAGATGAAGACGTACCCGTGGTACCTAACTCTCAGTCGGGGTGGTGGCCGCAGGGCTACCATCATCAAAGGAAGGCAGTAGCCTCAGCCTCAGCAGCGCGGCGTTGACCTCCAAAGCCAAAGCCAGAGCCTCCGCGGCCTCACTACTAGGCTCTTCCATGCCCTCCATAGTAGCATCAATGTCAGAGTCACCGGCAGTAGCACCAGCGGGGAACATGGAAGAAGAAATCGGCTCGCTGAACGAAGCAACCGTGCCGATCGGGTCCTCAGCAGCTGTAGTAGCAACCTCGGCAGCAGCGGCAGCTTCGGCCTCGGCCTGGGCAGCAGCGGCCGCAGCCTCCCGCTTCTGCTTGGCCGTCATACGCGGCTTGCGCGCAGAAGCAGGCTTCTTCTTTGCCGGAGTCTCGTCAGGGTTGGCCTTAGCAGCATTACGCTTTTTGCCCGAGGCGGTAGTGGTAGACTTGGACGGGGTATCAGGCTGCTCGTGCTCGATGAAATCGTCGCTCATAGTAAGGTTGTTCGTCACGACGGTGAGGCCGGTGTGGCCGGGAGTAGAGGTAGTGGGGTGAGGAGGGCTCCCGAGTCACTTTCGTCGGCGACGGGCTTCTTCTTCCTGGAGCTTGCGGTCTTCTTGATCGGGTCTCGACAACATCATCGCCTTCAGCGGCACCAGAACCGCCATCAGCAGCACCGGCGACACCGGCGGCAGTGTTGGTGGCCTTCGTGCCATCAGGACCGGGAAGGTTGTACTTCATGCGAAAGCGACGATACATCACCATGAAGGATCTGCGGTCCTTCATGCCGGCTGACTTGGCTGCAGCCTCCCAGTCGGCTTCCATGGGTGCCGAGAGGTTCTCGATGACGCCGAAGAGGACCTTAAGGTCACTCTCGGTGGGCTTTTGGCCGTGGATGGTGCCAGTGATGGCGAGTTCACCGGGTTTGGCTGGCATGGTGGTAGAGGTCTGGTGTTCGTGTAGTCTGGCGATGTGAGAGAACTTGTCAGAAGGCGCCTGAAGACAATCCTACCGCAACCAAGAGCCAAAAGGTCAAACCAATCAGCCTGGTGGGTAAAGCTAATAGAAGAAATGTGGTCTACTCACAAGAACAGAAAGTTATTGGCGAGTGTCTTACCAGAGCAAGACCGAGAAGGTGAGCGTGTTGTATGCTTAAGGGGAGAAGAATTGGTAATTCTTGGATGAGAAAGCAAGAGTATCGCGACCGTGAGGCAAGATAAAAAGAATCAGTGGTACCTCTAGTGGAAGTAGAACCCCGGGGTGGGACCGTGATCAGTACGAGGGGAGCTGCAAAAACCAAACGTCACGCTGGGGTAAAGCAATGGCTCGTACCAACCCGCCAATCCTAAAAGAACAAGAGGTATCACTCCGAGCACTTGGTAGTCACGATGCTGTCCAGGAACAGCTATATACCAGCTATAACTAGCTCCAAACCCTTCAAGTGTGGTACCAGGTACCAAGTGTTCCTCGTAGGGAACCGGCACTAGACTAATACCCCGGCAGCATATGAACTTCTTGCCCTACCTTGCCCTGTCAAACGCTATTCTTTGAGGAGCAAACACCAGTGGGCTCGAAGTACCGCGGTACCTGGCTTATCTTTCTTGCCCGGAGTGCCGGCCGTGGAGGGCAGTCCTCATTGGCCTGGTGTGGGAGTTCTTGGCTCGGGAGGGGGCATCGAAGTATGGTCACGAAGAGTGTGTTTCCAGAGATCTTTGGAAAGTTTGCCGTCTGAAATCGACTAACGAAGGCAGTTCTGCAGGAACTAGATACCCTCAGTATGCAACTTACCGAGCTTCGTCCTTCTATCTTGCTACAATTCCCCCAGAAGGCCTTCCCCATTGGCCAACAAGAGGACGTTTATCGTGAGGACCTTTAGGGGTAGGTGACCAAGTGGTCACACGCCGAATTGTTCGAGGCGAGTATTCTCGCAAGCGAGGTTTTTCCGATCGTAGCGTCTTGATTTCCCACCTTCCCATTGGCAACGGTTCCACCCGGGCTTCCACTACTTCTTCTTCCACTTTTCCTCTCAGCCAGGATATCTCTCGTTCCCCAATCAACAACTGGGACAGCGTCACCAGTTACCACTCCCCTGTCAGGTCTCGCTTGATTAAGGCACGTCGCCACAGTTCTTTTTCTCGTAAGTTCATCATCTTCTCTTCCATTGGCGCTGCCCACGATGTCATCTATCGTGTATTTTCCCTCCAGGTCGCGGTAGAGTGCCTTCATTTTGACTTCAAGACTGCCTCATCGGCAACGTTCGCTGAGGATCCTCGCAAGCATACCACCTTTGTAACTCGAAGGTAAGTTGCTCAATCTGAGTTGTATCTCATTGGCATGGTCAATGATCACCGATCAATGACCCCCGCCGCGATCTATAACGATTCACAACTCCTCAACAAGACACGGGCACTGACAGTTTCCACACCCCCAGAACCATACCAAGTCCTCAAAATGCCTCCCAAAGCCGCTGCCGCCGAGGGCGCAGCCACCTCCGGCCTTGTCATTAATGGACAGATCCTCACTTTCCAAGAAACCAAGGTCGTCTGTGCCATCTTGGAGAACCTGACCACCAAAGTCGATGCCAACTGGGAGAAGGTGGCTGAGTCTCTCGGCCAAAAGAACGCAAAGAGTGCCCGAGAAGCCTGGCGCTTGCTGCGCAAGAAGTGTGGCCTCAACTTAGATGGCCTTCCTGATGGCGCTGCTGCTGCGTCTGCTCCTGCTAGTGCGAAGAAGGCGGCCCCGGCTGCTACTGCTGGTGGGAATGGCGAGGCCGGCGCCACCCCGGTCAAAAGAGGTCGAGGCCGCCCCCCCAAGAAGGCGCTCCTGACTCCCGGCGCTGGTGGCGATGAGGGCGACGCCCTGTCCACTCCCGGAACCGCCATGGGCAACCTCAGCTTCAACGACATGACTCCTGAGACGCCCTCGAAGACAGGCTCTGGCGTAAAGCGCACTGCCGAGGAAGCCGATTCGGATGCGATCCTGTTTGAAGAGACCCCGGCCAAGAAGAAGGCCGCCCCTCGCAAGCGCCTCACCGCGAAGAAGAAGGCCGAGATGACGGCGCAGAAGGCCGAGGTGACGGCGCAGAAGGCCGAGGTGACGGCACAGAAGGCTGAGTTGGCGGTTGCTGCTCCCATCGACGAGCCGGCCAATGGCACGACTGGTGCTGGCTTCCAGCCGGTCTCTTCTTCCGCCGGTGGCGCCACTGGCGATGGCGATAACATCGACGCTGCTATGGAGGGCATTGCGCAGGTTGAGACCGCTATCGCTGATACTCTGGCCGCTGATGTGGCTGATGCCGCCGATCTTGTGGGTGGCATTGATCCCGGCGAGATCCAGGTAAGTTCCCTCCTCGTTTCTTACGTGCTCCCCATTCTTGGAAGTTGGAACGGTTGCTGACGCTGTTGTTTACAGATTCGCTCAACCTTGGCGACCGATGAACACGCGCTGTACACGACAGAACAATAACTCCTCGAAAGATCGTGTCTTCCTATACCTGTCGATCGAATTTCTTTTGGTGTCTTTTGTCCTGAGACTTTCGGAGTTCGATTTTGGTGGCACTCTGCGGTTGTGATTTGGGCTACACTGTTCTTGGAGTTGGTTGGTCAGAGCTATACAGGCGGATGTGATATTTTCAATTTCTTTCCACTTGCTGTCTAGGCTCGGAGTTGGAGTGACTTTTCCTGGTCGGTTGCATATTAGTTTGGCGTTCTCTTGGTCATCGGGTTCATCATGCTCGGAGTTCGGAGGCTCTTTCTTCTTTGGCAAGGATGGATTCTTTGCTCTCATATAGCCCGATCGTTGGTTATCACGAGGTATCAGCTCTTTTGTCATGGTTGGCATCAGTCTTTGCTACTTTCCCTGGTAGCCGGTGCCTGGCAACGACAAGGCTGTTTGGTCAATGGGGGGTACAAGTAAAGACATTGAAGATTTTGCTACAACCGTGAGATGAACGTCCATTGCCAAATAAACAAAGTTAATGGTCATAACTGCCCCTGCCAGCTATCGTGATGCCAACCAGTGCAATCTCCCATGTCAGGAGTTGAGGAAAATTTTGGTGCCGTGGGGTGCACCTTCCGACTGCCACTGTGTACCAGCCCCTGAACTTGACCCACTTTTTTACTTGCAGCCTTGCAGTCAGAATGCGACAGATGCCCAGTGGACACTCGGCTATTACATGTTCAAATCGTGCATTTTCCGCAGACAAATAGTCTTAATGCGGAAAGTAACAGGTAAACTTATACAGCTCTGTAATTTTGGACACAGGGCTTGTTTTTGCTGATTGTAATGCTGGTTCAAGTGCAGCGCACCTGTCGGGGCAAAACTTGCAGCTGGACATAAGCGGGCTGAGGCTTGGTCGCTACGAGCACGCTTAGAGGACGTGATGGACTACTGCCGTGTACCTTGAGGTTATTTGGAACACAACCGGTGGGGATCTTGGATGGCGGCTGTTGGTTTCTCGGTGATCGAAATGGCAGGCGTGGTTAGACGAACTGTCCTTTTTCCAAGACAAATAAATTGACCATGCTCGTCGTTCCACCCGCAGCAATGGAAGGAGCAAGCGTCGCAAGTTGCGAGTGCCGAGTGATGACCACAAGCGCAAAGTGATATCTACACAATACCTTTAGCGGATTTCCTGCCAGAAGGTGCCACCAGTCATTTTTAAGCACACTCAACACCAAGATCTGGCCTGGCGAATATTGGACGATAGGTCGGCAACATTTGGTTTGGGTTTAGCAATTCTAGATCCCTAGACAGGCAATTAACACCGCTGCAAAACAGGGCTGCAGGTTTCAAGGAATTAGAAGTCGTACAAGTCACACAAGTCACCGATAATTGCCAAGAGAAGTAGTAAGGGAAAAGCATCATTGATTCAATCCTCAACACCTCACCTGTCGAGGTTCTATCAAAGCCATCCCATCCATTGATCCATGAATCCTGTAATACCGTGAACGAAGAACCATCTGTCCAGACTAGAAACCAGACCGGATCAGACCAAGACTAGACCCTGAACCATTCCATTCCATAAGCCAGCCAAACACCGATGGATGCTAATACCAAACGCCCCAATACCGGACCAAGCAACAAAAACCTTCACGCCTGCTAATCCCTTTTCTTCCAACTCCGTGCCATGGAAACAAAAGCTGAAAGTAGAGGTGAAAGTGCTCCAGAGATGTCGAGTGTGTTGTAAAGCCAAGTATCGTGGTATCAGTTACCAGCCATGTCCATCAGATGTCAATGCCAGCCAGCAAAATATGAAAGTCCGTTAGAGTCCAATCCATGTCCCTGTCCATGATATGTTCCGTGAGTCGTATGCAGATCCTTTGCTGAGTGATGAAAGCGAGATTTCCGTCCGCCTGTCCGTAGAGGTATGTCTCTACCCGTAACCCATGACCTTCAGATCCATTGTCGACAGTCGAAGTCGAAGTCCAACTTGAACTTGATCCAAAACGGTTCCGATGGTGATTTGGGTTAAGATAAACAGCAGCGAGTAGTTCATGCGAAAACCGACGAACCACCGCAGCCGAGACGGAGACGATCTCCGACCCAAAAGAGATTAAATCTCGTTAGGGTACATGTAGTCGTCGAGACTGTTGTTGTCAGCATTAGCATCGCTCTTCTCTCCTTCCCTCCAAACATTCTCCACCAGTCAGTAGGAGTACTCACCCATCATCATACTCCTCCTTAACCTTGCTCTCCTCCGTCTTCAGCTTCTTCTCCGGAGACTCCTTGACATCATCCTCATCGTCTGAGTTGATGACCAAGGGGGCGGTCTTCGCAGCAGCAGCTTTCTTGCCACGGCCAGTTCCGGGAGTCTTCGTAACGCCGCTGCCGGGGGCGGCACGCTTGCGGCCCTTGGTCGGGGTGGACGTATTAGCGCCGCTGTCGGAGCCGGCGGCGGCGGAAACGCCTTCTTTGCGACGCAGCTTCTGGAGGTGCTGCCTGTAATGGAGAGGAGGGTTAGTGGATTGTTCGGTTATGATAGTGGTTGAGTTAGACTGATAATGAAGCAAGGAACGAACGAGTGAAGCGATAGAAAAGCAGAGGCGAACGATAGGTAGTTAGTAGCAGCGTACTTCACGGCCTTGGGCGTGCAGGTGTACCCCAAGGCATGCATGCGCGCGGCAAGATTCCTGTAGGTCTCCTCGCCAGGAACAATCTCGTCGACGATGGAGCCGATGAGGTGCTTGTCTGCGTTGTGGTTCCAGGTCATTCTGGTCTCGGAGACCTTTTCGGTTTCGGAGTCCGCCATGATGGATGAGGCTGGAGAGCAGACGTGGTGGTGCTTGTTGTAGGTGGTGGTGGGGAGTAAGTTGGAAAGTGAGTTGCAAGAGGGAGGGAGGAGAGAAGTGGCTCAAACCGGCAGGGGAATGTATAATGATCAAAAGAGAGGCCAAGGTGAGGATAAGGTGACCGCCCACTCGGGCGGAATACGGCAGAAAAAGCGGCAAGAACGGGCTTGAAGTCTTACAGAACTGCGGTCTGGGTATAGTAATAGCCCTTGTCCTGGACGCGCTTCAGAATCTTGTCCCACTGGGACTTCGAAGGAAGCGCCTCAATCATGACGGCTTGGAGCAGCGTCAGATGGGCATCGTGGTCCCAGGTGGTAGGCCTGGAAGCCTTGGCCACGTAGAAGACGTCTTCCTCCTCCATCTTGAAGGGCTGATAGCAGGCTGATTCTTTGCGAAGCGGGAGCAGAAGGCGAAGTTCTGGGGGCTGGTGGTTGCGGTAGCAGTGTGCTGCTGATACTGCTGCGGTGTCGTTGATGGTGTGAAAGAGTGAGAGAGCGGGGAGGGAAGAGGGAGGGAGGGAGGGAGGAGGCATTTTGTACTCCTTGGGAGAGCAAACGAAGCGAAAGGTGGAGGTCCTCTCGGGTTCGTCTCAACGTACAATAGAGCGCCATCCGTAAAGGTGTGTCCCTTGGGATGAAGGAGCTCAACGATCTCCTTCATGTCAGCCGCCGTGGGACGGAAATGCTCAAACATCGCTAACATGATGTCCTCGTGAGTCTTTTGGTCCCACCTGGTCAAGTTTCGCTGCGCATACCGCTGCGAAGACATAGTGACTGAGTTGGAGATGTTGGTTGTGTTGAGGCTGGGATGATCGAGTTGCTGAGCTGGCAAAGGTGGGGCGGTGTAGGTTGCTGGGGAGAAGGAGGGAGAGGGGAGCGGGAGCAGAAGGGGAGAGAACTTATAGCACAAACAGACAGTGCCGGCTCCAGACCAGCTGTGGGTGGATCTGGTGCCTCCGAGTTCGCAAAACGTGAAAGATGCCTGCCTGCTTCAATGACCACATACCTAATGGCGTTCCACCTCATATCGTGACCGCGCTTTTGCATGAACTCCTCGATCGAGGCCTGCATCTCCGGGGTAATCGGACCAGTCGCGTTCATGTACGCCTGGAAGAGGTCGTCGCGGATCTCTTCCCACTTGGGCATTTTGAATGCAAAGCGAGGCCGTGGAAGTGAAGTTGGTTTTTGTGGAAGGATGGGAAAGGCGCGGACGATGCTGACGCTTTATCGTGTTTGGGGGAAGGGAAAGAGAACTCGGAGACAGCCAGACGGAACAAAGGAGGGGTTTTATAGCGTCGAGTCTGCAAGCCATTTGGCGAGACAAGACGATCAAACTGTGTAAGGGAAGGAGCACCAAATCGGTTCACCGCATGTAGCTTACCGGAGCGCGTCCCATCTGACGTCTTCATGGCCTTTGGATCGCATGGCCTCGACGAGGAAGTCCTGTGTTTCCTTGGTCATGCTGGGCTGCAAGGCCGTGTAGAGGGCAATCATCAGATCGATATGGGTCTGCTCATCCCAACGAGGCATTTTGCGATGATTTCTCGGAAGGAAGGGTTGAGTGGTGGGACAAAATTTTGAAGCGTTTGTGGTTGTAGCGTTAGATAGTGCAAAATTTTTGTGGGAGTGATGAACGTGGGAGAAAAGGACAGGCAGGAAGGAAGACGCGTTTCTGGTAACATAAAAAACAAAACAAAACACACAAGCAAACAAAACGCGGTCGGTGCAGCTGGAAACCCAATAGGAACACACGTATCACACTTACCGAATAGACTCCCAGGTGAAGCCCTCAAGGCCACACGCCTTCATGACGGCCATAATGAGGTCTTTCTTCTGCGCGGGACTGCTTCCAGAAGCAATCAGGGCCTCGGCGAGAGCTGTGCAGAGAGCTGAGTGGGCATCGTTGTTCCACTTGCCCTCCTTGGGGGTCTCGTCGACATTGGACATGGTGGCGAGTGTTGTTGGGTGAAGAGCGCGGAATGCGGTGCTTTCGACTGGCTTGTTGAGTTCAACGTAAGCAGCAGTGGGCTGATGGCTAGAGGAAGGCCAGGTAGTTGAGGTTGATCTCGAGAAGTTGATGAATCGTGAAAGATGTGGGGGGAGGGGTGATGGGAGAACTTGAGATTGTGGTCACGTTTTATACCCGAAAGAGGGGAAGGAAACTCGAGGCTCGACACGAACACTGTTATCACATTTCACCACACGTAACGAATAGGAAACGAGAGATAACGAAATAGGTTACTTATACCGAAACAAATATCTCAGGCCCTGAAACTCATAGCAAAATCCGTACCCGTTGCCATGCAAGTATGATGCTCGTAACCATACTGTAAGAAAAGTCGGAGCGGCGAAATACCATCGTCGACGTCGAAAACGTACTCGATACCTGCTCGATAACCAAGACACGCACCAACTGCCACCTCCTAACACGTTTGGAGGGGGGACCGGGACCAGATACCTATAGCCGAAACACAGAATCCCATTAAACACAACCAGAAACGCCCATCAACCACCTTCCCTTACCGCATCCCTGCCCGCAATCAAAAGTTGGGACCTTAAGCCTCTTCGTAGTTGAAGCTTGAAGGAAATCTTAGCGCCGCAACGGCATAGGTAGGTGAGGCGTTAGACAGGAGGGGCAACGTAAAGATCAACTCACTCTGGCGCAAAGTGTGCGGCGGTTGATGCTGGGTCGTTATGAGCAGCCAAGGCATTCATCACCGCCGCGTCGTCCAGAGGGTCCTGTTCCGTCTTGCGTCGCTTGCTTTGGTGCTGGTCCTCGTCGCCGCCCTCGAGGCTAGGGTCCACGGCAACATCATCTCCATCAGCCGACTGACCGCCAGACTGAGCCTGGACACCCTGGTTGGCCGGCCCTTGACCGCCAGCCTGGTTTCCGCCTCGTCCGTTTTGCTGGGCGCGGGCATGCTGAGCCTGGGCTTGAGAATGAGCTTGAGCTTGCGCGTGAGCTTGAAGCTGAGCCTGAGCATGCTGCTGCTGTGCGTAAGCCTGAGCTTGGGCTTGGGCCTGGGCATGAACCTGGGCCATCGCAGCAGAATGCATACCAGCGGGCGGAGCGGGCATGCCAGGAACAACGGGGACGGGGATCGCGGTGGTGCTCTGACCGGGAGCACCAGGAACAACCGGGGGAGGGATCGGGGTAACACTGGGGCCGGTGGTTCCCGTCTCGGAGACCGAAGCCGTGCTGGCGGGGGACTGCCCCTGGGCCGTGTTTTGCTGCTTCTTAGGGCGACCACGTCCAGGTCCCGGCCTCCTCGTGATTGGGTTGAGAGTGGGATCTACCCTCCGGTTGGGGTCAGGGGAGGCGGTTGCAACGCCACCTTCGCTCTTATGCTGGGCGCGGCGAAGGCCTTGGAAGTGTTGTCTGCCGTGGGTAGGTTAGCTCATAGTTCTTGGTATGCATTGGGGGCAAAGGAAGCCGGCTGAAGCATGCCATGGCGATGTTGGTGAGTAGTAATGTCTATCCACGTTATCAACCCAACAACATGGAGAATCATGTTAAGGATTGTTGAGGGATGAACAATGGATAGGGTAGTAACAATGGCCTGTTGTCAACCTAGCATGTCTAGACGAGAACTCGACATGTTTATGCAGTCTTGGTGCGCAACAAACAGGCAAAGACAATCGATGATGATGTTGACACGTGGGTGGAGGAACACAAGACAACAGAGAGAGAAAAGACAGCAACGATGCCAGTAGTCAACATGGATACAGGATACAGAGAGTAATAGCATGTAATTGATAACTTGGCACGCGAGTCAAGCTCCTTGCTGACTTGAGGTTTGTTATGGAGATAACACGAATAACACGACAACAGAGCACTTACCGGCATCCCTCGTTGGTAAAGCCGTAGCCCATGGCGCGCATGGTGTTGCCGATAGTAATCCATTCCGAGCCGCTGATGACCCCGATATTCTTTACATTAAGAATGGTAAAGAAGAGGTCCTTGTCGGCCCGGTCGTTCCAGTTCTTGTTCATGTCTGTTAGGGACGCGATGGTCGAGGCGCGGGCGAGGCGATCGAGTGGTAACAATTGCGATGGGCTGGACGGGACAGCAGTCATGAAATGATTTGAGTGGGAGTCCACGAACGAGATAGGGTAGATGGCGAAATTGCTAAGGTCTGCTAAGGAAGGATGGCGTTTTCAGTGTGTCCTGCCCACGTTCCCAAACCAAATCAGCCACGGCTGCAACATTCGACCGAGCCCGGCGATCCAATGGCGTGATTGGCCAATGTCGTACAAATTTTGTGGGGAGGCAACACTGCTTTGATTTATGATTGGTTGGGCAGGAACTGAGTGCGGGGGTCCGTGCATAACACTGGAAGAGACCACAGAGAGTTGTTGCCTCAGGCTCTCAAGACACTTCTGCCTGGCGCTGTGGCACAGATACTCGCACGGCAAACACAGCGAGGCACGACACGGAGAGACTCGGAAGAGCTTGGATCATTGGACAAAAAGGCCAGGACACAGGACAGGGGTTGGGGAAATTGTTCGAGTGGATCGCCTGATCAAGTGACTTGGCGCCAGCATCGCGCGGAAGCCCAGCCACAGTGCCGATTGCGACGCGCTGTTACCACGTAATTTTCCAGGACCTCCGACGTCCCGCGACCCAAGTTCCCAAACATTTCATCTCATTCTGGTTCCCGTCATCGCCCCCTTGATTGATGCCACCCTCTCAAACCATCCACGCCTTCTATTTGTCCGTTTCCGGCGAGATGGGAGAAAATAGTTGATGACGCTGGAGTCATCTGGTCTAATTCTGACGAGGTCTTTTTTATTTACTGCAAACAACTTTGTCCAGGCAACAGGACGAAAGACCCGGTTTTCTATCCAGTACAACGATTCTGGTATCTTTTCAATGAGGGGGTACAGACACACCGGCAGGACGAACCAGCAGGCATCTGGCAGCTGCCTCTCAATCCTGCAGTGCCCACCATTTCAGCAATTCAGCTTTCATTTTCCCCTCCCTTGATCAGCCCTTCTCCCTTCGAATCTCTTATTCTACCCGGTTACCAGTCAACTATCTCACCAATCAAGAGACAACCATTTCTCTCCGTTTTGCAGTGCCCTCGTTCAACTCGGAGTCGAGTGACTCACATTATAGTCTCACTGTATTACTACCTTTTTTCTCTTGCCGTCCCTGGATCTCATTCCCGACGTGCATGGAGTCCGTCCGCTGCAACCCCACAGCACACCATCACTTTACACGAACTTGGATGGGGAATCGCGAAAACGAATAAAAATCGAAACGAGGCGACGCGGCGTCACCATGTCCCGCGTAGAGTGCTTTTTGTCCTAGACACACCATCTCCTTAGTTTTCAATTGATCCTTGTCTCCCGTTTTTACTTCTTTGAATGTCGTATTTGATTCGCAACCATGTCGCGTCTCCCTCCCGTTTCTCTCTCACATTGTATTGCCTCTTTTCCAATTCGGGAAAGTTGAAAGCAAACAACCTTTCTTCTTTGGCAGGACAACGGACGGGAGGGTGTGTGGGCTAGTGCCTAGTGGATGGCGATATCTTTTCTTACCTTACCTGAATGATACCAATACCTACCTCCAAGTGGCCTATCTGTGATGCTGGTGCCTCGTTCCATGTCAGGATCTGCCCTTTTCTAACGCTGATTGCTACCCATTGAACCACTCAATGCTGCCCTTTGCAAACAGGTTTTCATGCACCACGCACCCATTCCAGCCGTTTCCCCCGAAATCTCCTTTGTCTCAATGGCCGTGGAGTGACTGGCTGTGCTCTACTCGCAGGGAAAGGGAGACTAGGAGGAGGCCATCTGCCTCGGGTTGCTGCCGGTACACGATACTGTACCTTGCTATCGACGCTATTCCTTTGGTAGTGTCTGATACACGATACGCACGTTGCCTCTCCGACCAGCTGCCACCCTCGCCCCGTATTGACTTGCCTACCGTTTTGGTGAAACAGACATAAACCTATCGTCTCTCCCCCTTCCCCTCCAGCAGCCAGCCCTGTCTACTAGTATCACGCTTCATCCAAACCCTCAACACCCTGTCCACTATCGCTCGAGTTACATTATCTTGACTCACGCCCCCACACCTCGACAACGCCCGCGCACCGGCTACAGTGGGTAAATCTGACCGAAGCCAAGGCTGCCTTGCTGCTGAATGGTTGGACAGGTCTCAGCACTCCTAACGGCCAATACATATTGTGGCTGCCCCCTCCTCGCTTTCCCTCATACTTTCCCTTTTCTCGCCGTTGGCTGGCTTTGAAACCACCTTCCAGAAACCAGGACGACATCCTCAGGCATCAGGAAGGGAAAGCCAGCTCGGTCATTGTGTCAACATGTCTGCCACCGAGAATGCCATGGCGAGGTTCCTTTTCGCTGTCCTCCAGCAAAAATCTCTGAAGGATGTAAGTGACCACTTCCCCGTTTTTTATGCGCATCATCCAGGGGGCTGCCTGAATCCGCTCGACTGACTCGGAATTGCCTCTACAGATCGACTGGAACGAGGTAGCCGCCAGCCCATTTCTCTCCCAAAAGATATCGAACGGCCATGCCGCCCGTATGCGCTACTCGCGATTCCGAGCCTCCATGCTAGGTACCGAACCCCGACCGAGAAACCGTACGAATCCCGACAAGAATCGAGTTACAAAGGCAAAGAAGGAGGAGGAAAAGCCCAAGAGAAAGGCAGTCAAGGTCGAAAAGGAGAAGGAGGGGGAAGTGTCCAAGAGCAAAGTCGCCCCCGCAGTGATGCCATCCCCGCCTCTCAAGGACGAAAAAGACTTCATACCTCCCGAACCATCATCCCTCGACAACGTCTTTTCCACACCGACCTCCATGGCCACGCCCATGTCCGACATACGGTCACGAATGCACATGCGGCTTCTCACTCCCTGCAGCGACTCCGATGCTCTGACGACGTCACCTCGCATGTATACCCCGGCAGCAGTCCCGGCATGTCCCACCGACATGCTTCTCGGCCATACAGACACTCCTTTTGATTTCACCGGCTCGACCACCACCACCACCACCGGATCCTGGCAGCCCACTTTACCTGCCTACGCTGGCTATGGAATGGGATATGAACTGGATACCTACGCCACGGCTTTTGCCGTGAGCGACTCACAGCAAAACGAACAGCATGCTGCTGAACAACTTCGAGTACATGCTGCCATGATGGAACATGAGAACCAGACTGGCATGATCAAGCAGGAAGAGTGGGATGCTCAGCAGTATCAGTGTGGATGTTGAGGGGCAGTGCCGGTCACTCCTGGACAGATCCGGGATACGTACGGATATAGTCTGGTCTTTCCCTTCGTTGTTTTCTGTTTTTGTTGTCTGTCTCTATCCTTTATTTCCTTTTCGGGGTACAAGGGCTTTGGATACCTACAGTTTGATATTTGCAAAAAGCCTATTACTCTTGGGATAGCTATGGATGGATGTCTGGCTTTTCGGTTTCATGATGGGCGGTCGGTCTTCGTTGGTCTTTTGCTTTGAGTGTTTACCTCTCTTGTCCTCTGCTTGATGGATAGCAGCTGTTTTATCTTTGCTGGCATCTATCTGCCATTGTACGATTATAGGTTTGACGAAAGTAATGAATGATGGTTACTAGTGAGGTACGTCCTTGCATGCCCTTTTGGTGATAGTGCTCTTTTATGTTTTGAAGGCCGGGCTGATGTTCCGGGTATAGGTTCGGGATCGTTCAACCAGGACACTCGCTGTTTTCTCCTTGTGCCGTGTCGTCAAAGATAACCATGACAGTCGTTCCTGTCTCCCTGGTTTCAATAGAATGCTATGGTACACCCCTCGTTTGGTTACTCCCCAAAGAATATCCAGCTGTCAACCACACATGCCCACGTTGTCAGCCCCAAACCACCCATTATCACACAGTTAGGTCAAATTTCTCTGTTTCAGTAGTCGTTGCGTATCCCCTTCCAATTCCTATTCCTGCTTCCGGTTCCCGCAAGCTTGCAAGTGCAAGATACTTCGTCACGGCCAGTCCTTTGACAGGAGGGAAGAGCACCCCACCCTAACTTTTTATCTTCACAAATTTTAGACCTGGCCTGGCGACGGGCGCCATTCCTCTTTTCTCAACCGCAATCATCCATTTGACTCTGATCCAACGCACCGCCTTTCAGTACACGTTCGTTCGCTCTTCTTTTCTAGACAATTTCCAACCGTCAACCCACATGCCCGCATCGCTGGCCCCGAGCCACCAGTAATCATACGGCTTGAATAGGTCAATTCCTCCAGGGTTGGTGCTCTCTATTATGTTTATCTCTGTGTTCTGCAGCCGTTGAATCTATCTTCCTCGATAACCTCTGGCTTTTCCGTTCCTCGTAAGCTTACAGGTGCAAGTCAGTGAATCACCACCAACCATCATGGTCACTGTCCGTCCGCTCGTCCGCCAGCCACAGCTGCCCACCACATTATACTCTGGGACACTTCCATCAGCCTACCGCGTTTGACCACCTTCCTTCTGATACTCGACCGCCATGGCGTTCACTGCTAGCCTGCTATCAGGCCCGACAGGCCCGTAGCCGCCCTTTCGATACACGTAACGATGCCAAACCTCCTCCATCCTCCTCGAGGAGTGATTCATACCAGCCAAAGCCTGAGGAAAGTCCAAAATCTGGCCCTGCCGAGGTTGGGTTTGGCGTTGGCAAGTTCCGATCCTCCCCAGTTACCACTTTAGCCCGTCTATCCCTGCTTTGACGGGCTCCAGTCACAGCAGTACACTACGTCGGGTCATGATCAGGTCCTAGGCACTCCAAGATTGTCAAGTTTAGGTCTCCCGGTTTTCTCGCGTTTTCTTGGCCGCCCGGGTGAAGGTACGGCAGCCCTTGGTTCGCTTTCGATGACAACCGTCGCCAAACTGGTGGCCTTGTGGGCAAATCCAAAACTCAAGTTCTTGGGTTCGCTCTTCCCTCGGTCTTTCGTCCTCCTCTTTCGTCCTCCTTCCCCTCTCCTCCTCGTCGTCGTCCACCTCCCCACCGACTACAACGACAGCAAGAACAGCAACAACAGCAACAACAGCAACAACAGCAACAACAGCAACAACAGCAACAACAGCAACAACAGCAACAACAGCAACAACAGCAACAGCAAAAGTCAAAAGCAGTTAGCCAAGCAACCATCGCAAAGATTACGCTCGTAGGCAGCCCAGGTCTCGAGCACAGGTGATTCCCTTTCCCAGGCTCCTGCTTGCCAAAGCCTATCTGATCACGACGAGCCAACTATTTTGCTTTTCTGGCGCTATAGCTCTTTTTTTCCCAGTCGGCGACTCGCCAACAACAACACCGGTGTTCAAAAATGTCAACAATAGGAGAGCAGCACTTCGGTACGTCAGTGTATACTCTGTATACTCGAGTGACCCCATCATCTCCAGGCAAGCTCCCCTCGTTGAAACTCCCTACCGAAGAAACTCGACAAATTGGCGAACCAGACTTGCAGAAAATTTCCTTTCGGAGCGCCCAACGTTCAGCACGACAAGCAGCACATGCCGGCACATGTGCCACTCCCGCTAGTGAAGCTCTCGACGTTGCGGATTACTCGCATCACTCGCATCACTCCTGCTTGCCTGTGCTTCAATATACAGGCTCGGACTTGTTCCCTGCAGCTCCGCCAGCATGATGTGGCCCAGAAAGGAAATTTTCTGCAAGTCTAGTTTGCCAAATTTGTCGAGTTTCTTCGGTATATCTGGCCTTTACAACCACTGCCCTTCACCGGATTTTCTTCGGCAACCCGTTGCTCTGCTAAATCCTTGCGGCATGCACTTTATTCACCTTCATCATCGAACTCGCCGAAGAGTTATCGTCAGCATGCCTTTTGCAAAGACCCGAGTAGTCGCCGCTATGCAGCTCCTCTCTCTTCCTGGAAACGTGGTGTCCGAAATAAAGGTGCCCGAGTGATTAAGGTACTACAGCCTCTCATAAGTTACTCACGCCTATCTACTTGGTTTCTAACTTCGTCCTTTTTTTTTCGCATTCGCAGCGGATAACGCCGACCGTGGCAATCAACAATATATCCTATAAGTTGCTCGCTTATTTATCTACGGTCCTTTTTCCCCACCACTGCCACTACGCTTTCTACCCCCACCTCTTTTTCAACTTCCGCAGACTTCAACACCAACTACGGCAATATATCATCAACCATCTAGAAAATTATCTACTGTTAGTCATTCAATCACTCAACATTCTCCATCTTTCAACAATTTTACAAATCAATCAGACCACCTAATCGCTTAAAACTTAACTCAACCACGCCTCAGGCCTCCTCCAGCTTATCACCAAACGACAATCAAATCTCAAATATCAACATACCTGCTACGATGCCACCCAAATCTTTCAAAGCTTCCAAAGCTGCATTTCGCCTGACGGATAGCGAGTACAAGCTTTTGTGTGCAGTCATTGCCAACGGAGAAAGAATTGCGTACGACCTAAAAAGCGTTACCAAATATATGGGCTCTACAAGTAAAGAAAGTACCAAGGTATGTTACTTGCTTAGCTGTTGCTCGGTCTTTGTTTGCTTCCCGCCACGAAGAATATGCCGCCGAAAAAGGAACTCATAGGGATAGCTCAGCTTCCTTGCTTGTCACCTTCCAGTTACTCGACGAACATTCCAGTTAAGCAAAGTCACATTCCAAGGTCTCTTTCCTATCCAAACCAACCATCGTTGCAGTTTCTAGCGATTCCAAATCTAGGTTTCCACTTGGACCCTTCTGAATATTCTTTTGAGTTTTTTATCACTATCGATCTCGGATTGCGGTCATCACCAAAAATTCACCCCCGATGACCAACTCGATAATAATTACATAGCAACAAAACCACATCAGCTATACCCAAAAGACAATAATTACCAGTGTAACACCAAGAAATCTCTCGATCTGGTACCCCTCGATCTCTTTCAGATATTCTCGATCTTGCAACTTTCCTCGATCTTATCCTCAAAAAGATTTTCGGCGTCCGCATATCGTTCGGCTGTTTTGGTGTTTCCACAAAATGGATTTGCCGACGACTACTATGCTAAAACGGTCCTCGACGTCCACCAGCTGATCTGGCTCGTATTTATCCAGTTGAGTTTTGTTTTAAATTCAAGAACCAGTCGACACTGGATAGTGTATTGCTGCTTGAAGAATATGCATTAATTTTAATTGCAAAATAGATTCGCGTTACTGCGCTTTGGAGGAAGATTAGGCGCGATGCCTACGACATCGCCGACGAAATGGATGCGAAGGCCAATGAGGCCATTCGGAATGCGGCCCCAGCCCCGGCCTCGAACGTTAACCCGCGAAAGCGTGCCCGGGAAGACAACGAGTATGGCAACGACAACCGCAACGTCAATAACCGCCACACCCCCGGTTTCTCATCGTCTTCTTTGTCTGCCCGAATCCCCAGGCTCCCCCTGGGGCAGCAACAGTATCAGCAACAGCAACAGTCCCAGCAGCAACCCCAGAAGCTCCACCAGACCCCCGTTGCCTCTCGCACTCCTTTTGCTACTCACGCCCGCGGCCTCCGGGAGTTTTCGGTACCGGCCGAAAACCAGAAGTATGAGACCCCCCCGCCGGCCTATACTTGCCTTGCGACTGCCGGCACTGGGGTGACTACCCCTGCCCCGGTCATCAACTCGAACGATGCTGTCAACCAGGGTGTGGGCGTGGACATGGGCATGGGGTCCCTCTCCGGGGCGCAGATGTTTGGGGCAGAGGGGCTCGGCAACGGATTTGGACACGACTTGGACGGCGATGGCTTTCCACTTGGCATCAATCAGGATGGCAACGGATTGATCTTTGGTGCTCCTACTGGCCCAGCTCCCCTGGCCTACCCAAGCGACGCCAGGAACGGTTTCGGGTTGCACGGCAACAAGAACAGCAAGAGCACCAACGGTCCGAACGAAGGATACATGGGAAATGGTAAGACGGTGAACGGCAGCACCATGGGCTTTGCTTTGCATAACGGCCTGGACTACAACCTTTCTGTGGATAGCGCGATCTTCTACGACAACAACCTGCGTTTGGGGGATGGCTTGCTAAGTGCCATGGACACCGACTTGGCCAACGGTTTAAACGAAATTCCTGTCAACTTCAGCAACGGCGCTGCGGTGGATTACGGCGTGCAAAACAACTTTTGCAACCCTCGGGTCAACCACCTAACCGGCAGTAACTCAAACCGAATCTCGGTGAGCGTTCCTATCGCCACGGTTCCGCCTCCCGTCCAGCCTGTCTTTCAGCCCGTCTTCCAGCCCGCCCAGAACGTCCAGGCGCTCAACCACCAGAATGTCAACCTGGACTTTGACTTTCTGGGCAACAATGGGAACGGAAATGGAAACACGGCGGCAGCCGCCCAGCCAAATGGGGTACAACCGGAAGTGACCGTGCCTATCCTCGAGCAACTACCTGTGCCCATACCTGCCGTTGAACCCACGCCCGCACGCCTACCCACGCCTGCACCTACACCCGCAACTACAGCAGATGCATACACGGTCATGCTCCAGCAGCAGCAGGAGCAAGATCAACAACAGGAGCAACAGCAACAGGGACATCAGGAGCAACAGCAGGGGCAAGAGCAACAATCTCTCCAAGGGGAAATTGATCTTTGGGATGCCCTGTTCCTCCAGGAGCAGGAGCAACTACCACAAGGGCGGTTCGATTCTGTGGAAACCGAGCTCTTCTCTGCAATGACCGCTGAGGGATATGGTTTCGGTCTCCCGGATCTATAGTGCCGGGTAGTCAGGGACCGGACCCTTGCTCCGCTCAGCTCATGCAGTGGCAGGAGTTAGCAAGGAGGATAATGATGGGTTGTGCTCCTATCGGTGCTTCTCTGGTTTCGGCTCTCTGGTTTACGACTTACGACGTTACGACTTCACGGATTACGGATTACTGATTCCGGGTTTCAAGGCTTTCAGTTTGTTTCATCTCATCTTGTTTCTGATGTTTGCTTGCGGGCGTTGGGCCTTGGCGGTTGGGAAATTTGTGACCGGGAGATACCCAAGGTATAGAACGAGCGTGCCCCGAGGCAATCTGGTGAAAAACCGTGTGAAGTTGCGGTTTGGTTTTTCACATCTCTCTCGGTTTCACCAACATTTGCATTCATTCGATTTCGGATCTTCTCATAGGCACTCATACAGCGTAGGGCGGCTACTACTATTCATTTGCTTTTGCTCACCGAACTAGATTTAGACATTATCATTCGATGTTCCGCGTCCACATAACATTTAGAGCAGGACACCGCCAATAAGAACAAGACATTTCCCCTTCAGCCCTCCGGGCAATTTTCCACGTCCCACGACGGGAAAATTCGACGCTACAAATTTGCAATACTACGCGCAATGGCCGAGAGACGATGCAAGTCCTTGTTGGTCATGGTAGTCATGGGGGATTATGAGTTGGATCACAAATGATGGGAATTGATTTAGATTGAGGGATCCAGCTAACTGAGGCTGGAAGGGATCGCCAGCTATATAGAGCTGGCGATACAAAGAGGAGGAAGGTCTGCAAAGGAGGGGATTCTGGGAAGTGCCAGAACCACTGTCAAAGAGGGTGCAGGGCAAAGGACTAGCGGTCTGTGCAGCAAACGCCCAGAATCTTCTCACAGGGATGCCAACCTGGTCTTCTGCTTCTCAATGGCAATCAGCCACAGGTTTTTGACGTCCTGGGCGCGAAGGGGCTGGCGGACCTTGCAAGTCCATGTTGGTCATTGGTCACAGTGGAAGTCAAGCTGATATTCTGCTTCTCAATGGCAATTAGCCACTGGGCCACAGGGCGGTTGACGTCCTGGGCACGAAGGCCGCGAAGGGCGCGAACGGGGTGAAGGGCCTTCTCCAGCTGGACATAGGCAAGTTGCTCCTACTCCCAGTGTCAAGGCTAACTTTGACAGAATATCTCTCGAGACCTCATCTACTTCCAGTCGTCAATCTCCTTCTCCCTCGCGACCTCATCGATCTCTTTCTCGTCAGCGGCCTCAACGATCACGTCCCAGACTTCCTGGTCTTGGTTCCGATGGATTGCCTTCTCCGGAAGAGGGCCACGATCATCTTTTTGAGCAAAGGTCTCCGGTCCAGCCGTTGATCCCTTTCGTCTACGTGGTCTCGACGACCATGTCCCTGGCTTCCTGGTGGTCCATCTTCTCGGGCAGATGGTTACGGGACGGTCGATCATACGGGCCGAGCCGCCTCGCTGTCGCACTTGGCGATGGTGGGGCCTGGTGGTTTGGTAGCCTTGTAAGTCAGTGGCTTGGCAAAGGCGTTGGTTTGTATCCAACAGCACTGGAGAGACGCGGCATGCTCGGTCTTGGAATCTCTCGCCCCGGGGTCAGTTCTTGCACGTTTTCTCGGGACAGTCCTATTCTTGCATGTTTTCTCAGGGCAGTTTGTTGGCGTTGTTGGCGTTGACGGCGTTGACGTTGGCAGCGTTGTTGGTGTTGACGGTGTTGAAAGCGTTGTTGGCGTTGACGGTGTTGTTGACATTGGCGGCGTTGTTGATGTGTCTTCTCGGGGCAGTCCTTGACCGTGTGGTCTGGTGGCCTGATATCTGGTCGCCTAACAAGGACGTTGGTCTCTATCTAACAGCAGAAGCTCAGGCTAATACTCTCTCCTCCACAGACCAGGAAGAGGGCAATATCAAGTATATGCTCTTTTCAGAGACTTTCCCCAAGGCCGCTCGTGGCCTTGCCAAAACTCATCTCGCCGACAACCATGTGCGCCTCCGCGTTGGTCGTGCTGGAAGCACCCATGGCAACATCAAGCAGGACGTCATCTGGGTCGAGCCCTATCTGAAGAAGCAGGCTTGCCTGGATCTTCTCAACGCGGTGCCTCCCGGCCGCACCATTTCTTTCGTCAACAACGAGCGCGCTGCTGATGAGCTTGACGACTTCTTGTTCAACAAGGGAGTTCCAGGGACATACTCGATCTTCACCATTTCCCAGCGCAGTAACAGCTCTTACAAATCTTCTCGGGACAGTCTCGGGAGCATCAGAGTTGTCTTGCTCAAACTGAAGCAGAAGTCCGGGCTGAGCAACAGCGGTGATGTTCGGGAACTGGTTTGATGTGGGCGCAAAGATTGGGCCGGCACCAAACATAACCAACACGCCCATGGCTCCCAGAAGCAGCCATTAGAGTGGTTGTGGTGGTCGTGACCGGCAAGTCATTCGGAAGCTGGATGGTTTGAGTGATAATTGGACCATCACGGACACGGTCGCACGGGTCCCGGAGGCCGTGAGGCCACGTTGGCATCCATTGCTCTTGCACATGATGACTCTGGCTGAACCATGCAATCCATGTGGATGATGGTGCGGCCTGGCGGACTGGTGGCCTAGTGGTCGGGCAAACGCGTTGGTCTCAGCTGTATCTCACAGCAACCGAGGGACAATACTCAGGTCTTGCACTTCCTCGCCCCAGGGTCAGTTCTTGCATGTTTTCTCAGGACAGTCCTTGACCATAAAGTGTGGTCAGGTGAGGGTGGCCGAGGCCAAGGTGGTCCGCGAGGAAGATTGCGCCGAAGCAAATCGATTTAAGTCTCACTTCCCGTCGGCAAGATCGCAAAGACCTCGGCGGCCGAAACGACCAGTGCGACGATGCGATGGGTATACTCCTCGATGTTTTCAGGGTGGCAATCGGTGCCATGGGGTATGGTTACTAGCTAACTGCCAGCAGGTGGTCGTTGTCGAAGCCGTCGTTGTCGAAATTGAAGCGCCTTGTCGACACCACTGTTGTCGTCCCTTCTCGGGCAACCTAGCAGTTTCTCAATACTACGGAGACAGAGATCATCGAGCGAGGCCTGTACCATAGCTGCTTTTTGCACCTCTTCCTCGTGAGGTAGTTGTGGACGAAGTCGCGATGGTTGCGAGTCGGCCGAGATTATGACTGACGCCATGAACCGACCGATCAATCCCGCGGCTATAGTTCGGTCGCTACGACGCTCGCCAAATGAACAATGAAGTTCACCAGCAGATCGCCAGCAAGACGGTCAAAATTGTAACCACCGCCGCCTGAGTGACGATAATAAATTTAGCAAGCTCAAGGGCATTCGGTAATCCACTCCGGCGTAGGTCGCTTTGACTCTGCCAACGAGCAGAAAAAGCGCAATACCGCTAACGAGCAATAGAAGCCAACAGCAAACGACAAGACCACCAGACCAGCACCGCGCTCTCGTCGAGATGCGAAGGCGTTTACTGTCGCCGCCTCCTGCGCAGTCTATAAACCGCGCCCGTCGAGGCCAAAGGGTGTCGCTTCAGCCATCAGGTCAATCAGCAGCTCGTTCACAGGTCCGATCGCCTCTCGGGGTGACCACGGCGGCGTTTCTCATGGTTCCGGCGGTCACGGTCACGATCCAGTCACGATCCGGTCAGGACAATGATACCTAACAACACCAACCTGAACGCCGGTAACCGGATTCAGAACCAGCACGGGGCCGCTGCCCCGAATCCCGGTGCCAGGCTACCGGCGTCTAGAGATATCCAAAGCCACCAACAACGGTGAGAGCGGCACGCCTGCCCCCGTTGAGCAGGTCGTTCCCCTCAAGCTTGACGGTTGGGTCGAAGCCACCCCGTACCAGTACGATGAGCTCGCCAATCGCGAGACCGAGGGGGACAGCCAAGCTCCCATCTATGAGTGGGATGGCGAAGAGGGCGACTCACCTCTCTCGATCCCCACCAGCACACCAACCTGGTTGGGCTTCACTTCCAATGCGCGCATCAACGGCACCAGCACCCCTCATAGCACTGGCGCTGGCACTCCCATCCCCCAGCACATTCGTCCCTTGTCAAGGTGTGCGGTGGCCACTGTTCTCCGTATGGTTTTGCCCCTCCAGTATCGGGCGTGCATATTGAGGGAGGTCGGAATTAGCTTCGATCGGAAGATTCTTCGTGTCCTTGCGGACGTACTGCTGGAGGAAGTCCGGAATAGTCTGTCCGGTCTCGAGGAGAGTGCGGGTGAGCACAGAAGCGAGATCCTCGTCACGCTCGGTGTAGGAAGAGGAAGCGAGATCTTGTGGACCGACATTTTGCTTCCGGATGGTTTATCCGTCTCGCGAGTACGGCTTGCCGTTCCCTGGTGTTGCGGCCCTGGGGAATGCCGGTGTAGCTCCCACGAAGGATCGTGGGTGTAAGCTCTACGGCTTCTGGCGATGATTTGATGGACCTGGATTTTGAGCCAGCCACCATGCAATATGTCCCGCATCCCACTCAGATTTCTCCCTTGGGTCTTAGCAGTGGCCATTCCTCTTTCCAGGATCCAACCTTTGAGGTCAACATGGGGCTCCCGGCCTTCCACTTCGACGAGTAGGGAAACTTGGCTTCCCAATTCCAGAATCTGGCGCCTCAAATTTGCGACTGCTTCCGAGTCTCGTGAACCAGGGACCGGAATTGCGCCCCAATAAAACGTCCCCCACACCTCTCCGTCCATTGGCTTTCCCAGAGCCCCCTCAAACGGTTCCTCCCAATCGAACACTCCCGTCTTCCCTGACTTCGGTTCAGTCTACTCCTCACATAACTTTTAGTCGAGGCCATTGTCTCGACGAGAACGCAAAGATTTTGCGTCTTGGCTCAGGAAGTACGGAGGCGCTGGATGAGATCTTTGAGGTGGGCGACAGGCTTGCCTTCTCCCTCTCCGATGCCACCTCCTTGCCGGTGGAATAGTTCCAAGCCTCGCGCCGAGCCCATTGAGTCATTCAAAACTACTGGCTTGCGCCCAGCCATGCTTCGCAACGAGGAGCTTGCTGGCTACGACGTTCCAACCCCCATCCAGCGCTACTGCGTCTCTGCCGCCAATTGGGGCCACACGTTCCAATTACCTAGACTGGTGAGTCTAATTTCTTACGCCCATGTGAGGAAAATGTCCGACTAACAAATGGATAGATTCTGGCAAGACGGCGGCGTACCTCATCCCCATCATTTCCACCAGTCGCCTGGTTAGAAATACCGGTTGCTTCGCCGACGAGGCCGACAATTTGGGCTGTTTCTACGCTTTAAGAGATGCACTACGTCTACTATACAACGAGCAAACCGGTCAAGGTCAGAACCGATGCCATGTTTGGTGGCCTGGCCGACCAGTGTCGCGGCTGGGCCACGGGTGGTTCGTACCAAGCCTCCATGCTTCAGCCAAAGCGAAGACATATTTTGCGGGAGACGAATCATTATTGGGGATGTCACCGCGACTCTCCGGGTATGATTGCGGGACGCTGGGTATACGAAGAAGAGATGAAAGCATATTTGAGTCACACAAAGATCGGATGAACTGACGGTCACTCGACAGTACACCAGCCTTTTCTCCGATGTCGACAGAACCTGTCCATGGTTTCCCGCAGCCCAAAGTATCTCCTATGCTGCTGCCATGCATAGACTGCCCAGTACGGCAGGTCGAAGTTGATGACGTCCAAAAAGTTCCGCATCCAAGGCCAATACCGTGAGCATGGCAGCGAGCGGGGCTGATCATCACTGGAGAGATTTCGGCACGAAGGCCATACGGGAGATCTTCCGGTACAGAAGACGCGCAGGGCAGCGTCACGCTCTCTCTGAGTTCTCTCACTGTGCGTGCTGACGCACCGGTTTCCCAGTGTTGAATAAGTAATCGTCAAGCTCAACGGCGATGCGCCCGCTATTGACGCAATGATCTATAGAAACGAGATCTGGATCAGGGAACTAGAGGACTGGGCCGACAACGCTGGTGGCTGTTACGAAAGATGTCGAGAGACTAGGCCTTGCGGTCATCCTTGCACTCTGAGATGTCGCGGCCAGCAGGCACCGAGTTGAGGAGATTAAGGCAAGCCTGCTTCTTCATAGGACCTGGCATGGGATGCGCACGAAATTGGGCAATTCGCCGCTGCACCCACCGAGACCAATTTACAAGGTCACTGACTGCCCTGAGAAGACTTGCAAGAACTGCACTCGGTTCCCTCAACTGCCACACTTAATGGTCAAGGACTGCCCCGAGAAAATTTACAAGCATTGACTTCTCCGCCATTGGTGAGCCCCAGCTTGTCCAAGAGGGACCTACTCGTGTCGAACCCATCGACACGTTCAGGACAGCTGACCTGCACCCAGCCATACTCCGCAACGTTGAGCTTGTGGGCTACGATGTGCCCACCCCTATTCAACGCTACTGTGTCCCCGCAACTGTCCTTGGGTGAGAAAGTGCTGGAGGACTAAGTTGACTCATCGCAACCCCAGAAATCGCCCAGGTGTCACGGGGATCAACTGCAGTACAACCGCTATCAGCTAAGCGGAAAGCAAGTTAAAGCATTGCAGAACAACATCGGAAGATTAGGCAGAGACCAGAGCGGACACGATTCGTTCAACGCTTTACTTAACTGTACGGGCAAACGGAAAGAAGAAGCCTGACTCGTTGACCGCGTAAACCATCGTTTGGCTTACCGCTGGAGCAAAGGAAACCGCTCGGTTAGGTCAGCACCGTCAACAAGACCACCTGGACACTTGAGAGTTAAGACGAGCAGAACCCACCAGTACGGTGTTCACGGCGGGCTAATGGCTCACGTTTTAGCCTCAGCCGGGGGACACTTCTCTGCCTAGAGCAAACGATGAGTTTGATCCCATTTGCTCTAGTAGCAACGCGAGGCCGCTTGAGAGTGTCATCGGGCGAAGGGACCGTCTGCCCGAGAAGACGACCGTAGCCATCACTCCAGAAGTCCTTTCAGGACCAGAAAGCCTGGGATATGATTGTCTGTTGAGGCCGCTAGGGAGAAAGAGATTGACGAATTCTGGTCAAGGCTGTCCAGTCCAGAGAAAGGAGGAGATTGTAAGGTTAGGGCTGCTAAATTTCGACCCGGAAGGAGAGAGAGATTGGTGGTTTGGCTCACCACCCGTCACCCAAGACGGACTGCTCAATCCCCCGCAGCACGGCATTTCCTTGAACCGGATCCCGACAAACACTCCTTCCGAAAGAAGGGAAATTCGAAGCGGTCATACGCCACAGGATGGGAAGGAGCTTCCAAGGACCTGTTCAATTTTTCTCCGGTCTTCCACCATCATATGGCCCCTTCCCCCATGGACAAGAAGTTGGACGTCCAAGTCATGTCCGTTCCGCTAGTTGCTCAACGGTGACACAACTCTTCCTGTCCACGACGAGTGGCCAATCATGCCACTGCATTCAATCCACCGAACACCGATATCCTCGAGACAACTCAGAAAGCCATCAACCTCAACGGCACATCTGTTGCCAACAAGAACCGACAGCATCTGCGCTTCAAGCTCAACAGCAACCGTGCCTTCAAGTTGAACTGGCCTGCCTGGCGCTCACCAGTGGCCCTCAAGCCAGACCACAGTGGCAGTCCCATGTCCAACTTTCCGCAAGTCATTGTGAACAATCGGCCAGCCGACGTCTGCTAACCAACGTGTGTCCAGCTTCGACCTCCGCCGCTCCACGCCTTGATAAACGCTGTCCTGCAGGCCGCAAAATAATACTCCATGCTCCCTTGGAGCTTCACTCTGGAGGCCTGGCTACTGAGTGCATGGCTCAGCCTCCTCACACTCTCGGCATGGCCAGCGCCCATCATCCTCTCACCCAGCACTACTATCTCCCGCCCATGCCCAACCTTCGTGAGTTGGAGGAGGCCATCGAGGCACTTGGGCGGCCGGCAGCGCCTAATCAAGTCGGACCGGTCATCATCAAGACCGTCAACGCCGTCAACGCCGACGTCAACAGCGCCGCCAATGCCAACAAAGCTGTCAACGCCAACCACGCCATCAATGTCAACAGCATCTCTATGGTTAGGGGTCATAACGCTGCCAACGTTAACCAAGGATGACCTCCAGCAAGTGGACCATACCGAACTCTTTCTTGGGCCTCCCTCGCAACGGTCTCTCCAACACTCGGCCTTTCCGGCAAAGCAGACTTTCCGTATCAGCAGCACAATCTTTGATGGGTCCGTTGGGCAGGCTGAGAGGCCCGCCAACGTGCAGCTCTGTCGTTGTGGCTTGCCTGGGCGGGCTACGGAAATGGGGCCTTCCGCGGCTTCCAGCTTTTTGGCACTATAGCCCATCAGCCACTGACGACCAAAAGGTTACCCAGAACGCTCCGAACCTCAACGGATGCCGGTATGGTCCCCGACAACAACAGCACCCGCGCCTTCAAGCTGACTGGCTGCCGGGCTGGCGCCCAACAGTACACTTGGGAGTCACCCATGGGTCGTCGAGGGACATAAGTGCTCGTACATGGCGAGCATGATTTCTTTGGGAGCCTTCCGGTCCCTCGACTGTCTGGTCAAGCTCTGCTACGATCTTAAACTGGTTCCACGCTGTCGGATCTATGGTTTCGACGAGGAAGAACGTAGGTTGTCCAATCCCGAAAGCAAATTGTCCTCATCTGCCCTTTGATCCATTTGGTTGAATGTTTACTAATTGTCCCCTGGTTTGGATCTCTCAGGGCTCCCACGGCTTTATAGAAGTATACCCATACGGCCAACAGACCGGTTGTTTCCTCCGTACATGTTCAACTTCCGAGCTACATATGATGGATGGACTACCTGCGACAAATACACACCCCAAGTTCGCGTGGTATCGAACGACAACTGAATGGACAACAACGCCAACAACCCTATGAGCTCAAACGCCACCACGATCAGGCAGAAACGACATTGCCGCGGAGAAACTGTGAAGATAAGGGCTCGGACTTCTGCGACCGATGGTGATACTACTTTTACGGGCTCAAGGCGCCTCTTTTCTCCCAACCTCTCGGCTGTTGGGCTTGGAGGCGATTGGAGACCGGAAGAGGAGATCCGCAAATGTGCATTGTTACTGATAGTGTCTGTGTGGAAGAGTGGGAGACTAATGAGCCTAGGCCCGGCCAGAATGTGCATCAACGCCGTGCCGTCAAATAGCCCACCAAGGACAATGCACGGGTGGACTACAAATCCGATCATGGCTCTTGCGAGGTGTTGGGCTAAGTATTTGTGTGCTTTTCTGGCGTCCAATCCAGTGAGAAGCCGAACCTACTTGAACAGAGCCTTGTATGTTTACGGTTGTGCATTGGACCGACACAGATAGCAAAAGGTGTGTTACACGACTAAGCCATATGCAACGGACGGGTTGACATGAAAGAAGGCCGCAGGCAATGGAGTTGCGAAACTACCTGCTTGTGTTGATCGATGTCTACTTGGGTTGGAGATGTATATGTCCTCTATTTAGGGGAGGATGAAGCATCTCATTCTCGGAGTATCGTCGCCTGTCCGGTCTTCACACCTCTCCCCGGTTCTTCACTTGTTATTTTCGCTCTCGAATTATTTCGAGTCTGTTTTTAGTCACCCACTTCGGCTCACGATCAATCTGCCTTGTGGATTCATCAAGAGGAACAATTTCCTACGAGGGTCACGATCATCACGACTGGAATGACCATGTTGACGAATCCCCACAGCATCTTCCCTCTAGCGCCAACATGCTGGAGGAGAATGTCCCGCTCCATGATCAACCGGGATGTACAGATTCTCGACACTACTCGGATTCGGAGAGAATTGGCTCATCTCTGAGGGGCCTCGATAACATCAATCATGATTGTCCTTGGCAACCAGGAGGCTCCAGACGTATCCTATATCTCGGTTATGCTCCTCTGCTCCTGAGTCTGGCTTGTTAGTACAGCATTTCCTCAGTACTTGGGGTATATATGTGCTGATTGAAGCTGGCAGGTTCTCTTTTGGCCATTTACATTATCTTCAACAGCAACGGCCAACTGGTTAGCGCCTGGGCTGGTTCGAATCGCATGCAGCCTAGTCAGCTCTTGGCTTACACTTCAACCGCTGCAAATTCTTTAATGATGATTGCCTACGTTCAGGGATGGGTGTCGTTTTTCTGGATACAAGCACTTGAGGGCAATATGCCTGTGTCCAATCTTCACTATAACTGGGAAGCAGCCACGAGTATTTAGGGATCCCTCAAATCCTTGATGCGAAGAAGGGCTCGTCGCATCAGTGTTGGTGAGTTCGACTTCATTTACGTATTCTCCCTCTACCCTATACAAAAGCCTGCGCTGCTTGGCAGGTAATTGATCCCTGGTAAACTGATTCAACCGTCATCAAGTATCCATCCTTGTGGCCATAACGTCCTTACTCCGGGGCCCTCTGATACAGAAAGGCTCCTACATCCAAACCCTTGATTCATTGCTCCTGGGTACTATTGGTCTTCAAGTTTTACCTACGACCGAGGCTTGGGATTCGCAGTCTTCTGATACTCCAAGTTCAAACGAATGTTCTCAGACGTAATGAGAAAGTACCCGGCCAGGACTCCCATCCACATTCCTGGGCGAGATTGTAACAATTGTTCCTTAAGCGTTAAGGTAAGTACAGATACCCCGAATGCTCCGTAAAAGTTTGGCTTGAGAAGGAGTAAAGGCTAATTCACGTTTGTTGTATTTACCAGGGGTTTGGATTCAAGTATGTGAACACATTCAACCAGTCAAACTTAAACCATTTCTTTAAGCGCCCGCCACCCAACGGTACGCATGATGCAAACGGCACTTTCACCAATACTGCTGTCTTCTATGTTTTGACTCGTGCCGTTGATGACACCAAATACATCGAGGTCGAGATAATTCGAAAGGCCTCAGATAGTTGCGACGCTGAGCTTTTCACAACGGTACATCGTCTATACCCCTCAACGGTTATGTATAGCTTGTTCCTGAAAGGACAGAAAGCTACCTTTTTGACAAACAGCAGCTGGTTGTCCAACAGCTGTACGTACCCTTCCATGAGCCTGAGGCCTGATTATGAATTGTCGGGCATTGGATCTAGCTCTAGCTACGGTTCCACTAACGAGTTTTAGGAATCTGTCGCCGGAAGAACAGGGTCATGAGAATTGGAAACTCTCCTACTTTGGACAAATAGCTAATCATTTTTGGGGCGCCGCGACGTATGTAACCGTGGCCTGGGGGAACATCTCCTTGGACGACCCGGAAGGGACCTGGATGACTTGGAATTTTACAAGACCAGATCCAGATGATCCGAAAGGGAACATCCGGTCTTGGGTTGACTACAGAGGAGCAACATCTTTTCTTGTACGAACAAATCCCTGGCGACCAAAGCCCATGCGGTCCAAGTTTCGACGATCCGACCAATGATATTCTGAACGGTTTCCGAGAGCTGGCCCTGCGCCTGTCCATCCGTGAGGCAATTGAGAAAAACAAGGCTGCTGCGGTGGCAGGTAACGGGACAGAAGACAACCCAGCCTTTGTCGTCACCTGAGTCAAGCAGTAGCGGCGACTCTATTTTCGAACTGAAGCAAAGACAACATCAACTGGCTTCACTCCTTTCTAGCTGCAGCAGTAATGCCTCGGTTGAACAAGTTCTCGAGTCGATCTGTCAAAGAGCAGAGGCGGGTAGTGATGGTGAGAATGGTACAAGGTACAAGGAGCCAGTCGTGCAGTATGGAGTGCTTGATGGTACGGGCCTGCTTGGTTTTGCTGTCTCGGATGCAAATGGCGTTGTTCATGCTCGGAAACCGAGGGAGGGAGAGATGTTATGATCTGGACTTTCATGACTCTTACGACTTGGAGTTTCTTGTGGTTTCGCGGGACCTGGAAGTGGTTCTGTGGCTCTGATATGGAATGCTTTGCTCGTGTCGGTAACTGTGGGGAGGATATGATCGTCTGCTTGGACAATTGAGATGAAATGATCTACCGGCCGGCTAGCAGTGAAGATAACAAAGAGCCTATCGATGTTCCTATTCTAAGGAGGCAATAAAGCGCTACGGCAGGGCGCATTATAATTAGGATTAATATAAATTTTACAACCGGGATTAAGCCGGATTTAACCTTTGAATAATTAAATTTTAAGTCCTATATTAATATAGATATTACTTTAGAGGGGCCGCTGCTAATATATTAGTAAAATATAAAAGATTTATTATAAATTAAATTTCTATTATAACTAGTATATAGGAATTTAAGAATATCTTTTAAAGTAGTATAGAATTATTCATATACGAGAATAAATTTAATTAGTATATTAATTAATTTCTTACGTAATTAGTTTATACAATCCTAATACGGATTATTTTTATATACGTAGAGTATTAAGTATGTAAATAATATATAGTAGTACGCTATAGCAACAATCACGTGCGATAGTGTAACGAACGGTAGTTTAATTTGCTTAAATAAGATAGTTAAAGGTAGTAACTATTAGTAAACATTCGGTAAAGTTAAAAGGTTTATAATAAGTATGGTAGCATTATACTAGTCTCGGTAATAATAATTAATTAACTACTATCGAACTATTTAATAATTTAAATTCTCTAGTCGTCCTTTATACTTCGAATACTTATCTTAATTTTTATATCTCGAGTGTCTTGCTTACAATAGTTCTTTGCTCACCGTAAGCGTTTGTTTACTATAAGCACTAGCTCGCTAGTAAGCCCGTATATCTAGTAAGCACGCTTATACGCCCTTTTAATTTAGTCTTATTCTTCGAAAGTTATACTAGCTACCTTAAGCGGGGCTGTCGGGTCCCGATAGCTTAAGCGGCCCCTATGTCGCTTAAGTTCGTAATAGATAGTTATAGAGGTCTAATCTTATAACACGACCGTATAAGCGGGTTAATTCAATTAACCTATATTAGAAGGCCTACTAAGGTAGGACTTAGGATGTTAGGGTCGTATAAGTTAAGTAATTTAATATATAATAATATTAGCGATACTATTCTAGTATTACTACCTTTCTTTTTTTAAGATTCTTATTTTAATAAATTTTTTATTTAAAATACTTTTAATTTTAATACTTAATAGATTTTCTAGCTTTTAGAATAAAAATAAGATAAAAACGAAGTTAATTTGAAGGTTCATAGGAAGTACACACTGAAAATAATAGTTTGGGAGAGGATTTAGAAAGGAAGAAGGTTTTTTTTAATTATTATAGAGAGAGATCCAGCTTTTAAAAGGAATAATTATTCTTTTTAAAATTATATTTAAGTCTTTAAGGAAGATCTTCTTCCTAATTATCTTCTTAGAACTTTTTTTAGTAAGATAACGCTCCTATTAACAATTTTAATAAGGTGAAGAGGTAATTGAAAGAGTACGGGATTTAGACTATTTATTAGCCTGCTTATAGTTTGGATTTTAATACTATTAAATACGTTTAGAAGAAAATAAAGAAAATACTAATAAAAGACTTTCCTAAGCTTTTAAATTTAATAGATAATAAAAGTAATAATTATAAGAAAATAGTAGAGCTATACGTAGGTATTAGCTAATAAGGATCGATTAAGGTTCTACGAGGAGAAAAAGGAAAAAAGAGAGAGGCTTATAGGGTAGACCCGGCTACTCATTTTTAAAAGGTTATACGTGTGTACGTAACTCTATACGTACTTAACTACTTAAAGTAGCCGCTTAGTTTAGGCAAGCTATAATTATAGTAGTTATTAAGATAGCGCTAGTCGTTTAGCTTACAATATATTAAATATTAATACTAAGCGCTAGCCCTATAATATTAGCCTTCCTCCCCCCCTCCTCCCTCCTTTTTTCTTTAGCTACGGTCGTAAGCTATAGTTATTATTTATATTATTTAAATTTTCCCCTACTCTTATCCTTCGTAAATCGATTTACTAGCCTGTTGTTTACTTAAGTATCTTTATACTTCCTTCCGAAGATTTTTAAAGCCTTAGTATTTATAAAATTCTTTAATAAGTATTAAAATAGTTTGTAGTACCCATTCTATTTAATAAAGCCTTTCCAGTTAGTTAAAAGGCTTTTAATATATAAAATTTCTTTAATAAAGTATTCCTTCTCTCTTTCTACCTATATAGGGGGAGGTTGGTAATTTATTATAATTTAACTTAGTAAGGAGTCTTTTGTAGTACGTTAGAGAAGGTCAATATAGAAGACGTTATAAACGTTATTAAGAAGGCTAGAGAGTTCTACGACTAATGGAAAGAAGATTCGAAATACTATGTACTTTACGTATAACTAGTCGAGTTTCTTCTTTAGGCGAAGGGAAGTGTAATTCTTAAAGTTGAGCTAAACTTTATTACCAATTTAGAATCTCTCTATTAGTTACTAAGTACAATTAGCGTACTTTTTCTATTTTTAAGCCGCTATAACTATAGTAGCTTAATATAAGTTCGTAATTTATAATAACTTTTTGACAAATTATTAAGCTTAAACGTTAGTTAGGGTATAGGATTCTCTAAGCGCCTCGGAAACTACAGAGATAATTAATTCCGGCTCGAAGCTATATATAGCGAAAAAGGGGGATATACTAATAGAAGTATTAATATAATTATTAATAGCTAGTTAAGTTATAAGACACTACTCGTGTTAGTTATTTTAAGTTTAATTAATATATACTCTTAGGAAGGCTTATACTTCCTAATTTATCTTCTCTAATCCTCTATTAGTTTGTAAGTAGTATATTGTATTAAGTAGCTATTTAATTCCTAGGAGTTTATAAAGTTTATTTTAGAACCGCTCGGTCTAATTGGAACCCTAGTCGCTTACAATCGACCGCGGCTAGCTGTAGTACTTTACGAAATAGTTTATAAACCTCTTAGCGTAAGTTTTAGTATTTATCGAAGGTATAGGCTCTAATATAACGTTTTTACTAAGTTAATTTTTAATAACTAGTAAGTAAGTGTTGTTGCCTAATAGGAGTAGGTTAATAATAAAGTTTAATTGTATATTATAAAGAATTAATTTAAGACTAGTATAAATTATAGTAGCTCCCTTTATTAGTTTCTCCAATATTTAATAGAGTTGTAAATATAGTAGTTGCGTAGGAATTAGCGTATATAAATACTTAGTAGAAGTTAGTAAAAGTAACGGTTTTAAAATTGCGATAGTACCTTTTTTACTAGGGTAGTTAAGAGTTTAGGAGTTGTATATAAGTTAGATAATCCTAATTCGGAAGGTATTGAGCTTTTAGTTGGAATTGGGGCGTTTAATAATATTAAAGTTAGTAGTTACCGAGCATTTTAGGATTTATAGCTAACCTTAGTACTAGAGTTAGCTTTAGTTATTAACTAAGTAGTTTATAATTTAAATTTTAAATTTTATTGAAGAGAGGTCCTAGTTGTTGTTCTTAATTACTTAGAAGACTTGTTAGTAAAGGGTGTCTTTATTAATTGTAAAATCCTAAAATTATTATAAATCCGGATCTTTAAATACTTTTATATCCTTCCCCCGCCGGGAGTAGCGGGTAATTATAGTTAAAATACGGACGTAATTATAGAGAATTGAGTTAGGAATAAATTGGAGATTTCGAACTTCCCGGTCGTTGTTATTAGGCTAGTTTTAATCTCAGCGGGATAAAGCGTTAGGAATTATAGCTTCCTTATTAAGGTAATATTAGAGGTCGAAGTTAAATTAAGAGAAGTATTCGGCCTAGCGAGCTTACTATTCTAATAAGTATTAGCGGCTTATAAAGTATTCGAAATTTTAATAGTTTATAAGGATAGTAAAAGTATTATAACTTCGAAGCTCGGCTTACTATTTTTATAAATAGTCGATAATCGTTAACATTTCTTTATTATAAATAAGGTAGTTACGTTCGGCGGGTACTAACTTCCGGGAGTAGAAAGTAATAACCTTCCTTTAGCTATTAACTTCTTAAGTAAAATAACCGCCTAATATAAATCCGCTATAATTAATTTTTAAAAATATTAGGCGCTCGAGATTCTACTTTATTAGTATTAGGGCTTAAGTAAATAGGGTTTTAAATAGTTAAAAGGCTTCTTTATATGCCGCCGTCTATTTAAATAGAATTCCTTTACTTATTAATACTATAAAAGGGGCTGCTATAGAGGAGAATCCTAATATAAATATTTAATAGTAGTTAATAAACCCTAAGAAGCTACGTACACCCTTTTAGGAAGTAGGAGCGGCCTACTTAAAAATAACTTTTACTTTTTTAGGGTCTACTTAAGTCCTTACTCCTACGTAGATAATAAAGCCTAAGTATTTAACTTTTTTTACTACGAATTTGCACTTATTCGAGTCTAAATAAAAGCTAGCGCTACGGAAGCGTTCGAGGACTAACTAGACCTTCTTTATATAGTTATTTCGAGAGCTATCCGTAAAAATAAGAATATTATTTATATATACTGAGTAAAAGTTATTTAAAAATTCGCGGAGTACTTAATTAATATACTTTTAAAATACTATTAGAGTACTATATAGCTTAAAAGGTACAATTAACCACTCGAATAGTCCGTACCGTATTTTAAATGCCGTTTTATATTCCTCGCCTTCAATTATATAGATTTTATAGAAGGCTTATATAATATCTACCTTCGAAAATTACTTTATACCCTTAAGTATTATAAAAGTTTCTTAAATAAGTAGAAGAGGATACTAATTAGTATAAGTAATAGCGTTAAAGGCCTAGTAGTTATAATAAAACTGGAGACTCCTATTAAGTTTACAGATAAAAAGGATTAGAGCGCCCGCTTTAAAACTACTAGTACGAATAAACCTCTTTTCTATAAGGTCTTTAAGGGTTTTCTTAAGTACTAGTAGTTCTTCCTAAAATATATTATATAATAGTTCGTATAAAAAGGGGAGATCTTTACCATCCGGTCCTTTTTTTAATTTAATTTTAAAGTTAATACCCGGTTTATAGCCGTTAAAGCGGTCTACTTTTTACTTTTTAAATAAGGGGAGAAGGTCTTAAAACTCTTTAGGAATAATTTATTTAAACTCCTTATCCGTATATACTCTCTTAAATATTAAAGCCTTTTTAATATCTCTTATACGTACTATAAAGATAGCGGCTTCTATAATACTCCAGCTCTCTTCCTTTTCAATACGGCGGACATACTTAATAAAGGTAGTAATAAAAACGTATATAGCCCCCTCGAACTCTTTTAAGAAGGGGGATTCCAGCTTATTATAACTAACGTAGTCTACTTATAATTCGGTAATATTATACTAGAGTCTTTTTTCGTAGGGGATAAAGTATACCTTATTAGTTATAAGCTATAACTTCCTTAAAATAATAAAATATTCGAACTTTAGAACTATATAAGCGTAAATTAAGGATATTCGACCCTATAATTCTATAAGGAAATAAGCGGTACTTTAAATAGTAGCTCCTTCTATAATAGTTAAAGCTCTTCGGATATTACGAACTTAAACAATATAGGGGCTACCTAAGCTATTAGGACCCGATAGCCCCGCCTAAGGTAGCTAGTATAACCCTTAGGAGCTAAAAAGGCGCGTAAGTATAGGAGCGCGCTTATATACGGGCTTATTAATGTATAGGCTTATAGTAAGCCGGGGCTTAAGTAAGTTAAGGATTATAGTAAGCTAGGGTTTAAATAAGCTGGGGCTTAAGTAAGCCGGGGCTTATAGTAAGCTAATACTACGAGTGAGCTATTACTATAAGAGAATACTTAGGATAAAAGGAATTAGGGAGAACGCCTAAGTATAAAAGGACGATTAGAGAATTTAAATTATTAGATAGTTCGATAGTAGTTAATTAATTATTATTACCGAGACTAGTATTTACGAATATACCTATTATAAACCTTTTAGCTTTATTAAATAGCATTAATAGTTTCTACCTTTAACTATCCTACTTAGGTAAATTAAATTACTTATTCGTTATACGTTAACTACTCCCTTTGGCCTATTTCGGATAGTAATTAAAGGTACCTCTTTGCTTTATTATATCTTCTCGTATCGAACCGACTACTATAGAGGGTAACGCTACGAACGTCGACCCTACCGCTCGCCTCCTTTAAGAATTGTAGAACCGAATCTTATAGCTTAAAGAGTAACTTAAGGCTTAAACTGGACCTAATAACGAGGACCCGGAGTACGATAAGCCAGCGGACCCTCCGGTCGCGAGACCTATACTCTTAAAGAAGAATATTAAAATCGAAGCTCCTAATAAATTCGGAGGATAGTAAAATAGGTTATAAAGGTTCCTTCTATAAGTTCGTACTTACTTCGATTACTACTTAAAGAACTTCCTTACGGAGACTAATAAAGTTATTTTTACTAGGACTTACTTTAAGGATAAAGTATTCACTTAGTACGAGCCCGTTCTTTAAAATTAATATAATTATAGAGACTAAGCTAAGAATAGTACTAGGCTACTTATAACGAACCTCTAGAACTTTATAAACGCCCTAACTAGAGTATTTAGGGAATATAATAAAAACTTAAAGGCTTAAGAGAAATTTCTCTATCTTCGTTAGACTACGTCTACTTTAACTTACGCTACTTCCTTTAAGTAATATACTATTAAAAATAAATTCAATAATGAAAGTCTTATATAAATATTCTATTAAGGATTAAAGAACTCCGTTAAGAATAAATTATATAAAGAAGATCGCCCCGCTAGCTTTGACGACTACGTAGCGCGTACTATTCGTATTAACGACCGTTTGTAATAACGAAGTTAAGAACGACGGAACCTACCGTTGCGGTATTAATAAGCTCCGCGCTAAGCTAATACTAAGTATAAGTATAGTTGGGGACGAGGCGACTTATAGGACGATAGAGGAGACTTTATAAATATTAGCGCCGTCTAACCTAATAAAAGACGTTGTAATATATTATAGATTAAGTATTTTAATTGCGGTAAAAAGGGATATATAAAGCGCAATTACTATACGCCTAAATAATTAAAGTAGAAGAAATCCGAGGTAGCTGTAGTAGAAGGAGTACGAGTAGTTAAGATCGCTAGTATCGACTATAATTAAAACAACTTAGAAGATACTATTAATAGGAACGGTAATTAGGAAGACGGTAATTTAGAAAATAAGTAGTACGAATTAGAAGGACTAGACTAAGAAGATCCTTAATAGGAACCTCCGAGCTAGCTACCTACTACCCTAAAACTAACGTATCGAGCGCCAATATAGGAAGAAGTTAGTAGTATTAACGTAATAGACCGCGGGCTCCTTACGTTCGTATATATTATAAGTACTTCGTTACTTATAGCGCCCCTATTTAAGGCTAGTACCGATAGTAACGATACTTATAATCTTATTAATTTGTACTTATATAGACCCCTAAATAACGTAGCTACCAGCTATTAGATGGAACCTTTAGAAGACTACTAATAGAAAGGTAAGAAAAATAAAAAATAGAACGATTTTTGGAAGAAATAAGCTATTATCGTTGAGGGAAAGAATATACGTACTTAGTATAGTATTCTAATACTAGTAAAAGCCTACTAGCCAGTAGCTAGAAATACCGCTTAAATGTACCCTCTCTATTTTATATACTATTAAGTATTATAGTTTTAATATATTACTAATAGTTACTACGAGTACTACGGGAAGAAGTATAATAACCGCTTCTAGCCTATTAGAAAACTAAATGCGTAGGGACAACTTAAACTAGTTACTTAAACGTTTAGTCGAGGCTAGCTAGAGGATACGCTTATTATCGACGAATGGTTCACGTTCGAATTAAGACTATTTAGAAGATAGGAAGAATAGTTATCCCCTAGGAGGCTCGCCGCCCGGCTACGTAACGTATATATATATATATAATAGGGAAATACCGACCCCTATTAGGGATATTATCCGACTTCGGATTATTCTATCTATATAAGATTAAAAGCAAAGGCTTGCGAGGCCGCGGGTAAATATTATTATAGATAGTTAGCAGCATTTAATAGTATAGAGAACGAAAGAGCTACTTATTTAGCATAGTTATAGGAATATAGTTTGTTAAATAAGTAGAAACTTAAATAGGAGGACGCTCTTAATAATAATTATAGTTAGGAATTAGGAAACAGTTTAAGGCTTTTAAGGAGGCCCGCTAAAAATTAAGTCCCTAGACGAAACGAATTATACGCTAAAGTAGCCGACGGAAATATAAGATTTAGGACCTTATAGTAATTACGGAGGTTGTAGCTACGGAGGAAGGAAAGGAGGACCGATAATTTAAAATCGTAGCCTACTAGAGGAATTACTAAGCCTTCGCGCTAGTAAACTCCGGAGCTTAGTTAAATTTTATTTTACTTAAGTTCGTTAGCTAACTAAGAATTCCCTAAATAAAGAAGAAGGCTCCTTTTATAGTAAAAGGACCTTTCGAAACTCAAATTGTAAAGAGGGAAATATAATTACTCCTTATTATAATAAAAGGAAAGACGGTCGAAATTAACTTCGACATTATTAATATAGGGCTAACGAAGGATATAATCTTAAGATACCTATAGTACGTAGCATACGACCTAAATATTAGTTAGAAGGATAGTAGCTGCCTACGTCCTAGGACGTACCTAATTACTAATAGGAAACCCGGAGTACGGAAGGAAGCAAGCTACGAAGGTACTATTCCTACGGCTTTACCGTAAGCGGTATAAGAAGTTATAATTTGTACTATCGATAGAAGCGGCAAAGTTATAGAAGAAGGGTTAATAACGTTAGTAGAAGTATTATTAGTTAATATATAGTATAAGTTCGACTATTATTAAAACTAATAAGCGGAGAAGCTAAAGACGGTAATTTTAGTAGAATATTAAGGATACTCGGCTTTTGTTAATAAATATCTTAAAGAATTACCACTATGAGGACTATAGGACTATAAGATTAAGCTTAAGGAAGGAGTTAAGTTTAAGTTTTTTAAGGTATATTATACTAACGAGAGGGAAAATAAGGAATTATAGAAATATTTAAACGAAAACTTAAAGAGAGGGCACATTCGGGAATTTATATTACTAATAAGGTACCCTATCCTCTTCGTGCCGAAGAAGGACGGAAAGCTACGCTTTTATATTAATTATAAGTAATTAAATTAAAAGACTATAAGAAATAGTTATCCCCTACCTCTAATTTCGCGTATTCGAAGTTAATTAGGAGTAGTATAATACTTTACGCGCTTTAACCTACCCGTTGCCTACGCCTACATCCGGATTAAAAAAGGTGACGAATGGAAGATAACATTTCGTATACCCTATAGGTACTACGAATACCTCGTTATACCTTTCGGGTTAACTAATATACTTATAATATTCTAATCCGTTATTAATTACGTAATCCGACCCTACTTCGACAAGACGGCTATTTACTACCTAAATAATATTCTTATTTATTCTAAAACTTTCGAAGAATATAAGAAATACGTAAAGGAAGTACTAAACGTACTATATAAGTATAAACTCTCGGTTAATATAGAAAAGAGCGAATTCTATATAAGAGAGACCGTATTTCTTAGGTACTTAATCTTTAAGAACGAGGTTAGAATAGAACTAAGTAAGGTAAAAGTAATACGAAATTAGCCTACGCTTAAAGACGCGATTAAAGTCCGAGGATTCTTAAGATTTATTAATTTCTATTGTATATTTATATAGGATTATAGGAAGATAGCTAGGCTATTATACGAACTTACTAAAAAAGGGACCGTATTTATATAGGAAAAACCGGAAGAAGAAGCTTTTAAGACTATTTACAACGCAATTACGGCAGATCCAGTACTGAAACTTCCCGACCTAAAGAAGCTATTTAAAGTCGGAACCGACGCGTTAAACTACGCGATCGGAGGACAATTAGGATAGCGCGATAAGTAAAGGAAATTACATCTTATAGTTTTCTTTTTAAAAAAGCTAAAAAGACCCCGGCGTAACTATCTTATTTACGACAAAGAATTCTTTGCTATTATCGAAGTATTTTAAGAATAGAAGCTATACTTTAGTAGTATTATATACGAAGTATAAGTCTATACCGATTATAATAATTTATAGTATTTTACAACTATAAAGGTACTTAATAAACGCTAAATTCGATAGGTAAAATTCTTATCGGAGTTTAACTTTAAAATTAACTATAAAAAGGGATTGGAAAATACTTAAGCTAACGCTTTAAGCTGGCGGGCAAACTATATAAAGGATGCTATAGAAGTATTAGTACCTTTATTCTAAGAACAATTAGATAAATTACTCGCACACCCCTTATAAAAATAGGTAGAGTATTACGCTATTTATAAGGCTAAAGATTAAGCTTTGAGATATTAAGTTACTATTGCTACCCTAAAAGGGAGATAGTAATAGGAAGGTAATAACGAAAAAGGAATTATACTTTAAAACGACCGGCTATAGTACCGCGATAGGGCTTACGTATAGCTAAAATAGCGGGAAAATCTTATTAAAAAAGTCTATACTTCGAAAATAGGGGGATATATAAGCATTGCGAAAACTATAATATAAATATAGTAACACTACAACCTTTTAAAAATAAAAGCCGAAGTAGCTCGAATATTATAGGCCTACGAACGTTATAGTAAGACTAAGGTTATAAGATACAAGCTATACGGATTCTTCGAACTATTAACAATCGTAGAAAGGCTATAGAGTTCAGTAACTATAAACTTTATTATTAAGTTACCTCCGTTTATAAATACTACTATAAGAGTTACATACAATAGTATCTTAGTAGTAGTAGACCGATTAACTAAGTAGAGTTACTTCCTACCCTATAAGAAAGTATAGTTAGCGGAACAACTTATAAATATAATTTATTAGAATATTACTTCGGTATATAGTTAGCTGAAGGAATAGATTACAAATAGGAATACTAAGTTCGTATCCAAATTTTAGTAAGTATTAATAACTAAGCTCGGTACTAAGAGTAAGTTATTAATTGTATATTATCCGTAGACAGACGGACAAACGGAAAGGATTAATTAAATTGTAGAATAATATTTGAGGAATTATATTAATTTTAAATAAAGCGATTAGGTAGAATTATTACCTACGGCGTAATTAGTATATAATACTTCCCCTATAAAAACTACGAAAGTTACGCCTTTCTTCGCTAATTATAAATACAAAATAGAACTCTTAGAGGGACTTAATTCTAACGTACCTCGAGTAGTAGTTAAAGCCTAAAAACTATATATATTACACGAGAAGCTCAAACTAGAGCTAGAATTCGTACGGTAACGAATAAGTAGGTACTATAATTAGAAAAAGCTTAAGGGACCTCACTTTAAGAAAGGGGATAAAGTGCTTTTATCTACTAAAAACTTAAGTATAAAGCGACCTAATAAGAAATTCGATAACTAATAGGTAGGACCCTTTAAGATTAAAAAGAAAATCTTAAATATAGTATATTAGTTAAATATTTTTAATACTATAAAATTAAGATTATATTTATTCTATATTTTATTACTAGAACTAGTACTTAAAAACGCACGAATTAACACACGAACTAGTATCGAAGATAAAGAAGAAGAATAGGATATAGAACAAATCCTAAATTTAAAGATAGAAAATAAGGAATTAAAATACCTTATTAAATAGGAAGGATTTAGTCTTAAGGATAATACTTAGGAACCCGTTAGGAATTTAAATTGCTCTAAGAAGCTAAAGGAATTCTACTAGAGGAACCCGGACCGGCTAGGGGCGGAGGACTGCCTAGCTAGGAAGTAGGGTAGGCCGCGGGGTCTAAGGACGCCTAATCTACGGGCCTAAGAATTAAGGAAGCAGTTATTACAATAGGACGCTCGTTGTTAAGTAGAGGCTTAGGCTCGCGCTTAGCCGCTTTATCCTCTTCCTTCTAAGTTTCTAGTTCGGCCGCTATAATACGAGCTACTTTATAGGCCTTCGCCGCCAACTCTTTTTACCGTTACTAAACTTCGGCCAGACGAAGAATCCGATCTTACGCTGTTTGTAAGAACGGAAAGACGTAATCTTATACTTCCTTTAGAAGCGTCGTATACTCCCGCTTTAATTTCTCGTTCTCTATAAACATCCGAAGCACTAGTAGAAAGTTAGTAAGGAAGTAAAATAAGAAAGAGTTTAAGAGAAACTAATATACTAAGTTATAATTAATCTCTTTATAAGGACGAGCGCTACGAACGTACTCGCTATACTTAAGGTAACTAGGAAGTTTCTTACAAATAAGATTGCGGTCGGTATAGCGTTAGCAAAGTATAACTATAGAATTAAAAGTTTTAAAATAAGTTAATAAGGCATTTCGCTAAACGGACGATGTAATCGATCGCTTGGAAATACGGTTGGATATAATAGCGGATGTAAGAAAAAGAAGGAACTTACTATATTTAGAATAATAGAGGGAGTAGTACTAAAGATAAGAATGTGGTAAGAACAATAGAGAGCTAATAAAGCTGTCGAGGACGCCGGCTAAAAAGAGAAGGTATTATATTACGAACTTAAGCGATATAGGGGCTGCCTAAGCTATTAGGACCCGACAGCCCCGCCTAAGGCAGCTAATATAACCCTTAGGAGCTAGAAAGGCGCGTAGGTATAGGAGCGCGCTTATATATAGGCTTACTAATATACAAGCTTATAGTAAGCCGGGGCTTAAGTGAGTTAAAGATTATAGTAAGCCGGAGCTTAAATAAGCTGGGACTTAAGTGAGTTGGGGCTTATAGTGAGCTAATACTACGAGTGAGCTATTACTATAAGAGAATGCTCAGAATAAGAGGAATTAAGGAGAACGCTTAAGTATAAAGGGACGATTAGAGAACTTAGATTATTAAATAGTTCGACAGTAGTTAATTAATTATTATTACCGAGACTAGTATTTACGAATATACTTATTATAAACATTTTAGCTTTACCGAATAGTACTAATAGTTTCTACCTTTAACTATCCTACTTAGGCAAATTAGATTGCCTATTCGTTATATCGGACCTACTAGCTTAAGGTTAAAATAATAGGGATTTAGAAATCCCAAATAGTATCTTTACTAATTATAATATAATTATAACGAACAAGCAGTCTAATTTGCCTAAGTAGGATAGTTAAAAGTAAAGACTATTAATACTATTCGGTAAAGCTAAAAGGTTTATAACAAGTATGCAAGCGTAATACTAGTCTCAGTAATAGAATTAATTAACTACTATTGAACTATTTAATAATTTGAGTTCTCTAGCAGTCCCTTTATACCTAAATGCTCTAGTCCGTTCTGCTACTTCTAAGTGTTTTGCTCACTTATAGTAGTAGCTTATCGTAAGCCCTAACTTACTATAAGCCCTAGGTCGCTAGTGAGTACTAGCTTACTAACGCACTAGCTCACTAGTAAGCCCGTGCATTCTATAAGCACACTCGCGCGCCCTTCCGGTCTAATCCTATCCCTTAACGGTTATATTATTCTTTTAGAGCGGGGCTGTCGGGTCCCGGTGGCTTGGGCGGCCCTTGTGTCGCTTAAGTTCGTAATAATAATACTAGTAACCTTCGTTAACGAGGACGTAAAATAAGTTTAAAAAATTAATAACAATTAGTATTAAAATAAAATCTATTTCTATTTATAACTTAAACTCTTCTACTTTATTTAATACTTCGGATAAGGGCTCTAACGCTTGACTTCGCGCTAGAACTACTCTTTTCCCTACTCTATATTAGTATTTAAAATTTCTTCTGCTTCGTTGTCTAATAATAGGGCTACTTAGGTAACTTAAGTACGGACTCTCTTATTTTAAGGGTTAACTATAGGGAGGTAGGAGTACTTAATAATAATATACCTTATAATACTATAACGAATACAACGTCCTTCTACCTTACGTTTATTCTTTTCTTCTTAAGATACCTACTTCGCGCGGCCGCGTAATCCCTATTAAGGAGAGGAGCCTTTGCCGCGGGTGCCGCGTATGTTAGTAGCGTTTATAATTACGTCGCCGTTAGTATTATATTAAGTATTAGAAGACTGGAGCTAAAAATAGCTTCCGGACTGCTAGGAGTTAGAGCGGCCCGGGCTAGTGGTAACGAGAAGGTATAAGCTGGTGCGGCGGTTCCAGTTCGAATTGTTTTAGTTCCTTAAATAACCTTAGTAAAGGCTACAGAATTCAGCAATCTTTTTATATTTATAAAAGATATTCTAGAATTAATTTACGTAAGTATAGTAGTTATTAGAGAAATTAATAGTAAAGAGGTAATTATTAAACTTCTTATTAATAGCTCGGCGTAGAAAGCTGAGTTTAGTTCGACTATCCTAGTCGTAACCACTAGCTTTAAGGAGTTCGTTATTAAAGTTGGTAAAGAAGATAGAAAAGGGCTCGCTATCCTTCTACTTCATTTTGGCGAGGTTGTCGAGGGCATAGTCTTGGGTATAATAGGTGCCGAAGACCTACCGGATCTACTCGAGCAGCTCGGTCGGGTTTTCGTTGCCGGAGAGAGTCCGGGCAGTTTAATACCCCTTAAGCCGTTGTTATTTGTCGATCGGTAGGGTATTGAGGATTTCGATCTATACCGCATCGGGATCTGTACGGAGTCCCGCTCGAAAGTCGGTATTATACGTCTTAACTAGCTTATTATAATAGAAAAGGAAGGTAGTGGGTTAGCCATCCCACTCGGGGAACTATAGTAGCTTCCGTCGGTACGGGACCTTAGGACTAGAGGACTCCGGGACTGCCGGGTCCTCCTCCGTTGCCGATACCGTTGGGGTATCGGTAGTAGCCTGCTTGGCAGGGTACTAGAACTCTAGTCTCAAAGTGGGTTGGGAATAGGAAGAGAAAGGAAGCAATGACTTGACTTTATTTCTGAGCTCGGGGCTCGTCTGTAGAGCACTAAGGAGTGTGCCGAGTAGGCCGGTTGTGTCGGTAGAGGTGCTTCCGCCGTTGCCGTTGCCGTTGCCGGTGGTGTCTCCAGCTCTCTGGGAGGGCTGGGGGTTAGGAAATTCTTCTATGTCGGTGTTGTTGTCGGTAGGTACAGAAAAAGATGCCATTCCAGTGCCAATGTGTTGCCGCGCTAACAGCTGCAGGCAGTCCTTCCTTCCAGTAGGTGATGAAGATACTATTCCAATACCAATGTGTTGCCGCGCTAATAGCTGCAGGCAGTCCTTCCTTGCAATAGTGGGTAGAACCTAATGTAAGGGGACAGCAGAGCTGTACGCAGGTGCTGGCCAATAAGGATCGATTAAGGTTCTACGAGGAGAAAAAGGGAGAAAGAGAGAGGCCCGCAGGGCAGACCCGGCCACTCGTCCTCAAAAGGTTGTACGTGTGCACGTGACTCCATACGTGCCTAGCTGCCTGAGGCAGCCGCCCAGTCTGGGCGAGCCATAGTCACAGTGGTCACTAGGATGGCGCCAGTCGTCTGGCCCACGATGTGCCAGATGCCAGTACTGGGCGCCAGCCCCATGACAATAACTTCCTCTTTCATCGAGCTTTAAAGGAATGTTAGAACAGGGTTCCCCAAGAGTTTATTGACTAGTTGGTAGAGTCAGTGCCTCGCCAGCTAGAAGCCGTTCGCCGGGTTAGAGGTTAGTATATCAAATATTGAAGCCACGAATTAGATCTTTCCAATGAATGCATTGGCTTTTTTACCGGATTTTTATTGGTTGAGAAAAATAGGGTTGCATTTTGGACTCTAATTCGTGAAAAGGGGTAAAGTGGGGTGTGCACACAGACTTTTGTCACATAGCTGTAAACATGATCAGGAAAGACGTCTACTTACACCCTTGGGTCCAAATAGCTACAAGCGAGCAAAAGACAAATATTAGCACGATAGTGGCCCGTCACTTTTAGGTTGGGCATGGGGTCGTCAAAATAAGCTTAACCATTAAAGCTTTTCCGCTACAGCCAATTCACAGTCATCTTCTTACACGTGTATAGAAAGCCAAGTTCCAGGCTCATTTCTAATTGTCTACCTACGTACCTACCGTACCACCCATTCATTAACACACGAAACATGATGAAAGGATATTGACAGGTACATATAAGTTAAGCAACATCCATCCACCTTTCCATGACTATATATGTGGTTCTGGTTTGGTGTGTCCTGTTTATTCATTACCTATACTCCTGTCTGCACCACATACATAGTCTATTTACCTTAACAACGAAGATACCGCTGTGTACCTTATCCTTCCTTGAGATTCGCGAATGTTTCCTTCCTGGCCTCCAATGAGCTGCTTGCTGCCCCCCACTGGTAAAATAGGATCCTTATCCATTCGGAAGGGCTGTTGTCCTGTTGTCCTGTTGTGCCTCGTATGTGATCTTTGTTACTACTGCCACCGTATGGGATGAATGAACCCAAGACCGATCTTGATAGCGCCTTGTCCCTTCCTCCTTGTATATGAACGCGTGAGACCCGTACAACAGATGAAAGCAATAAGAGAAGAGAGCCAGGGGAGCAAATGTGTAGAGCAAAAAACCAAGAGAGCAAAGGTGTACGGAACGTATGAATGCCTAACCAAGACCAGGTTCAAGAGAGCCTGGGCTATAAGGTTGGCATTATGAGCGTGGAGAGAGAAGAACATTCAACCTTTTGTTGCCAGATGATCACCACCGGTATGTACGGCAAATTACAATGTGTACTTCGCAATCGGCTGCCGTAATGTAGGCTTGTCCGCCCTGAAAACGAAAAGGAAAGTGGGCAGTATATGCCTACGAAGAACGGTCTTCCCCGTAAGACAAATTGGAGAGGGCCATGAAGGCGTACAAGAATTAGACAGAAAGCGCTATTGTATGCCCTAGTAAAAGCCAGATCAACCTCCTTGGTGTAGAGTAAAAGCAAATAAATAATCCCACCAAGCACCGAGCGCCAGAGGATAAAAAGCAAATAAGCAAGTAACCACCCCCAAATCATGAATCCGTGTGTGAAAGCCCCAGCTCCAGTTTCATTTACCCAACCAACCAACCAACCAACCAGTCAGTTGCAAAAATCACCAAGCATACCCCCCACCACCATAATCATCATCCCTATCCATCCCATCCCACTCCGAATCCTCCTCCTCATCATCGCCGCTACCATCCACAAAATCCTCCATCGTCAACGTCTGCTCCGTCAACTTCTGGTTATCCAACTGCAGCTCCACCTTCTCGCACCAGCCATGTCTGTACAAAATCTCGCCCGCTACGTTGGCCTCCCTCGGTGAAAGAGATAGTGCCTCTGCTGATAGTGATAAGGAGGAGGTCACTGATACTTCACGTTCATGTTGGAAGCTGTTGCCGCGTGAGGGCGAGGGTGTGCTACCGCCGGATGAGGAGCCGGAGGATAAAGCTGCGATGCGGGCGCTTCGGCGGGTGGATACTGAGGAGCCTGCGCCTTGTTGGGCTTCAATGGATTGGGCTACCCATTTATCGGTTCGCGATCGTTTAGTAGCGGAAGGGGGTAATTTGCTCGTTGAGAATATGGGTATCATCTGCTTGGGGGTGGGTGTTGGGGGACGTAGGGTGAAGGGGGGCTTGGGGTCTTCCCATTTGCGGAGAAAGACGCCCTTGAGACGGGCTTCCCATCTGTCGCGCATTTCGGAGCGCTGGCGGATGGGGATGTTGAGTTTGGCGTTGATGTTGATGATCCGCAGATCAGGAAGGTCGGGAGCGGCTTTGATGAGGGACTGGAAGAGGTTCTCGGCTGCGTCGGCGGACCACTTGCGCATGTTCTGCAGCTCGAGGGTGCGCAGACTCACTGGCCACTCGGGGACTTCTCTGACGCTTAGAACCTCGTCGTAGCTGGGGTCTGAGTCGTTGTAGAACTCGTGGTGGTTGTAGGTTTTGAGATCGACGCTCAATGTTTGCAAGTATGGGCAGGCAGTGCCCAGGACAGTGAGGAAACTCAAGCTGAGGGACTGGTTATGCTTCAGATAGAGATGTTCAAGACGGTGGGCACGGGTCAGAAGGTATTCCGAAAAATCATCGGCAGTAATTTCCCAGCAGTTGACGAGCTCCAGCGTCTTCAGAGTTTTGGGAAGAAGACGGAGCAAGTAGTCGTTTGCAATGGTGGAGGATTCGATAGACAGATACTCCAGTTGGGGAAGAGCGTTGATGGCATGAGCAAATTCGCTGATCAACAACTTTTCGAACCCTTCGTCTTCTTCGACAACCGCTGGCCAGTTATGCAGGGGCATCGAGGGAACCTGGAAGTTTTGAAGGCAGATTTTCTTGAGCTTTGAGAAAGCCGGAGTTTGGTGAATGATCGCTGGACTTTGCAAAGTCATGTCGGGGGTCATCAACCTCCCATTCCATCTCCAGGCCTCAAGTTCGAGCGGCTTGTGCTCGGTTCCTGGAGGGTCGCCGCCATTGAGGAATTTCCACATTGCGGTTGGATATTTCCATCTCAGGCTCGCTTCAAGAGATCGGAATGGGGCATCGTCCTTTGCATGGAAGAAGTCGATACACATGAGCTGTGGGACATTGGCGAAAAGGGCTTCCCAGTCGAGGTATTGCCCTTTATAAGTCTTGGAAGCAATCTCCTCAACATCGATCCGCAACTTCTTTACTTTCCACCTGTAGCGGTACTTCATCTTTGAGGGATCCGAGGACAAGAGCGCCACGAGTCCATGTGCCATTTTCCGCGTGAGCAAGGGGGGGGAGTAATACAACGCCGTCAGGGCTGGTTCCGCAAGTTCCCTACAAAGACGGCTCGCAGATAAGAGAAGGTTGACCGCATCCCGATCGCGCTCGGCGGATGCAAACTTGAAAACCAAGAGCCAGAGCTCATAGGGAAGATGTTGCCAAGGGGGGATGACTTTGGGTTCCTTTTCTGCTGTGTCTTCCCCGGCACCACCAGAGTGGACAAGGTCCAATTTAGATTTCCTGGACGAAGCACGCGTGCGTCTCTTAGTGGCAGTCGCCGGCGTGCCTCTTCTTCTCTTACGCTCTGGGGTACGTGGAACTGACGATTCCCTGGCTCTGGCAACGGACGTGGCCGTTGCTCTGCCCCTGCGAGGAGTGGGAAGAGTTTCATGGTCGGTATTGACGATGTCGTCATCCTGAGGATCGTCTTCTCCGTCGGTGTCTTCATGAAAAAAGCCGGAGCGGGGACGGCGCCGTTTTCCTAGTGCTTGGCGACCGGAGGTGACTGCTCGTGTGTTATTGTTGGTGGTGCTGAGCTCGGTCCGAGATGGGCGCCCCCGTGTTGATATCGCGGACCTGCGCGCGGGTTGCCGTGCATCTCGTTCTCCGTCATCCTCTTCTTCGCTGTCGCTTTCATCAGGCGTAGTAGAGGCACTGTCGCTATCGTTGGAAGAATCTTCACGATAGTTGATGGACGACCTACGAGGGCGAATGTTGTGGTTGAGGGTGGTGTTGCTGGCGTTGTTGTTGTTATCACCTCTACGGCCGTTCCTGGTGGTGGTGCCGTTGGAGGAACGACGACCACTGTTCCGGGCTGCCCCTGCTGAATCCCCGCTGCGAGCGCTTCGTCTTAGTGGGCTTGCTGGGCCCAGATTTGATGTCGCACCGCCGCCGATTGAAACACCAACAGCGGCTCCCCCAGCACCCTGGCTCCCGGCTCGGCGTGGCCGCAGACTACGGCCACCAACTACGGCCGCTAACGCCTCCGTCGCCGATAGTGCAGATCTAGTACGGCTTCTCGCCGAAGCACGCCGGGCCTCCACCTTTGGCATGGCTACCTGTGTTGTTCAGCAAGCGGCATCGAATGGGGGGTAGTTTGTTTGCGATTGATTGTTTGTGGAATTGAGTGCAAAGAAAGAATGTGGCAAGGTGCATCCGACGGATTTGCAGATTATGTTTGTGATTTTCGCGTTGTTGGAAGACGGATGGTTGCGAGTCGGAAGATGGGTTCAGTTTGCGACTGGTGATGAATGGTCGCAGTGAGCACAGGACCAGTCCGGAACAAGAAGTGGTCAGTCAATGTCCGGAAGTGGGAGGCGCTTCTGGTTTGGTTGCTCACTGTACGGGAGTGCTAAACGGACAACGCCAAGCGACCATTCGGTTCGATTTCGTCCATTCCAACCAATCATGGGACTTAGCCAGCGACAGTCGAAGCCTGTTGCACGACCCACATTAGCTAATCAACGATGCACGAGCCATTAGAGATCCAAATCTCAAACGATGCGACCGACTGAGTTCTTGGGACTGCATCTTGGAAAGCCAGCAGCCGTAACAACAACAAAACTCAACGTCATGTTGTTAAAATTGTTGACTTTATTCGTTCCAAGCATCATTGACATGTAACTTATCTTTCTTCACGATGCAAAAGTTTGGAAGAACAGACCCCGAAGCGGGATGCAGGTAGAACTCCAGACCTTCCTGGCACGACACTTAGTACAAAGCGACTGCTCAAGACAAAAGACAAAAAGGACCAAGCCGTTCTCGTGTATCGTCCAAAATGGTAAAATCAGGGACTATATGTGCCACGTAATAAAAAATAAATGCCCATTCCGTCCATCTTGTACCAATGTCAAATCCCGGCATTTCAAGGGAGCAAAAAGAGAATAACGAAAAGATGAGAGAGAGCATCTCAGTATACGAGATCGGCAAAAGAAAAGACAACTCGATCCACCCAGGGGTCGAACCTGGAACCTCCTGATTCGTAGTCAGACGCTCTGCCATTGAGCCAGCGGACCTTGTTGAATATCATACTCGGATGTTCCAATTATAGGGGGACATAGAGGTATGATTTCCTTCCTCACTAATTCTAGTCTGCTGGATGGCCTGAGTGAACATCGTGCTGCTCATCACTGGACATCCCATCTGCAGCCTTTTTCTATCTTGAAAAGCACCGTGCTGTCCATGTGTATTCATAATGACGCTACAAACGTTCCATGATCCCTTCCTTGACTTGAACCTCCCTTTCCCATTACCCTGTTTCCCATGAACGCCCGAGAATGCATCAAAGCAAAGCAGCCATCTCGTAACAAGCTTATTGAACGAAAGGTTGTCCCTAGACATTCCTGCCGTCAAGTCGCCTCCCCTTGCTCTCCTCCGGCTTCTTCTCTGGTTGCGCGGCCTTATCATCACCGTCGGCCTTCTTCTTCGGGGCTCCTCCACGGAGCGTCTGTCCTTGACCCGCAAAGTGCGGCTGCTTCGCCGCGGCCGCCTCCCTCTCCTTATCTGCCGCAGTCTTGACAGGCTTGATCTCGTATCCCAAGAAGAGCTTGTTGGGCGGCAGACGCAGCGGCAAGGGGCCGTTGTTGTTCTTCCTCCTAGGCAAGACCACGTCCTTAACGTTGGTCGAAGTGCCCGCCACGGGCGTCGCCGGCTTCGGTGTTCCCGTCTTGCTACCCTTCTTCGCCGCCAACCGCATACCCTCGCCGTGGAAGTTGCCCACCGATGTGGTGGTGGCTCCCGGTGCGATAGCATCGTAGTTGATGGCCTGAGCCATGGTGCCCTGGTTGTGCAAGAGACCACCCGCCGGAAGTCCTCCACCAACAGCCCTGCCGCTGCGTGGCGTGCTGGTACCGCTGCCTTGTGTCTGTCGCGACGGCTCGACGTAGCCAACTGGCGGTGCGAAATCGACGCTGACGTCTGTCTCGATCATGCAGACACCCATCTTAGCGGTCTCCGGCTTGACGTCCAGAACCGCCATCTCGTAGATTTCATCGTTGTACTCAAAGTTGAAAACATCGCCCTTGGTCAGGGCCGCAAAGTTCCGGAAGGCCTTTTCGAGAACGGCACGAGGGTCGCTAATGTCGAGGAAGTTGACCGATTGCGGCTGGAGCTTTACCAGCTTGGCGAGCTCCAGAGATGTCGTCTTGATCTGGATCATGTCGCCCACGTCGAGCTTAAGTGTCTGCATCATCCACTGCGGGATGTAGGCCCTACCCTCCTCAGCCACAAATTCCAACACACCGGCGTGTGTGTGTGCTCCCTGCGAGCCGTTGATGAGCTCCAGCATGATGGGCCATTGTACGTGTAGTCGCGAAACTTTGTCGAGAGCGGAAGGCGGGAGTAGGATCTTGGAACCGTAGTTGAGTTCAGGTCGTTCGGCACCGGGCGCCATGACAAGGGGGTAGCAGCGGTAGTACTCATCGAAGCGTTGCGCGCCTCGAGAGCGGCCGGCGGCGCGGCTGTAGATGTCTCCGTACTGTCATGGCCAGAATGTTAGATAAATCCGGACACATCGAGGGGTCAAACAGCTCTCTTTGTAAACGAGCTTGAGGACAAGGGTAGCTTACCATGATCGCGAGATAGCTGTACTGGAGATTGAGAATGTGATGCTTGGAAAGAGGGAAAGGGCGGGGTATTTGTATTAAGAGAGGATAACTGTAGAGATAGGTAAGTTTCGCAGAATAAGTACCCGGAGCGAAAGTGGGACAAGCCGCAGTGAAGGGGATGTTGTGACGGTGTTGAAGCAACCTGACCGCGTGGAAGGTTCCAAAGGCAACAACGCAGATGACATAACTGGGCCCAGCACCACCACCGAAAGTTACAGGTACGTTAGGTAATGACCGGGGCCCTGGCAAGGGTACCTCTACCTGCCTCGGCGGGATTGGAGGGGTGAGAAGGTGGTAGCCGTGGCGTCAGATCTGTGAAACCGTGCTGTGGCGCGAGCTTCCCCGTTCCTAAACGCTTAGGCCAAAGGTACCTACCTTGAGCGCTGCATGTCCACGCTCTGGACCTTGATGTCAGTGGAGAGCTCCATGTTAGTGATCGAGTTCATCAGATTTCCAATTCTGCCATCCGGATTCTCTCCGAACACCATTCTCTACTTGTAGAGTTACCATTCGCCGTCGACCCAGGCAACGCAAACACTATCTCAGGCCATATCACACACGAGCTCTGCGATAAAGAGACAGAATAGGCCATTCCGTGAAGATTACACAACTGCTTACATCCTGACGTCAACGCCTCACTCCACGAACACAAACACGAGACCAAAGACAACTCTCACAATGTCCTCCCGCTTCTCCGCCGCGCGCCCCAAACGCGCCAGCGAAGCCTACGCCCGCGCCCACCACGGCGAGTCGAGCTCCCACGACGACACCTCCGGCGGGCCCTCCCACAAGAAAGTCAAATTCGACGTTCGCAACCCCTCCGCGCTCGCGCCCTCAGCGCACGATGACGACCTAGACGAAGCCGACGACGAAGTTCTCGCCGCCGACGTGATCGGCGGGCTCTCGCGGGCAACCAAACGCGGCGCCGTCAACATTGACGGCTACGATTCCGACTCGGACAATGACAACCTGGAAGACCGGGCGGAAGCCCGAGGGAAGAGCCGCAAGAAGGGCAAAGATGCTGAGGACGTGGATCTGGCGGAGGTGATGGATAATTACAACAGGCCTTCTAACGGGGCCGGGGCCGGGGCAGGGGCAGGGAAAGATGATGACGACGACGAGGTAGACATGTTCGGCGACTTGGAAGACGACGATGACGAGGGGGCAAAGCCCAGCACAGCAGGCGGTATCTCCAAAAAGGATAAAAAATCCGTCCATTTCCTCGCCGACTCGGAAATCGAAGGGCAAGACCTCTCTTCCAAAGCAGGCGGTGCCGTTACCCTCAACCCCACCGCCTCAGCCGAATCCGACGACGACGATGACGACGAAGAAACCATAGCAGCCGCCATCGCCGAAGAGGGAGTAGACGAGGAAGTCGGCCTAGGCGGACTCAAGAAACACGCGCCCAAAATCGACGCCTTCAACATGGAAGCCGAGAAGGAAGAGGGCGCCTTCGACGAGGCGGGCAACTACATCCGCAGGGCGGCCGACCAAAACGCCGTGCACGATAAGTGGCTGGAGGGCTTATCCAAAAAGGAAATCAAAAAGGCTGCGCTGGCGCACGAGAAGCGCGAGGCGGAACGAAGAGCACAGGAGAGGGAGGATGATAAGATTGCCACTGGTGACCTACTTAAAAACTTGATCCTGACGCTGGAAAAGGGGGAGACGGCGCTGGAAGCGTTGGCGAGACTAGGGAAAAATCAGACGAAAGGGCCGAAGAAGGTGCCCAAGTGGAAGCAAAAGAAGCAGGAAAGGAAACAGGGGATTGATTCGATGGATGTGGATGAGAAGAAGGAGGATGAGGATCCGAAGCAGAAGAAGATCAGGGAGGCGATTGATGCCATTACTGAGGCGGCGGATAAGTTGTTGGGAAGGGATTACCCGGATATTTACGATAAGGAGAGGGAGTGGTTGGTGAGAGAGTATAGAGCAGAGACGGGCGAGACTTGGGTGGAGCCTACTGCTCCTAAAGAAGAGGAAAGGGGGGAAGAGCAGTCATCATCACCAGACGGACAACCGAAAATGTGGGAGTTTAGGTGGACAGATGGGAGAGATGGAGGAGGAAGCCAAGGGCCGTATGACGGGCCGACTATGAAGGCATGGCAGGATGCTGGATACTTTAAGGAGGCGGTTGAGTTTAGGCCGGTAGGCGGAGGGGAGGGGGAGTGGTCTAGGGTTGCGGCCTTCGTATGATCATCACATGGTAGATGTGCATGGTCAGGTTTTGTACGATTGTGTGTGATAGTATACCCCCTCGATTCGAAATGATGACTGAATCAAAAGCAGCATCATGCTCAGAACTTCCAAACAGCAGCTGGTTGTCATCACCACCCCCACAATGCCATGGAACTTCCTCTTGCTACACCATGCTTTGGACTCGTTTAGTTTGTTGTATCATACAAACGGATGTTTGCAAACCCACCCCATCATCATCCATAACTTTGACAAAAAGCCTTGACTGGGCGCACACAAAGCAGAAGAAAACTTTGTTATCATATCAAAGACGCCTTTTTGTTTAGCCATCCCAATTAAACGCCTACACGAAACGAATTATACCCCAAGATCATTAATCCCTTGTGCTTGTCCCATTTCATCTCTTTGCTTTGACTGTTCAGCTGCTGGTATCCATGGAATCACTACCAGCCGTAGCAGCCGCCGGGTCTCCCGTAGCACCACCATTGACACGGAAATCAACCACGCCATCGTTGCCAATTAGCCTGTTCTCCGACTCCTGCACGAACTTGACGCTCCTGGCAGGGTCGTAGAACAGCTTGAAGCTGCGCTGGACGTCCTCGACACTGACCTGCTTGGCCTTCCGCTTGGCGCAGATCAGCTGCGACGTCGTGATGAGGTTGCTGGCGTACCGGAGACCGGCCTCGGCGCCGATCTTGGTGAGCAGGGCGAGCGCGTCGGGGGACAGGTCGACTTCTTCCTCCTGAGCACGAATGGTCAGGATCTGTCTGAGCTCGTCGGGCGTGTACGAGTGGGTGTTGATGATGGAGATACGATCGAGGAAGTCGAGAGGGAGACCGTGGGGGCTCTTGTAGTCGGTGCCGCGGATCTTGGAGTGGCCCCTGTTGCTGGCCATGATGACGATCGGGGCGAGGTCGGACTCGAGCGCCCGGTTGATGTACGAGAAGCACTCGATGTCGAGCATGTGCACCTCGTCGATGAACAGGACACCCGGAACGATCTCGGCCTTGCCTTCTTCCTTCCACTCGGCCACCTTGGTGTTGATCTGGTCGCGGATCTCGCTGCGGATCTCGCCCGTGTCGCCCGAGAAGAGGGCGAGGAAGCCTTGTGTCCTCGAGTTGATGACGTCGATCTCGTGCAGCGTTACTGTGTGGACGACCTCCTTGCGCTTCTGTAGCTCGCCATCGGGGCACTGCAGGAACTTGGTGTCGACGCCCATGGCGTCGTAGTCGCGCGACCGAGCATACGATCGGCCCAGCTTGGTAATCTTTCCAGATGACTTGTCTATCGAGATAATGTCGCCGGCCATGACGCGCTCCTTGGTCATAGCGTCGATCATCTTGCTGCCCATGTCGTAAATAGCTTCCATGTCGGTCGTCTTGATCGTAAGTTTGCCCTGCTTGGCGTGGCCGGTGACGCTCCGGTCGATCTGAATCTCCACCACCTCACCCTCCATGATCTCGCTCTCCTCCTTGATCCTGACACCAATCGACTTGCGGAATGCTTGGGTGAGGGCCTCGGTCTTGGACATCTCTAGCGAGTAGATTTCGGAAGCGGCAAGGGTGGTGAAAGGGACGTCGGTGCCGAGGGACTGGGCCATGCCCATGGCAAGGGCAGTCTTTCCGGTACTGGTTTTTGCATAGATACGTCAGTATACGACGGTATGCGCATTAGGACTGGTCACGGCAAGACGAGCTAACCTGGGAGGACCGGCGATAAGCACAGCACGGCCGGCAATCTTCCCTTGCTTAATCATCTCAAGAACGACAGCAGCCGCCTTGCGCGCCTTCTCCTGGCCGACAAGGCCTTGGGAGGCAACTCTGGGCTCGAGTGTATCGGCATCGACGCCCAAACCGTGAATGTGCGAGTGCGCTGCGATGAGGTTGAGACCCCGGAGGTCCTTACTCTCTCCGACGGTGACGACCTGCTGTATCATGGGCGCAAGAGGTTAGCTATTGTTCCGTCAAGGTACTGTGACGTTGGGAGGTAGATGGGGAGCTTACAGCAGCCATGTTGCCCACTGATTCGAAAGAAAATAAGTTTGAATAGGTAGACTGTTGTTACAGAATTCTCCAGGTAAGGTCGCTTGGGTTTGGGTATCAACGTCGAAGATGGATCCGTTCGCAGGTGGATGCAGGGATGGTTGGTAGTGAATGATGGAATGTGCTGAAAAGAGAAGACGACGAAGTTCAAAGCTGCAGTGCGCGTCGCGCTGTGATGGAACTTTGCAGTGAGTTTCTCCAATTGCATAGACAGGCCGGCTTCCAGTGGTTTGTTACCAAAGTTACGTACCAATACGACCTTTCGGTACGCCGACTTACACGCCACTGTGGCTGAGGACGCAAACAGCGATAGAGAAGGGCGGGACGGGACCATTCCCGGGCGGACTTGCCCCGGAAGAAGACGGACCTTGCCGGCACGGCCCTGGGGACCCACAAGACTCCGGATAAAGACCCACATCGGGATCCGATTGAGCTGATCATCACAAAACCTCTTTGTTCAGTTACTTTGAAAAGGGAAACAAGCGGGAGCGCCTGAAGCTGTGAAGTTTCCGCTGTGATTATGCATTCATGAATAGTCAGGGCGCTCGGGTCATCACTGTGTAAAAACCTGGAAGGTGGACCATGCCTATTCGCGAAGGTCGACAACGTCCTAGGCCATGTACATAAGCACGGATAGAAGTTCTTTGAGAACTCAGCAGTGTTGGCACTGGATCGTGACTTGGATGCAAAGTGGAATAACAGGCAAACATGCAAGTACCTACTCGTTGGGACCTGAAGCGACCTGCGGGAGGTTCTAGGGGTAAGGAGACAATATGTGAGGCATTCTGTCATCCGTCCTCCTCAACCCCGACTGTACCTACTAATGCAGTGGATGCCTGATTGTGAATGGAAAGAGCTGAAAGGAATGATACAAGATAGAAATATGACGTTCGGCCAGTCGCAACCATTGAATGGACAAAATGACAAGGGTCCGTAGCGCCTTCCTTTACAAGAGAAGGTCTGTGAGTGGAAGGGCTGCAAATCTGCAACTCTGCAACCTCTGGCTCAGGGTGGTCCCCCAAAATTATTTAAACCAATTTTCCCCACCAAAATTGCAGACACTTCCATGTTTTCTTTTCCTTCCGACATCTTCGGCGATTATAGACCTGGCGTTCCGGATTGCATTCAGAACTACATTAGTTCGACTGTCCATTTAGACAAAGAAAAGAGCATCAACTTATACCTTTGCGCGGCAAGCCCTAGTCTGATCTCATTCCCGTCTGGAGGTGCGGGGCTTCCAAAACTTACTCTACCTACGCGTCTACCCGCATACATATCCAGGTGCCATTGGTATCGCGTCAGAAACACATCTACAATCTTCAACCAACAATATCAAACATCAAGGCACATTTCAGGCTCAATCCCGAGATTGATTGACGTCTGTACCGCTGGCACGGGCCGCCCCCCACTGTCACAAATACTTTACGGTCTGATCCGTCTTCGGTACCCTCCTCGCCACATATTGTGTGTTAAGCGCACGCTTACATCCATCCGCCTGGTGTCACCATGTCTTCCAGGCCGCCGGATCCGTATGCGAGGCGGCCTTCCACTCTAAACGACCGCCGACCATCGGCAGACCCCCATCAGCGTCGCGATAGCCAGCCTCGTAATGTTTACAGAGATGAACGTTATTCCGATAGGCCTAGTTCCAGTCATGCAAGTTCTCTGCCGAACAGGCCACCAAACAGTTGGAATGATAGTCATCACCGGGACCGAGATCGGGATCGGGATCAGCAGGAAAGGACCCGAGATCGTGAACGGGACCGTGGCTTGCCTGATGCACCTGCAAGAGGCCTGACAGTCAACACACAAACTGCATCTGCTGGTGACCGTGCTCGACCTGACCATGGACTGAACACGCGTAAGCTATCCACAGTGTCTCCGGATCACATTAAGAGAACAAACGAATACTGATTTGGGTTGCAGCGGCCCCTGCCTCATCTCCTACAAGCAATTCCAGGAACGCCTCAGACGTAGAGATAGGAAGATGTCTCAGGGCACTGTGCGACTCTCTTATCAGCTTTACTACGCACAAATATGACCTCACCCAGGCCGAGAAAGCCCTCGAAAAGCGGCAAGCCGAGTACAACAAATGCACGGCTAAGCTAGCAGACTTCCCTTCAGTGCCAGAACTTCAAAAGAAGTTCCTGGATCGCGACACCAAGCGACGTGCAGAATACCAGAATATGGTGCGCGCTGCTGAAGATGGTATCAAAAGGGCAAGAGAGGGTTTCCTCTCCTGCTTATTGCAGCTGATGAAGTCTGGTCACTTGCCAGCTGCGTTATTACCTCCAGCTTCTACTAGCTCGAAGGAGTACGACGACAAGATCGCCGAACTGGAGCAAGCTTTGTCAAGTCATAAGTCCGCCGCACAAATCAAGATTGACGCACTGCAAGATGTTTTCGACGGTCTCAAATCTAAACGGCTTCTGGACCAACAAGACATGGAATCTCGATTTAAGGACCTCGAGGATAAATTTGGAAAACAGCAACGAGAGTATGAAAGCAAACTCGCGAAGCAACAAGAAGACTTCACAAAGCAACTCCAAACAGAGCTGGCTAAGCAGCGGCAAGATTTTGAACAGAAACTTGCAAAGCAAAGCAAAGAGTTCCCGAAACAGGGCACAAAACTGGAAGAACAGATCAACAAGATGCAGTCAGACTTAAGAAAGTTTAAAGAAGCCCAAGAGCAAGAACTCAAGACACAGCTAGCCAAACAACAAAAGAAGTACGAGAAACAACTTGAGCAGCAGCTCGAGCAACAACGCGCCACGGCACAAGATGTTTCAAAGCAAAGCTCTGCTAGCGAGGTAGCGTCTCTACGACAGGAGCTTGCCGACCTGCGCACCCATCTGGGAACTAGAGAACAAGAACTCAACCAGGTCCGAGCTCAAGTTGCGGAATTTGAGCAAAAGATGGCAAAACAGGAGGAGAAACTAGAGAACGTCGATTTCGTAGCGCTGGATGAAGCAGCCGAGATTGTGTCATTCCAATTCCCGGCGCTCAAAGACCGCGTTACAGATCTGGAGACTAAGACACCTCTGGACATCTTGGGGCTTACCAAACAAGTTGCAGACCTGGGGATGAAAGAGACGAATGTTTCCGGACTTGTCAAACAGGTTGCGGATCTGGAGACGAAAGTGACACAAGTTTCGGCGGCCCAAAGGGACTCTAACAGGAAACTGGAGGATTTCCAGAACAAGTTCGCGATTACGTTCGGGCAACTGGTTGATGCTGAGCGTACCAGAATAAACAAGCTCACAAATGAAGTAAACAACCTTAAGCTAAGGCCGACTCCTGGAACGACAACTACTCAGCCTGGAGTCAGCACGGCAAATCTCGAACCTCTCCGTGCCGAGTTCAAACAAGCCAAGGCAGAGCAGCAAGCAACGCTTGAAGAGTTGCAGCAAAGGGCTTCAGCGCTGGACTTTGCAATCAACAATCTCAACCAGCGCTTCAACAACATCACTTCCAAGCACGTAGCGGACATCTTGATCCAGCAGCTGATTCCGGAGACGGAAAAGTGGAAGCTAGATCTCGAGGACTCGAATCAACGGGTAGAATCCCTTGTTAAGGAACTTGATATGCTCAAAGTTAGCGTCAGTGTCTTGGAGGTCAAGACTGCAGGGCTCAGTGTCGAGCTTGAGGCTCAGCCAGGAATGAAAAGGCGCCGAACTGATCAGGACGGTACGCATATTGAGCGTCTCGCTTCAAGTAGCGGAGTAAGTTTGCAATTATACGAATCTCAACGTCGTTTTATTTAAGTCCAATAACGAATGACTAACTGGAAAATAATTTACAGCAGGCAAATAATGCCCAGTCTTAGCCCCACTGGCGTTATTGTTCTCGTTTGTAAGAAGCTTGTACAGAATAAAAAAAAAGAACTATAACTAAAAGTCTGAAGTAGACTTGTATGAGTCAGGACTCCCAGCATTATAAGGGGTTACTATACCCCTTGTAGCTAGGTGGAAGATCACTTCGGGAAACTGGCAGACTTAGAAACACGGGAATGCAAGTTACGTAAGCAAGGATTATAGAGGTTGACCAACACTGGTGTTCATAAAGAGGTGGTAGATGTTGGGCATCGATGCAGAGATAGAAAACATCTTGCGAAGAAGCAAGGAACATACATTACTGCTGGAAAAATCAAGGAGGATTACATCTTCATACCTTGACAATTTGTTCACCCCTTTACCAAGAAATCTCTGTATCAAATGGCTTGTGTCATGAGCACCAGCAAACTGAAGATACCGACATCACGACCAAAAGCTCATGGTTCCAAAGTCTTGGCATCACGAACGGGGCAGTTGACCCCCATGTCTGCGGATCTCGAGCCGGGGGTGAGGATCTCCCGGGTCTCACGCCTTCCTCCCCTGCCCTAAGCATCGCTGGACAGAAGATGAGCTTGCGTGCAGGCGCAGCGAGATTCCCGTCATTCGTCATGGGGCTCTGCAAGGAAGTTAGGTAAGCACTTCATGATACCTCGATGAGCTCGAGTCCCAACTGATTTTCTCTCATAGGAGCTGATTTCTCCATTGATATTCTGGTAGCAGATAGAAGCTTAGTTTAGAGCACTAACATGAATAGGTAGCAGAAGCTATGAAACTTTGTTTACGACGGGAACGTTTTTGGTTCGTTGGCGCAACAGCTTCCACTAGGCTGCATGGACAGCTTGGTTCTAGGGCACGTTTCAACGCACGCCCTGTGTGTGGTAGGTAACACATACGAGCATGAGCTCGCCCATGTCTACTGAGTGAGCACAACCTGTCTATTACTCTACCTACTCCTCTGTCTCTTTTACTTCTTCCACTTGCTTTCATACAACATTTCCAAGGTCAAGCCTCCTAGATCCATCCGTGATGATGATGTTGGCAGGAAGAAACGCGAAGTCTCAGGTTGACGACCTCTACATAGCGCCGCGCCGCCGCACAGGGCTACAGCGGGCATGGAACAAGCTCCAAAAGCTCCACCAAGCCCTGTGACTGCAGGCTCAACCCGGCGCGGCACTTGGGGGCAAGCAAACCTGTGAAGCAGGAGCGGAAGCTCTTAAAGATGCCCGACAAAAACTACGGACCTACCTAGTGTACATGCAGCTATATGTAATCATACAAAAAATCGCATCATCACATATCTGATTCCCGTTCCAACGTCGAAGCTGTTCTCCAACCTCTCTGTACCATTTTCCAGGGACCGGGAAGCACAACACTCGTTTCCTTTCCTTGGCCCTGTGGCCTGTGTCTCAGTGACGAAACACAAGCGGGTGAGTCTTCTTTGTACGCAAAGCCGCCGCTTAGCTGTTAGGGTGTGGTCCACTCGTCAAGCGTGCCGCTACCGCTCCATCTCCGCAAGAATCTCTCCGCCCGGATACGACCCGACCGCTAACCACCACGCTTTTCCACTACAGTCCCAGGGCACTCCTGCCAATCTCCAACAACCCGCACCCAACAAGGGGAAAGAGGTGGAAGTGGAAGTCAGTCAGATCAACCCGAGCTACAACTTCCACGACGACGGCACATCTCTACACCTGCAACCACACGGCATTCAAGTGATAGTCGTCCACCAGACACACTGCACCGGACACAAGCAAGACATCCGACACCACCCGGACACCATTCATCCATCCTGGTAGGAGTAAAGGTACGTACGACGGCACCTCAAGTGACGGGCAGCCCAGGTCCATCACCACCACCACAACCTACGAAGGCAGTACCGGCCACGGCTAGCACGCCCGACCACCACCACACACACCACGCACCACACACCCTTTCACCCGTCACCCGTCACGCCTTGACCCTGCTGTCCCCGTTTCCACCTTTCTGCTCTCCACTTCCATTCAGGTTCCATTCCATTGCTCGCGCCCCCAGCAATCCCACCTCGGCTTCCCTGCGCAACACCATCCGAACTCCGGCCTTCTTTCGCGATACCTACATACCTTGGCTGCCAGCTAAACCGTCTATAGTACCTATACGTACATCATTGCTGTCGGATACACCACCGCTGTGCGCCGAGTCCCATAACCATCCGCCATCTCGAACGCGTTACGACCAACGACGACGACTCCATCTGCACCTTCGGGCCGCCCCCGCCCCCCTTCGAACCTGCTCGGGCACGCTCACCGATCGATTGCCCGTCGTCGCATGCGCTGCCATCATTTACGGTTGCCCGACCGAGACATGCGCCCTTGTCTGCTATCCCAAATCAAGGTTGTCGATAGGAGGCTAGGATAGAGAAGTTAGGAACTACAATCACGTCCCCTTTGACGGGCGGGCAAATGAGGAGGAAACAGGCTGGTGTTGGCGATCCACACACGACAAGACCGCGATAGCGACCGAACCACCGCTTGATATCTTGGCTGTTGCTGCCACGCGCACGCGTCTCTCACAGCAGAGAGAATCGCAAACACATGAATACTGGTTAGGTATGCCATTCCCCTGACTTCTTGTCTCTGGTGACGAATTGTGGTCGTCTGCTGCGTCTGCTTTGTTTTTGTGTTCCAATTGCCCCGCAAACCCAAAAGTTGGGATCAGGACCCCAAGGGGACCTCGCAAAGCTGCGATCCCACTTGTCGCGTTAGCCATTTCTCCATGTAGACAGGTGCCCTGACGACTACTTTCCCTTTTGCTTTTCTTTTGCATGAGGATGACGCATGCTAATTGTGCGAATTGCCAGACCCTATTGCGAAGCAAAAATCCGGCTATTGTGAAGGCCGACCCGCCTTCCATCCCATCTGCGTCGCATGTTTGCATTGAATAGCTCTTCATACAACCCCACGCATACCGCACAATAGCAATCCTCTGCGCTTTCTGAACCCAGGTTGAAGACCGAACCTTACCTACGCTTTACTCTACTTCGACTCAGTCTACAACTCCTTCACAACGTCAACGAACGTCAGCTACGAAATCCAACACGCAATATCTCTGCAGCCCTCGATTGCCGCGCCTAATCTTCGACCCCTACACAAAGAGACGAGTAACACGACATACCCCGACTTGCGCTTCCACGGAGTCCAATGTGCCAACGATGAAAAGAACGATGGAAGGAGCGGAAAAGAATGCAGACAATTTGGCTAAGCGTATATTACCACAACGTCCGCACCACCTTACATTGTCCCTGACGGACAAGTACCCCGAGCCTGCTGGGTTCTGGTACACCGGAAAGAGTCACAGACTACAGTACACCACCTACCTCTCAGACTGCGATCGAGGCATCCTCATCACGCGGCCCTCGTATGACATTTGCGAGGAGCCCGCGAGCGCCCCCAGCGCTATGCCTCCAAAACCGGCTCTCCCTAACGGGGAGGCCAAAAAGAAACTTTCGTTGAAGGACTATCAGAAATGGAGGAAGCAGTCACCCCAGGACCCTTCTGCTACACCAAAGCCGGATGCCAAGTCTGAGGCCAAAGGTGACACAAAAGTCAATGGCACAGTGGAACGGAGTGCACCAGTAAAGGAGAACGTCAAGCCCGACGATGCCAAGGCAAAGACAAAGCCTGTCAGGACGGAGGGAGGGGAGTCAGAAAAGCCCCGTATCACAGTCAATGGAGACAGCATGCGAAGCTCTCACCCACAGTCTCAGGTTGAGGTCGATAGTCGGAAACGGGCTGCGGATACCGAACGCGACCAACCCAAGCGTTCCAGGACGGACACTCATCACGATACATCACGTCTTCCTCCGAAGCCAGAGGCACCACGAAATCGCCTGAGCGACAGAACCGACAAGGATACCAGAAAGGAATCTCTACACCCGACGACCAACGGACAGGCCCGCACTGCCGCAGACAGGGAGCGTGATGTCAGCGCTTCTCCCAAGTCCACGATACTCGTGAACGGGTCGAAGCCATATAAGGAGAGTACCCCAGCCTCACCGCGGAGGAAGCGAGACACAGCGTCAAAAGCACCTGTGCCTGCCTTACTGTCGCCTCTACACCCTTCCTTACTCGCAGGCGAGTCGGATAAGCCAAAATCAAAGAAGCCGGCAGAAAAGGCCCCACCGAAGCCTCTGAAGATTGACAGCTCGAAGAAGAAGTTTGAGATCCCGGCGCTCTTGTCTCCTACTCTGCCTGCGATTGTTGAGGAGGAGCTGGCACGCAAGTTCAAAATCACACCGTCCAAGGGTGAGTCTAGGGACATCAAGACCCAGCTACCAGATTCACCTAGTATTGCGAGGAAGACCAAGGTGAAGGCTGAGCCGATCGAGGAGGAAGACGAAGAAGAGGAGGAACAGGAACCTTCCTTGATCGTCACGTTGAAGCTTAAGAAAGCAAATGCCAAGAGGGCAAAGGATCTCCTTAGCCTGCCTTCCAAGGCTGTAAAGGACGCAATGAGGAAGGAACGCACGGCTGCACGAGCAGAGGCTACCCCTCCACCTGCTAGAAAACGGCCACGGGCCCCGGACGACACACCGTCAGAATCTGTCGCCGCAAAACGACCCAAATCAGCAGTAGGCGACACTGTTATCGCCAGACCAACAGGAATGACAACACCACTCAAACCCAGCGCACCGGCCATGTCCCGCGTCCCATCAACTCAATCCCAGAATGCAACACCAGGGCCGCCCCCGACGAGACACATCACTCCAGGCATGGGCGAGCGCTCATCGGTACCGCCTCTGCCGCCCCCATCAGCCGAGGCCGCACCGTTCCGCGAGCGAGACATTGAGTATCGCGCATATGGAAGTAAACTGAAGCACCAGCGTGACGCAGTTGACGCACAGCTCCGCGACCCAGCCAAGCTCAAAGCCATTTCGTCGGCCGCCGCGACTCTGGAGACCAAGCGCGCCATGGTTCTACACATCGAGATGGTTTTGGCCTACATGATCGCGTTCTACAACTTCAACCACTCCCGTATGATGGACCGCCGACCGCCCGATTTCGCTACGTGGGAGTCTCTAGTCCCGCATTTCAGCGAACTGAAGAAGCGCGTCTACAGCGTCCGACCGTTCCGGATTCTCACCACACAGCTGTTCGCCGTCATGCTCGAGCACATCACCGCAACCTTCAGCCAGGCCGACCAGGCGACGGCCCCGGCCCTGCTTGCGAGGTGGCAAAAGATGGAGCGTTTGAGGCCCGAGGTCTGGCATGAACTCTACGGGCTGTCGGATTTCGTGGACGACAAGAGGGTCAAGATGACGGTTGGGCCGTGGACGAAGATCGATGAGGCGGTGTTAAGCGCGATGGGCGTCATGAAGACGTGGGCGGAGATTGAGGAGGTTAAGTGGACGCCTACGATCATGAAGCCGGAGATGGCGGCTGAGGCGAAGAAGGAGAAGCAGCAGGAGAAGGAAAAGGAAAAGGACCATCATGGCCAACAACCGAAGGAAAAGGAGAAGGATCATCAGCCGCAGCGTGATAGGGAGCGTGAACGTGACCGTGAGCGCGAACGGGACCGGGACCGTGACCGGGATAGAGACCGAGACCGAGATCGGGATAGGGATAGGGAACCGCCACACCACCGAGATCAGCAGCGTGATCGCGAGAAAGAGCGAGACAGAGATAGAGTGAGGGACATGAGCCGGGACCGGGTCCGCGACCGCGAGCGAGGCGAACGGGACCGACCACCACCAAGGGAGCGCGATCCCAGAGACATCATCCGAGGCGTCGGCGGAGGACCAGGCCGTGATCACCCAGTGAAAGACATCCGCGACCGCGACCGCGACAGGCTGTACAACAACGACGGAAGATCCTCCACCAGGGGCCGAGATAGAGAGAGGTCCAGAACGCGGGATAGGGATATTGGTATTGGTGGGCGCGATCCGCCGATGCGCTCGGTGGACTTGAGATTACCGCTACCGCCGCCTCCGCCTCATCACCATGGCTTGCCACCGAGGATGAATGGGTACAGGTAGAGCCTGGAATTGGTGTGGAAGCCGGTGGGGTGGGGGAGTGAAGAAGGGGAAGAAATAAAAGAAGAGTCAGAGAAAGAGGGTTGAGGAGGAGAACGAGTAGCGAGATGGATGAGCGGGAAAAGGAATGGAATGCATGACATGGATTTGCATGAGAGCAGCCGACAGAGCCTTAAGTTGAGAGCTTTCATTAAGAGCCTTCGTTGAGGGGGAATATGTATTATGAGACAGAAACTGGATGATTCCAAGTTTACCCAAAGTTTTGACTGCTCACTGGCGGAAGATGGGCAAGCAAGTTCAGTACGGTACAGGCACAGACAGGTCCAACAGTCCATGGTACGATAACATGGTACAAAGCGCAAGGAGAAATAGGCTCCCTATGTGTACAGCGAAGAGGCGGAAAAGTCTCTCCGAAAGTTCAGTTTTGATAGCTAAAATTCATGTGCTCTACTTTGCCAAGTGATCATGGCCTCATCAGGATCTCGGACAATGTCGAACAAGTCCCCCTTTTCCCGCCGGTCGGGTCTGGCCCACGCAAGCTGTTTGGGCGTTTATATAGGAGCCATATCTTTTTTCTCGTTTAGACGTACCTTTCTTGAGATGGCTCCCTCACTTGACTATTTGATCTTTCGTACCCCCCCATTTCCTTCATTCAATCCTTTTCGTTCCTCTTTCCTTCGTTCCTTGATCTATTTTTTCGTTGAGCAAACGGGCGGCTGCCATCCATAATTACATTCTGTTACAACACACGTCTTCCAAATAGCGTGTCTTCGCGCTCTTGAAGCCTTGTGTGAAGCCTCTTCCCTGCTTTCTTTCTTTCTTTCTTTCTTTCTTTCTTTCTTTCTTTCTTTCTTTCTTTCTTTTTTTTTTTTTTTTTTTTTTTTTTTTTTTTTTTTTTTTTTTTTTTTTTTTTTTTTTTTTTTTTTTTTTCCCTCTTCATCTTCTTGTTGTTCGAAATGCCATGGTAAGTCAACACACATACAAACAAATTAGCGTTAGATTGTATGTGGAAGTATGTTTTCTGTTCGGTTGATAGCACCACTTCTTAGTGGGAAGGGGATGTGTGACCACCACCGAAAGAAACCGGAACTGGATAAATATCTGGCAGGAAAGGGGGAGAAGAGCCAGAGGACTTCGGAACTGTGAAGAGGCTGAGAACTTTAGGTGTACAGAGAAGGATATGAAACTGACCCATGACATGTGCGAGGATTTAGTCGGATAATCTGTGGACGAGAGTAGCATTCATTCCACGCCAAGTTGGCTTATATTTTGTCTTGTGATCACCACTGCCCAAGCACAGATGCAAGATTCTTTAACCATGTTGATGGCCATGCTATCCGTGATAAATACCTTGGAATACATTCCCTATCCTACTCCCTTCTCCAATTTTAATCCACTCCGAGTTTCTATAGCCGCAAAGCTCCCAGCTGAGGTATCATAGACAGAAACATATCGTTGACCCATGAGTCCCTATTATGTACAGAAAAAAATGAACTCGTTAATCAACCGCCAGGCCCTTTTCTCCCTTCTTCCTTCCTCCCTTTCCTTTAAAGAAGAAGAGGAGGAGGAAGAAGGCGTTCATTAGTGATTAGGTCCTTTCGGAACCCCAATCGTCTTTTTCTCTCTTCCATATCCTCATAAAATGATTGTATGCCCTTATTCATGGTATCATAAACACAAATCCCCTACAACATCGAGCCATTAAACATAGCTGCCCGAATGGAGGGGGCAACTAGTGAGAGGGAAAAATAAATTCCTCGTTTCCGGCATCGTGGTCACAAGAAGACACCTTTCATCATCCGGTCAAATCGTGATCGTAGCCCCCATCCATATGCGGATTGAAAAGCGGAAAGACTGCCCTCCAGCGCAGCGCGTAAAGACTGCTACCGGGGGCGGGCCTCAGATAAACGGGAGAGATAACGCCGTGAAAACGAGATCGAGATGAACCCCATTCAAGCTAGGCGATGCATGATAATGATGCCTGGCTTATCCTGGTAATGCAATTCCAAACGCATGACGAAGAAAAAAAAACCAAATAAATGGGACGTTGATGCCAAACCCAGCTCTCGCTCCGTTTCAAGCATCAGCCCAGGTAAGTCATTCGCTCATAGCCAGAAGGTGAAAAAGAGCATGACTCCGACCAAACCAGCGCTCATACCCGTCAACTCCTTGTTCATGGGAGCAGGGTTCTTGGTCGAGGTAGGCGAGGCGCTTCCAGCAGGCTGAGAAACCTCAGCCTCCTCGGTGACGGTAGGCTTGGGCGCATAGGTGGTCAAGGTCTCGCCGAGAGTGGGCAGAGCAACGTTGCCGTTAATCAACCAGCCCTGCACGCCGGAAGTGGGGCAGGCTCTGGTAGAGACGTGCTTGGGATCGTAGTCGGACCTCTTGATACCGGTGGGGGTGATGGTAGCCCACTGGCTCTGGAGGTTGGTGAAGTCGGGAAGGACGGGGGTGGGGGTGCCGGCTCGGGTGAAACCGCCCTCGATGTTGGGGCCGGTGGCGGTCGGCTCCAGCTTGGGGCCGTACGAGATCAGGCCGTAGTGGTTCTCCTCCTCGATCCACTCGTAGATGAGCGCACCGCTCCAGTCGTTGACCATCTCGGGACCGAAGATGGCGTTCTGGTCGCCGAATAGGCGGGGGCCTGGCACGTTGCAGCCGGTCTCCGAGAAGAAGATGGGAACGGGGAAGTCCTTGGCCATGCTCTGCAAGTTGGCATAGCCGGACTCGGCATACTTGGTGGGGTCGCACCATTCGTATGAGTTAAGGGCGAAGAAGTCGACGTTCTCGGAGGAGTTGCCGCCGCAGGTAAGGTAGTCCTGCAACATGGGACGAAGTTCCGCAATGTCTGCGGCTGAGTAGCCGATGGGGACCTTGCGATAGCCCTTCTTGTCGCGGTAGGCCTTCATGTCACGAGCGGCAGCCTTGATGTAGGGAGCCGCCTGAGACTGGTCGGCCTGGATGATGATCTCGTTGCCGACGAAGAAGCCCAGAACGTTGTCATACTTGATAAAGGCATCCATGACCTCAGCGTACCTATCATGCTGGGTCTGGTTCCACCAAGGATCGTTCTGTAGCTGTTTATTAGCATTATGGGCTCCTTTTCGAGAATCAGACAGAGACGTACGGGCAAGATGTAGGTGTCAAAGGTATCCAAATCGATCAAGGGGTAGATGCCGGCCTTGTCGAACACCTCCATGCAGCCGTCGTGGTTTGCCGAGGGATCAACGTGGTAGACCCGGATCGAGTTGGCGCCAAGCTTCTCCATGAGGGCAGCATCGCGCTTGCACTGCTCCGTGTCTTTCAACGGGTCAGCAGGGGTCAGTTGGTAGGCAATTCCTAGGTCATTGTTAGCCAAGTTTCAACGGTGATTGGAGGGGCAAGCATGGGAATTATGGATTATTACCCTTGAGGAAGAACTGGTCGCCTTTGCTAGTGAAGAACTTATTTCCCACAGCTTCAATGGTGGGGAGCGCATGCGTGACGGCGGCGCCGACCACGGCAGATAGGAATGATGCCTTCATAATGGAGATGACACGCAAAATGGACCCGTCCAAAAGATATCGACTGACAACCTAAACGATGGTTGGGGAGGGGAAGAGGTAAAAGAATATTCTTTCTTTTTCCGTTCGCAGTGAGGATGCGTGAGTGAGGGGGGTGGGTCCAAACGACAAGAGCCGCAAACGCTTCAGTTGGCGAATTTGACGGTTTCGTACTTGCGGGAGGTGAAAGGAGGTGTGTTCCTCGGGAAGGTTCGTCCCGTCTCTTGTCCGAAGCTCTTGTTGCTCGACTCGCACTTGCCAAACCGAATTGGAAATTTGCGACAGCGAATGTGTGACCGATAAGTCGACCGATAACGAATGCTTGGAAATAATGCTCCCTTTCCAAGATCCAATCTCCCAAATCCAGTGCGTTCCCGTCTCCGTATTACTGTAACGCACGACCGAGTAACGAACTGAGACACCGCGACTGTGCTGATAAACGACCGATCTGTTGATGCACCCGAGCCCTTGAAGAAAAAGAAGACCAAGCGAAGAGAAACGAGCGAGCGTGGTGAGTTTAAGAGATGCGGAGAATGAGAATATGGGGAACGGCGATGCGACAAGGTCCAGGAAGTGAGAAAGTCAAGACCAGAAGGAGGGAAAGGCGAACAAGGTTAAGAGAGAAGGCTGGACGGGGGACCCACCCCCTATGTGCGTAGCAGTACCAAAATACCCTAACGTCCAAGTATCTTTACCACTTTTTTACTTGAAGCGATCACCACGCGAACAAGAGATCTGAGATGCCAGGCCCTGGCCCAATCGTGGCTAGTTCGGTAGCGGACGGCCCAATTGACCGACCACACGGCAGAGAGTCGGCCGCCCATTTCTTGGTTATCTTTGCTAGTCTCGCCGCCTTCGCCGGTATCAGAAACAAAAAAGAATGGGTATTGCCGGTGAACCTTGGCAGAGACAAAGTAGCATTGGTTATTGGAGTCTATTGACCTCCTGTCATTGGCAGGATGCAACAAGCAACGACGACACGCCTTGATTCCGTGAGAGACCTCTGCAGACGCTCTGCAGCAAGCTCCAGGCTGCACAACCTGCAAAACCCACTGGCACCATGCAATGTCACCACGCTAGAAGCTGTGGACCGACCCGAATCCTGGTTCCTCCAATTGCTCCAATGGCCGATTGGCAGACACCGAAGAGGGAAGACGCCGTGGCGGTGACTTTGTGTGATGCTGCTGATGGGAATACAAGCAACCGAGTCTTTGCCAGTGAAAAAATGCCTTGCCAGATAACGCCAACACCAAAGCCAGCGCCGCCCGAATACATATTTGATGAGCTGGTAAAGTGTGGCAGTTCGTCTAGATGCGACATGATCTCGGCACACAATTTCTGCCAACAGACAAACGGCGAACATCACCCTGATCTCACTAAGCGCTACCCAAGAGAACCCACGAGACTGGTCGGATCCAATCCAAGGTTTTGAGTCAAGCACGATGATCGAATTTTGCAAAAGGGACCCGGGACTGGGAGGAGAAGAATCAGCACAAGGTCAAGGGGGATGTGGTGCATTGTTGATCTTGACCGCACCGGGCAGGCAGAGAGACGGGAGTCGTCCTCTGTTTCGAAAAACCAACCCCACGCACATACCTGGGGCCCCCAAATCCACAGGGTGGGATGTGGTTCGTCCGTCCCTGAATTTGCAGGGGAAGAGCTCCAAGCTTCCCCACCATGACTGTAACAACCAACCACCGGTCTTATTCATTTCCATCCTCTCTCCAAGTCTCCATCGTGCCTTTTCCCTTTTCGACTTTGGCTTCTGAAGGAGTCTCTTTCACCGTTCAATCCACCCGGTGGTCGGTTGGCCGGTGCAGGAAGTGGCTGCCCCGGTAGGCCAGGTCGTTCGGTGGTCTACACCTGGCATCTCCTTTTTCTAGCATCAACACAGAAACTCCGCCAGATTCACCTCACCGACTGCCGTGCATGTCACCAGATTCGAAACTCGGTTTGCTCGGTCATTACGGGCTTCCCGTTCGTCGTCCTCTTCTGGAACTGTCGTGTGACGTGACCGAAGCTTCATTTTGACACATCGCAGTCCTTATCCGTGATTGCGCACGACGGCACGTCCAGCGATATGAATGTCGGTAGTGCTATGTAAACACCCGTTGACCACAAAAAGTTACAAGGCGTTCGATGGGTCTGGACTCCTGGGGGCCTGAATGAATGGCGGACAGCAAGATGCAATTGGCGCCGCTCACTGTGAGCAATTCAATGGCCACTGCATTCAAATCAGAAACGAAACGTTTCGTTTCGTCTTGAAGGGCTGGGAATGGAGACACAGCATTTCCATGCATTGGCATTGCTTCTTCCAAGTCAAACCCTCGCTTGCCGCTTGGTCGCCGCCATCCAAGGGACCGAGGATGGTGAATGCAAGCGAAGCTAAAAAGGTCTTAAGATGGAATGATTGGAAAGCCTAGAAGGATCCTTCCTGTCCTCGCAAAGTTTTCCATCACTGAAACCACCGGCTTCTGCAACGCGGCGCTATCCAGGATTGTATTTAACCGAGCGACGATGACGTTCTTTCGACCTCTACCGACCTGCCGACTTCAAGGTGAGGTGAAATTGCAACGCCAACACCACTGCAACGTCAACGACGACATCTCCCACCCACACGGCAACCACACCCTCCTTCGGCTTCTATCAACGGACCTGCGATGCTAATCCCTTTCTTGGAATTATGAAACTTCGCAAACGTCATTTTACATATCCCCTTCTGTTGCCTGTTTCCCGTCCCGCCTTTCAAGGTCCCTACATAAAAAAAACCAAAACAGCTAGCTGTACGCAGCCATCCTGCTTCTTTTACTGTAGCAAGTAACCTCACCCTGTCACAACCACCTTGTCAGTGGAAGAATCAACGAGACGACATCGTCTTCAACCCCATCCATCCGCATCCCGGCCCCGCGCCACGTGCGTTGCAGACTTGCATCATGTCAAGTGCCTGCTGAGCTGCTGCAGTGTACCTTACCGCAGCTATCGAATGGATGTCCGCTCGTTCGTTCGACAACGACAACGAACGGAAACGTCCATTCTCTAACCGCCGCCAACTTAGATGAATGAGGGAATGAGGGGGTGAGGGGGGTGCTGTCGAACAAAACGGGAGTGCTCGCTCGGTTGTGCAACATCATTGACTGGATATTTCCGCCAGTCGTTTTGCTAACCGCCAGCCAGCCAGCCGTACTAGTCGTACCAGCCTCCAGTCCACGATGAGTAACAGGTGCTTCGTGATGTCCACAAATGATGCTTTGACAGCTGGTAGCCTAGCCTGGCTCTGGCCTCAAAGAGTAAAACTGGAGTGACGTTGGATGTTGATACACTACAGACTACACCCGCCCCTAGTCAGCGCCGATTTTGTAGGCCTGACGAGTACAGAGCCCCAATATCCGGGCACCTGGGCTCGAGCTAGGCGCTTGAACACAAATCCGTGCCGATACACGCCAGTATCTTTTCTGTTATGCATAAGATAGGCGGTTCATACAAAAATAGGTTGAAAACTCCATGTAATTGGCAGCTGGGGAAGATCAAGCCGAATCGAACGAAGTGATTGATGGAGGTAGGTAAAAGCGTGGGGGATGAGGCTGGTTGTGGCTTGCGTATACGGCAGCGTAGATCGGGCATCATCAGAGCTGAATGGCTGAAGAAGATAAGATCTACCTATAGCAACTAAACTAGTCAGACGGTCGATTTTGTAGACCTGACGAGTACCACGACAGTCCCATTGGACTGGAGGACAAAGTTGTTTTTAGAACTCGGAGACATCGTCGCCCAATAAGGAAATATTAGAAGAAAGTGGGAGGTATCAGATACTTGGTCACTTCGTTGATTATCTTGTTACCTACAGCACAGTAACATCACCAGCACCATTTGCCCTTCTCGAATCTCCATTACAGCAACCCCTCATCACCCTTTTTCTTTTCCCCCCCTAAACCCCCCAAACAAATCCCATCAACTAACTCCCAGCAGAAGCCCCAAACAGCGCCGCCCCCGACCCGCCACTTCCATGTCTCCCCCTCCACGACCTCGTCAAGCTCGTCAAGCTCGTCTGAGAACTAGACCTACCCCTGCCATAATTAGAACTAGCGCCAACACCACCACCAACACCACGAGGATTCTCCGTGCCCTTGGCCGTGGTCGTGGCGGGTTTATTCTTCAGCTTCCCCGTTAGTTTCGAGGTTGAGCTCTGCTGAAAGACAGCAGCAGCAGCAGCAGCCTCAGGAGGGTGATGAGGGTGGCTAGAGGGACGGTCATTCCCGTTACCGCTCACGCCATGGCTCCCACTACCGCTCCCGGCATAAAGAATCCTTTTCCAAATCGTCTGTCCTGCTTCTCCAATCCCGTGTCCATGTCCATCTTGATGATCCCCTCTTGACCGCGACTCACACCGGCTCCGGTTGCGGCTCTGGCTTTGAGCACGGGTGGTACTCTGACTTCTCGGAGCACTCATTCCCCTAGGAGTGGAAGTACTTGCGCGCGACTGTTGCTGCTGCTGCTGCTGCTGCTGGTGGTGGTGGTGCTTAGTAATAGTAGAAGCGGAACTGGCAGTGGGAGTCGCGGTCCTAGGTCTCGTAGGTAACGATAGCGTGGCCGAGGACATGGACGATGGCACGGAAAGTAACTGTTTGGGGCCGCTGGCTCGGCTGCTGGTTCTTCTTTGTCTTGGTTGCCCATAGTCAGAGCCGTGACCAGAGCCTTGTCCATGTCCGTGTCCTTGTATGCTGCTGAAAAAGCCCTGGGGGAAACCAAAAGAGGAGGAAGATGTGGAGGAGCGGGAGGATGTAGAATGCGACCATCGGGAGGCGGACACAGAGCCAGAGATGGAGAAGGAACGAGATCCTGAACCGGGAACGGGGTTGGAAGCTACTGCTGAGGCTGAAGCTGAGGTCGTCGAAACAGCGCTGTTGCTCCTCATCCTGCCGCCGTACATACTGGGCGTCGGGGTCGTCTGCTTCGGAGTTCTCGTCGGAGACGGAGTTTTGGTCGTCAACCGGCCCAAAGGCGACAGACCGTACTCATGCACACAATGCGGTTCCTCAATTCCACACCCTTCTCTTAAAGCCAGATAAGTGCCCCCCTGCACTTCCAGCGCAGTCTTCCGTTGCGTTGGATCGGGGTTCAACATCCCTTCGATCACTTTGACCATCATACCTATACCTTCCAGTACATTCTTCTTCCCGCCATCTCCGTGCTCGCTGCCTTCATCGCTGCTGCTGCTCCCGTTGGCTCCATGTCCGTGTCCCAAACCCATATGCAGCCCTAACCCACTAAGATGCAACTTGCTACCTATCCCACCAAACGTATGTTTCTTCCTTTTGGAGGCGGCAACTTTCTCTTCGGCCGCCCTGACTAACTCCGGCATCCAGCTCTTCACCTGGTCCAAGTTTCGGTGGAAACTCGAATCCGGTAACGCGCCCCCTCTCCCCGGTGTTTTGTGTTTGGGGTTAGCCGCGCGGTGGGCGGCAAAGGCGCGAGTGCCGTGATGATTCTTGAAGACCAGGAACGACAAAATGTCGAGGAGGATGCAGGAGAGGGCAAAGACGTCTGCTGCCTGAAGAGCTTGGAGGTGATGAGTTTGCGAGGACGTGGGGGAGGACGGGGATGGCAGATGGTAGTTCGGGCACGGAGAGGGATGATGGAATGGCCATGATAGTGATACGGGGCGTGAAACGGAAGCAGAGGTGGAAGGACGAGCTGCAAGGCTAGTTACCGTGCCTCTCCGACTCTCTGGTGACATGTTCACGGTCGTGGAAGGTGCTGTAGGTCGGTAATATCGCGCTAGCTCGGGGGCGGCGTAGTCGTACGCTTCCTTGTCGAAGTGCTGCGCCAGTCCTTTTTCCGTTACGGATCCAGACCTCAAAGTAGGACTGGTTTTGGTATGAAAGTCCGCCAGAACAGGGAGATTGTTGTGGTCTGCTAGAAAGATATTGCTCGGTCTTATGGCTCCGTGTGCCAATCCCTTGCTGTGCAGCCAGCAGACAGTGTCGACTAGACAGTGGATCCAGTTCATCACCAGCCGCCTTTGTTGTCCTTTTTCGAGATGTTTGACAGAGGTTGGAAGATTTCCGCTGCTCAAGATCGACTTGAAGGTGTGCTCCGTCGTAGCGGGTGCGAAAAGCATGTAGCCGTTTCCGCGATATGTGTAACTTGCGAAGTAACGGGCCAGGTGCTCGTTCTGTAGGTTGAGGGTCTTGATAGCCACGATCTCACGGAGGAAGTCTTCCCTAGTCATAATCGGTGCGTATCCCGCTGTCCCTCCTTGTCCACCCGACTGTTGTTCTTTCGAGCCGATAAGAGGTATGCGTCGTCGAGTGAACACCATCGCAGGCGGCTGGTCAGAAAGCGAAACCCTATCCTCCACAGCCATCGGCTTTTCACCGGCACTTCCTCCTTGGCCGAGGCCAAATCCAGCAGCATGACCCGTAACCACTTGTTGGACATGTTGAAGGCTGCCCTTTCTAATTCCAATTCCGTGACCCTCTGGGCTGCCGGATCCTGAAACCACCTTGACAGGAACCACTTCTTCCTCGCCAAACTCCACACAATCCCCTTCATTGATGTCCCTTAGCAGATACCGCCACTGCCTCTCATAAAATTTCTTTTCCAGATGCTCATCTCCTGCTCCAAACACTCCCGTTAACGGCACCTCGGCCAGCCATTCCCTCGAAAATGGCAGTTGCAAATCATCCCAGCCCTCGTCAAGAAAGCTAAATACTTGTGATGGGGCGCCGAGGTCGAGCAGGATGAGGAAGATGCGCCGGGCTCGGAGCTTGATGCTTTTCCAGTAGTCGTTGGCACGGGAATGGTGTTGGGGAGCGAGGTGGGAGATGAGAAAGTCGAGAGTGACGGTGCGGGCGATTGTACGTTCGGTGTAAAACATTGTTTGGTGTTGAAGGATGTCGTTGTTTAGGCGATGCCGAAGGTCGATCAGTTGAACCTAGTATGTGGTTGATTTTGTGCACATGCTTCCCCGCTCTGGCAGATATGGAAAGCAACGCATGTGCTGTGAAGGACGCAAAGAAAGCAGAATCTGGGTCAAATTTGGAATCGTTGAAGAGGAGTTGGAATGGAGGACATAGGCACTCACTTGCTTGTGTACCTTGATTCTTTTTTGAGTGGAAGATGTCCATCACACCATGCAGCCCTTCATCCCTTGACATCCATCCACAGGTTTCGACTGGGAAACAGGTGCTTCTTGGACAAATCCCGACCACCAAGAATTTCTTATCATGACATGAGTAGCTAGGTAGCAGCCAAACCACCTTTCCAGATCCAGCTAAATGGTCAGAGTTGGGCTCAGAAAAGTGACAAAGGGACTGTCTTTGGAACGGAAACAAGGGGGTGGTAGGACGGGCAAGCGGACGGAAACACCCTCAAGTATAAAAGATGTGACAAATTTTGGCATTGTAGGGGTGCGTGCTAAGCCATCTTTGTGAATGAGCCGTCGGGGCATGGAATGTTCAGTCATCTTTGACAGGACATGCCTGTGAACGAAAACAGACAACGGAGGAAATAAAGGAGATGTCCTGGTAACCGCTCGGTTGGGTCTTTGGCGGTCGTCCTCAAGCAGTCGATATCAGTAACCAGTTCCAGAACTATGGGAAAAGGATCGGCCTTTGTGCTTTTTTCTGCCAGCTAGTAGTCTCTTTTCTTCATGGTGCGACAACGATATCGTGGACGGGATGGGATGGCTGGATGAGCCAGCCAGCCGCCGCTTGTTTGACTCCCGTCGCGAGAAGCTGGAGATACAGTGCTGGATGCAGTCTGCTCTGAATTTTGATAGATCGGCCACCACCTTTATTTGCGGCTTCAGCGGTGAGGTTCTGACACCAGGCATGCCCGGCCATTTCCGGTGCAACGATCAAGTCGGTTGGATGTCGGACTTGTAACATAAGCATATGATATTTCCAGAACGTTGGTTTGTGGTTTGTGGCATGTCAGGATGCGATGGGAGAGGATGGATCTCATGGTTGAAATCGATCGTCGGTGCGGAGGGATGAAAAGGAAGATGAAAGGAAGAAGGAAAGGAAGAATGGAAGTCACAAACATTCAGCAACACCAGAAACGCCAGGGGCAGGCTTGGCATCACTTGTCATGCCAAGACAGCCCGAACCGCTCTTGCCGCTAAAACGTGGGGGATGTGAGACCCACCGGCCCCACCTGTTGATGCACGCACTCCGACGTTTGTTTCAGCTTCATATCTTCAACGTCACTTCCTTCTCCCACTTCACTTCAGTGATCACATTCTTCTTCCCTGCCAATGAAGATTCGTTGCCCGAGCTACACCATTCTCTTGCCAGCTTCAAAATGGACTACATACAACTCACAAACCTACAACGCCAGGCTCTCTGGCGTTCTCGTCGAGGCAACCAACCATGATCGCGGCCGTTGACGTATTCATGAGAGAGCGTTCGACATTCCGAGTAGTTTGACATCCAACGCTGTACACGCTAGCTTGAAGTCCAATGTCTTCTGTTGAGGGTTGATTGTCTGAAGCAGACCAACTGATGACGACAGATGACAAAAGTGGGAAAGGCTGGGCAAATTCTAACTACCTCTAGTGACCATTGCAGCGAAGCTGACATGTAAGCTGAGGCTAACCGTGTCGAGGCACTTTACGGCCTCGATGTAGAGGTATTAGGCACCAACAAGGCCGGTCACATATTGCGCATATGACATTCTGAAGGGGTTAATATAGATTATTATGCTCTCATCTCCGTCAAGTCACGGCACCACTCAGCCTACGTTGCTCGCCTATACACATATACGGCCTTCATTACCTCTGACGACACATCGAGATATCATTCCACCAAAACGATGACTCCCGAGAAAGAATCAGAAACTGCGATCATGACGGTTACAGACGCACCCACCTGTGACTCCCCTGACGATGTCCCAAAGCCCCATGCCTTATGCCCCCGTTGCTCACGGATCATGGACACTTCTATCTGCGTCATAAATTTCCGTGAAGACATCGGCAACCACGGCAGAAGAAACTCATCCCCCATACAAATGGGCCACCGCGAGATATACTACCATAGCCGAAATATACAAGAGGCGATAGAGTCCACCAAAGCAGGTTGCCATCTCTGCGCCATGATCTGGGCCAAGATCAAAATCAAGACTCGCTGGCACCTCTAACCTTCAAAGGCTCAACGACGCTTTAAGGGTCCAGTCTTTGTCATGATCTACGATCTTGACCATCGAGGGCGACATCCTCTCAAGCTCTATCTGTTCGTTAGAAGGGAGGTAGTCGATTTGGAAATATCTGAGGATCATGAACACAACGATTGCGTTCTGTGTTGGGATATGACAGCCCGCAAGTGAGGAACTTTTTAAGACTCGAACGTTGGGATTGGTGATATGGCCATAGCCATCATTGACGGTATGGATTGTGGCCCTCCTTTTCCTACCACCTTCCGTATGGTTGCTAACACGATGAATAATCACGACGAAAGATTCCAAGTTTCACCTCCCTCAAGAGGCACGCAACTCCGAGACCGTTGTATCTTCCTCCACGAACCTGTCCGCAAATGTGGGGTTGGCCAAATTTTGGCTTCACGATTGCCTCACCAACCATCCCGAGTGCAGCCACAACTCCTCGAGCTCCAAATGGAAGCTCCCAACTCGACTGTAGACACGGGAGACATACCCGGACAACTCAGCCCACGGCTCATCCATCCCGGAAACTCCACAGACACAGCTGCAACCGAAATAGGGTATTGCACGCTCAGTCACACATGGGGCATAACCCACCGCAAACCCGGAAATCTCAAACTCTTGACAGAAAACCTGCAGCAATTACAAGACCGCATCCCCTAGACTCCCTCCCCCAGACCTTCCTCGACGCCATGAGAATAATCCAAGAACTCGGCTACCATTACATCTGGATCGACCCCCTCTGCATCATCCAAGACTCGCGAGAAGACTGGCAACGGGAAGGCGTCACGATGACCAAAGTCTACGGCAACTCGGGTGGAGCAGCGGACAGCTGGAGGGATGGTGGATGAGGAAGAGGTGGTTTGTATTTGTTGAGTAGTAAGTAGTATAGCATGGGACAGCTATGTAAGAAAGCACACGAGCTCAGGCTCAAAATTGTTGCCTATGAAGGCGAGAGAGTGGGGGTAGCGACTCTACGACCAGCCAGTCCTCACACCCACGGTTATCAATTCTTTTGTTGGAAAGTGTTTTATGTTCCAGGGATCTCGTACATGAGATGGATGTAGGTATGCTGTCTGTGAACTTTTGAACAAATTGTAGACCTAGATACCTACCCGTTGCCTGCTGTCCACAGTTAGGGTAGAGACTCTGGAACAAGTGAAATCCGTTCACGGAAGGTGCGGCTGAGGCAAGTGTCAATCTGTTTTTTTCTGCTGTCCGGTGTCGGATGTGGGATGCCGATGAGGAAGGATGGAAGGAAGCAACGAGGGAACGAAGAGATGGGCTAGCGGTCTGGCTGATAGGGAAGGAACGATGCCGTGGGTGTTGGAAGTGCCCGGCCGGGCTTGTTAGCACTTTGTGATCAGGCATGTAGAACTGGCCTTTACAAGGCCATTAAAAGGTCCAGTACAAGTGACTTGCGGATCACAGACCCGGTGTTTTATATGTATCATTGTGCAGAGTCTACGTACGGGCCAATGCCGTACTCGTTTGTCCGTCATTTTTAGTCTTTTTGGACGTGAAACGCGAAACCTCAACGAAAAAGAGTTTTAATGCTGACGGGACAAAATGAACAGGTTGAGACTGAGAACAAGAAGTTGATATACCTGGCTGCTTGGAGACGTCTGTAGTGTAATTAAAAGACTGTCATACAATTACCCCCGTCCCACGCAAACACACGTGACTTACACAAGAGAAGCAAAGCACTGCAATGTATCACATGCATCCGGATCAGAGTTTGATTTATTGCTTCTTTTCAATTCATCGGTCGCCAGAGGCAGGCAGGCTAGACCTCTTCGCGTTACTGTCCATCCAATTACTACATTATTTAATCCATCTATCCATCTACTACTTTCCGCTCTTTCCATCCTCCGATCTTCATCCTGCCCTGCCCTCCTCCTCTATTTTGGTCTTCCTAAAAGACAACAAAAATATCCAACCAATACTACTCTCTTGCTGTGTATGGGGGTATAGGTATAATGTCTCGCTTTGTTTCCAAACCAAGCCAGCCCAAGAAAAAGTAAATAACAAGAAGAAGAAAAAAAAAAAAAAAAAGCATAAACCGCCGTTGCTCGTAAAAATCCAAAGTGCATGATGCAAATGATGCTTTTTGTATACGCACACCCCAAACCAGAAGAAGCTTTTTTTCGTAGTTCGTTCCTTCCAGAATTTCGTATCATCTCGTCTTCATAAGACCGTGTGTTCGTGATTGTGTTTGTGTTGTGGGCTGTCTTCATAAGACAGTCGTTATGCGATGTGCCGTCCTCATAAGACGGTTGTTCTTGTGCTTTTGAAGTGTTGACCATCCAACTACCGCTTAAACAGCATTAGTAGCGGCATCGCCATCCTTCCTGGGCACACCCGAAGGCTGCTCCTTCTCACCAACAGCGTGGTCAGAGTTAGTCTCATCACCGCTCTCGTCCTCGGCGGCGGGGGCTCTAGGCGCAAACGTAGGAGCGTAGGCGGACTTGGCGCGGATGCGGTGGCCGTAGTACAAGAAGATAATGGGGATGGGCACAAGCGCGGCGGCAACGCAACCAAGGAGGGTAGAAGCCCACTGGATACCCATGCCCTTGAACATGTAGGTGGAGAAGAGCGGGAAACCGGCGCCGGCGAGCGAGCGGAGGAAGGTGTTGCCGGCGATGGCGGAGGCGGCGAACATGAGGTAGGAGTCGACCAGGTAGTTGAGGGCCTGGAGGAAGATGGAGGCCAGACCAAAACCGGAGAGAATACCGGAGAGGGTGGGAACGATCCAATGAACCTTGCCGCTGTAGCCAGACCAGCCGAACCAGAAGAGACCGGCGGAGAAGGCGACACCGCCGGCGACAACGCTGGGGAGACGCCACTCGGGGATGGGGACACCGTTGTTGGCATTGAGCTTGCGCATGTACCACGGCTGCTGCAGAAGGATGGTGACACCGGCGAGGATCTGACCCGTGATCATGCCGAAGAAAGTGAGGCCGGCAACACCAGGAGTCATGTGGTAGACACCCTGGAAGACAATAGGGTACGCCGTCAGGAAGAGGTACAGGATACCGTAGATGAAGGCCATGTAGATGGAGAGGAGGGCGACGATGGGCTCTCCGAAAAGTAGACGCATGGGACGCGAAAAGTTCTTCTGGATAAGCTCCTTGAAGTCAATCTCGATTTCCTCTTGCTTGGCGTGGATGCCCCAGTTGAGAGTGCGGCGGCGGAGCTCGGAGGCCTTCTTGACCAGAATCTGGGGAGGATAGGTCTCGTTCATGAAGAGCAGGTCCAGGCCGAAAGAGAGGAAGGCCATGAAGGAGACAATGTACTCGGTCCAGCGCCAGCCAAGGTAAGAGGTCGAAATGAAGCCACCGATGAAGGGAGCCATCATAGGACCGGTGAAGACGGTCATGGAGAACAGGGTGATGGCAATACCTCTCGTCCTGTTGTCGAACATGTCCGAGAAAACAGCAGCGACGACAGCCAGCGGGCAGGCGCCAAAGAAGCCACCGAAGAAGCGAGTGATGAGGATGGTTTGGAGATCCTTGGCGGTAGCCGTGGCGATACTGAAGATGGCCATACCAAACATGCCGATAACCAGAGGAAGCTTACGGCCCTTCAATTCGGACAGAGGCGCCCATAGTGTCGGACCAAACGCGAAACCAAGAACGTAGAAAGAGACACCGAGAATACCAACAGTCTGGTTGACGTGGTAGATCTTGGCGATGGAGCTGGTTGCCGAAGAGAAGATAGACGAACCGAACGCAGCAACGAGCGAAGTATAGCCGAGCATAGCGGCAGTCCAGAACCTAAGCGAGTCACGTTAGTCTTCTGGATACTGACAACTGGCCGAGGCTATTCCAACTTACTTCTTCTTGAAGGGCCAGTTCATGGCGTGCATGGGATCGTCGGGACCGTCAAACTCGACCACATACTCATCCGGATCGGGCAGCTGGGGTGGGTAGGGCTTTCCGGCGCCGAAGGGCGGGAGAGGCTTCTCGGACCTCCTGCTCGTCCTGGTTCCCCTAGTTCCTGACCTTCCAACAGTACCGCTGTGCTGACTCCTCTGCGTCTGGATGCGACTAAGCTCGGTAGGGTGCCTCTCGAGGTCGTGTTGCGTCGAAACACCGCTCATGCGTCTCGCTCTCCTTTGCCTTTCCTCGGAAGATGAAGTCGAAACCGACGACGCCGACATCACCCTCTCAACCTCATCGCTACGGCGAGCGAGGGACTCCAGGCCGGCAAACTCGTGGGGCGAGGCATCGATCTCGGCGGCCGCAATCTCGCGGTCGGCTTCGGTGAGCGGCATGGTGATTCCTGTGTATAGGTTGCTGGATGTATGCTGTGGGTGGTTGTTGATCGGTTGCTGGGGAACGGGTTGATGCCAATACCTAACCTATATATGATAGGCAGGTGGCAAATGGTATACGTTGACTAATGTACTTTTGTTCTTTGTACACAAGACACACAGCAAGTGAGATCAAGTGAGATCGGAAACGGAGAACTGGGGACCTGATGATGGACCTCGGCTCGGGACGAGTTGATCAACAAGCCAACAGACTGAAAGTAACTTTTTATTCCTAAACTGGAACCTGATGCTCCCTTTTGGTTAGGTAAAGTGTATGGGGGAAGGTGTAGTCGATGAAGTGAAGAAAAAGGTCAGGTTTCAACTACAGACTAGAAAGAAAACAAAACCAAAAGTCGTTCATCAGGGGAAGAAAAGGAAGGTAAGAGGGGATCCCTTGCCGTATAAATAATGGATGACGTGCACCATTCGAAGGGGACTTTCTCTGGGCCGTATCGGTACCTTTTTTTTCTTCTTGGGCCTCCTGGCCAAGGACACCAGCGAGGGAACAGGGGTCTCTCTACCGTATGGACTATGGATCTCATCGGTTCTCTTGGGCGAGATCCACTGCCAGCCCACCGTGCCCACAGTTTCCACAAACTGGAGCCTGGCCTTCAGAGATTTTCGCAGAGCCATCCGGGACGGGTTGTGTGTGGTGGGCTGATGGCAGGCGTGTTATCCGTGTTATGAAAGGGGCCCGGGACTCGGCACTCGCCTCTGCCCCTATCGCCGGTTTCTGTGTGCACACCAAGGCACACACACTCGTGACTGGCGCCCGGGCGGTTCTTTCGGTTGGTGCTGCAGTGCTACAGTACAGGGAACCATCAGCAGGAATGATACAGAGAATCCCAGCTGCCAGCAAAGAAGCCGCGGTTGGCCGGCATCACTGACCCTGCCAAGTTCAAGAAAATAAGATTTGCTGCAGGAAATAGGATGAACTGGTGCGAGGCTATGAGGCTCGATTGGAACCCGCCGGCAAGATTGGCGTCAATGCTCAATGCTGACTGATAAAAAATAAAAATAAAAAAAAAGCTACTTCGACATTGTTCTGTTGCAGATGGATCGATGACCAAAAAAAAGAGTGTGGCGGTGGTGGGGCACCAGTGACAAAGTGGAAAAGCAAAGGACGGGAAGACGGGACTCCGTCACTCCGCATGCCGTGGCTGCATCCATTATAAATCGCCCAGTCTGCGATCGTCGACTGGAGTAAACCTTCATCTCCGCGATGCGCTGATGGAAGGCCGGAACATGGATTCAGTCAACCCCTCGAATGGCGGTGTCAGGCCCCAACTCTCCGCCAGAAGGCCCCAACAGCAGCAGCGAAGAAAAAAAGATCACTGTTTCTCCTCGCCCTAACTCCACAATGGGGCAGCAATCACCCAGCAATCGGGGATTGATCACGACAAACAAAACCCCCAACAGCCGGTGGAGTCCAACAAGCTTCGTATAAACCCATGATTTCGAGTCCAGATGAAGGTCAGGGAGTCCACTCCTCGGAACGGTAACCTCTAGCGGCTTCAAGATAAGCCCACTGGCACCCATCTTCGAAACCACTTGGGACCACTTTGGGAAGCCAGACCGCAGCGTGGAATGGCGGAATGGGACATTACTCATCCAGGGGTTGTGGTTTTATAAAGAAGAAGAAGAAGAAGAAGAAGAAAAGACGGCCAACCGTTTGCCGGATGTCGAGGTCGTGCTTGACGAGAAAACTCCGGTTGCAGGAGTGGTGTGTTGTTCTGTCAGCGGTGATACTGAAACCTCGTGTTTGTGGGCCGGCGGTTGGTTCGAGCTCCAGCGATCAATGAATAAAAAAGACATCCGGATGTTGTGCTTGTGCTTGTGCTGAGTGCTGTGGCCCGCTTTCGGATTTGTCAGTTTTTATGCTGCTCTGCTGAGACAATCGCCAATCGGGCCAGTAAGGTTTCCCCGCTTGGGTTTTGGCGATTGGAGATAGCTTATATCCGGAAGCCGATGGTCACAAAAACTGACAGGGTGCTTGGCCTGCTCGAGCTTGTTGTCTTGGCTACTTTCTTGGGTGCTTTGTGCTGCCGAGGCTGCGGAATTACATACGTCAAAGGGCTGATACGTAACGGTTGCTGAAGTGGTGACACCCAAGAGTACGGATGTGGCTTCTGTCGGGATATCGGACAGGTCAAGTGCCGTGTGCCCGTGTCTTGTCTCGATCGCTGTCTGGTATCATGGCCTCTTTTCACGAACCTCCCCAGTTAATAAATGGTGATCACAGCTTGATAGTCAATGTGTTGGCGTTGAACTTTGTGCTCATCCTCTTCACATCATTCCCCTTTTTAGGCTGAGGATAGCCCACCCGGGGGTCTTCCCTGTGCATAAAATTCTCTTTGCTGCGAATCCACGGAACCCAGCCCACCGGTGCACTCCATTGTTGAATCCATTGCAAGACGCCGGGATGGAAGCCGGTGATGGTTGCATGCCGTTATGGAGCATCTATCGGTGAGCAATGAGCCGAACTTTGTGGCACTGCCGCTCTGCCGTGAATCCGCTGAAGAAGCAGGAGCGGAATAGGCCGAGGCTTGGCCGCCGGAACCCACTCGGGCCACCCCTTGTCCACTTTTACCGTTCTCAAAAATGCAGGAGAAGGACGGGAGATGCAACGAGATGCGACGAGAAGATGCAAAAGGCGCCACGGCACGGCGGGTGCCAAGTGCCAAGGGGAACATGCAGCCCAACGTCGGGTGGCTCCGTCTCTGTTTGGACTTCAACCATTGAGGCTCATGGGAATTTCAAATTCTTGTTTGAATTTTTTTTCTCTTTTGCAGTTTGCACCCTGATTCAGACACTGCATGATGCCATTCCCGAACAAAGGGTTAAAAATATTCCACTGCCATGTGCGTTTTGCGTGGGCGCATTCCACTTCTTGGCAAAGGATCCGGGCTCTCAACGTCGGCCAGCGATCCGCCAATTGCCGTGAATAGCCGAGGCATAGAAAAACAAAAGAACTTTTATCGCTGGATCCCAGTGGATGGGAAATTGAAAGAAAATATTTCATCAGCCTAGCGTGGCGTGACTGGGTTCTAGGCACGAGGCTTCACCGTTCATTCGACTGTTCTCAAGTAAAACTAGCCGCCGTGTTCAATCTAAATCTTTGACATATATTCGAAGATAAGATAATGTCTAGAGATGTTGCACCGCACGCCTCGCTGAAATCGCCGCGAAGTAAACAAACAAATAGGGGGAAAATCTTTAGCCAAGCTTCAAGTACCACGGTACACACTGGATGCAACCCTTACCGCACCCCCCAGTCATCCGCTTCTAGAAGGGTCGCCGCATCTTCCAAGCTCAGCCCTGCGGTTTCAGGATATACCCTCCAGATCAGGCTATACCCAACCGCGCAAATCACTGCGTACAGGACAAACGTCCAAGACGGCGACAAGGCCTCCATCAGCGGAAGGAACGTCAGTCCAATCACAAAGTTGGCGCTCCAGTTGGTCGCTGTTGCAACACCACTGCCCACCGACCGCACATTCAGTGAGAACAGCTCGCTCTGCATCCACGGCACATTGCCCAGTCCGATGGCATAGCCAGCCACGTAAATCATGATGCTCGCCAAAATAATGACGGCCCCGCCCTGACCTCCCGTTGTCGAGGGCGAGCTGATCTCTGAATCCGGGAGCTCGATGAATGAAAAGCCATAGCCGGCAAGCACCAGACCTGCTATCATAAAGGGAAGAGACCAGAGTAGAATGCGTCTCCTTCCCACCCGGTCGATCAACACCAGGGCAACTAAGGTGAAGGCAAAGTTGGTGACTGCAACGACCAGCGAGGTCAGAGTCGGCTCTGAAAACCCGACCATCGTGAATATCGTGGCCGAGAAGTACATGAGCGAGTTCTAAAGAAATTCACGTTAGCACAAGTAGCCCATCACATAAGGAGGTACAGTGTCACGGTCGCAGCCCGGGTCACTCACAAATCCGCACAGCTGCTGAAGTCCCTGGAGGAGACAAGCAATGGCCAACGCCCGTCTGTTCCTCCTTACCCTAAACAGTTCCCACATAGCCTCCATCCACGCGTTCACCGCATTCCCATTCCCATTCCCGACCCCTGTGCCACCAAGTCTCATGGCCATAGCCTCCTCCCTCACCTCAATCTCGATATTCTTCAACACGGCATCCACCTCCCTCCTCGTCGACGGATCCAGCGCATCATCACCCGCCGCAATCCTCGCAATCACCTCCCTCGCCTCCTCCGACCGGCCCTCCTTCACCAACCACCTCGGGCTCTCGGGCATCCACAACAGGATTACCACCTGACAAACCGCCGGCACCGCGCCCAACCCGACCATCCACCTCCACCCCGTCATCTCCGGACTACCGTACGTCCCAAAGATCCAGCCCACCACGTACGCCACCACCTGTCCGAGCGTGATAAACACGATATTCATCGTCACCAACCGGCCGCGGTGCGTCGCGGGCGCCAGCTCGGCAATGTACAGCGGCGTCACGAAGCTGGCGGCGCCGATGGCTACGCCGACAACCGACCGCCCGACCACCATCACCTCGACGGTCCGGCTGGCGGCCTGGCAGAGGGCGCCGATGATGAAGAGGGTGTCGGCGAAGAGGACGACGCGCTTGCGGCCCCGGTCGTCGGCGAGCGAGGAGGCGAAGGGCAGGACGAGCAGGGCGAAGAGGGAGGTGCATGAGGTGATGACGGATTTGTCGAGCGAGGTCAGGGGGCGGTGCGAGAGGGAGGTGCCGATGGAGACGAGGGTGGCGCTTATTACGCCTGTGTCGTCTGGGTAAGGGGAAGTGTGTTAGTCTCTTGTATGTGTTATGTTTAACAGGGAGGGTACAAGTTGGTAGCACTAGAAGGGGAAAGGTAGGGAAGGTGTAGGTGTGTAAGGTAACGTACAGCCGAATAGTAGACCGCTTATTCCGGCGGAAAAGGTAAGTAGCCAGATGAAGAGTCCCGGCGGTGATATGTGCTGTTTTCCTCCCCGGGATTCGTGCGCATGTTCGACATCATGGCTGCCATCATGTTGGTCTCCCTCGGTCGACTGGGGGTTGGCGATCAAGGGCTCCTCTGGGTTGTCTGTCATGATGCCGTGTCGTCGCTGCTGTTCATGTCATGGAACTGGATGTTGTCAAGTGGAACCTCCTCAGTCGCAAACAATAAGGGACGTCTAGTATTGGGTGCAGTAAGGCTGAAGGATGATCGTGGGCAAGCGATATTGATGATGTACAGTAGTCGGAGGTCCGGTGCCTTGCTGCACTACCGACGGGCGTTGACCCCAGACGGGAGCTCTGGAGTTTATCCACATGTCATGTCTTCAGCAGACGCAGAGGGGGAAGTCGCTGTTTCGGGCCACTGATTCGTCGCAGAAGGGACGATCTGCAGGGATGTCACAGCGGCACAGTTGAAACGTGCAAGGGGTCCGTGTGTTTCTAGCGTTTCAAAGTTCTGGGCGCTGCCGTGACATCAGAAATTGGAACACCTTGTTGGCCCCTCGGCGATGTCATCCCATCTGTCCTCCACTTCGTTCTCAAAAAGAAGCTATCTGCATGATGTTCCCTGGATTTTCACATACTGATCTTTAATCTCGCTTCAACGTTCAACATAGCTCGATCTAAATCGGACCTCAATTGCTGTTGCGCCCACGACAACGACGACAACAACAGCAATATCACCACGTACGTCACTGTACCTCGGCACGGCACAAAGCTATCCTCGTACCTTTGACTGATAATCAATAAGTTTTACAGACCAACACAATCAATTTCTCCTCGACACGTACGAACCAACACCAACACCCAACCGACTCCCGGCGATTTGCCGAAATATAGACAGACAACATGTCGTCGCCATACGCAATGCCGCCCCAGCGCGACTCCTGGTTCGCGCCCCTTTCCATCGACCTCCTCGTCAAGGTCCTGAAGACGAGCTTCTTCCACCCCTTCATAGCTTGGATCATCCCGCTCTGCTTCCGCGCTCAGAATATGTTCTGGGACGCACCACCGATGCTGGTTTCCATCGCGTGGGCTTCCATAGTCACCCTCAGCTGGATCTTCATCACCATCAACAAGCGGATCGCCTACGGTTTGCCACGCGAAGTAGACCTTAGCGACGAAGTCATTGTCATTACAGGCGGTGCCAGCGGGCTGGGTCTGTTGATTGCCGAGGTGTATGGCATGCGCGGTGCTACCGTGGCCGTGCTGGATGTCAAGGAAATGGACAATGGGGAGGCGAGGGGCGTGACGTACTACAAGTGCGATGTGTCTGATAAGGCGCAGGTTGCAAAGGTTGCAAAGGAGATTGAGAGAGATGTAAGTCATTGCCGCTCCATCCGACTCTCTCTTGTCCAATCCTCCGGTACTAACACCTAATCCTAACAGCTCGGAACTCCCACCATCCTCATCAACAACGCCGCCATCGTCCTCGGCAAGCGCCTCCTCGACCTCAGCCTCGACGAAATCGACCGCTCCCTCACCACCAACCTACTCTCCCATTTCTACACCATCAAGACCTTCCTCCCGCTCATGGCCTCTTCCGAGACAGGCGGCACCATCGTCACTATCTCCTCCGTCATCGGCACCGTCGCCGCCGCCCAGCTGTCCGACTACGCGGCCGCCAAGGCCGGCGTCTCGGCCCTTCACCGCTCTCTGACCGCCGAGCTGGCCCAGACCCATCCCAACATCCGCACCGTCCTGGCCACGCCCGGCCAGCTGAGCACGCCGCTGTTCTACGGGGTGCAGACCCCCAACAGCTTCTTCGCGCCCGTGGTGGAGCCGGTGGACGTGGCCAAGGAGGTGATTGCGGCCATCGACGGCGGACTGAGCACCCAGATCGGCATGCCGCTGTATGCAAGGTGGGTTGACTGGTATAACGTCTTGCCCGTTGGGCTGCAGAAGATTGCGAGGAGGTTGGCGCAGGTTGATACGTCTATGAAGACGTTTGTGGGGAGGAATAGGGAGACCGCGGGTGGTGATGAAAAGAAGGGGCAATGAAGGAAGGACAGGATAGTCTGTATGAATAACGTGAGGGGTAAAAGCATGTGTACTAGCGCTGGTCGCTAATGTAATGGGATGGAGAGGCTTCTAAAAGGTGGCATGTTTCAAAGCGTATATAGATGGCATACCCGACATATGGAAAACTTTCTGTTGTGTGGACATATCGAGGAACTATAGGAGCTTGATTAACGAATGATGACGCTCTAGAAACAAAACACGGTAGAATTTGACCATCCATGCATGTTCTATCCCGATCTCAAGTTCGTTTCCCGGTTATCTTGTCAGGATTCCTCCTCCCAACGAACACATGTATGTCGGCGTTTCTTCTGTCTAGACAGTTTTGGGCTCAAAGTACTTGATTTCCTCTCGATCGCGGTTTTACATCCTTGGTTCTGGCCTCGCATTGAGGAACGATAAAGCTAATAACAAAATGGGCATTTGAGCGTACATAGACACTACACAATAGATCATCTACGAATACTCAACCTGTTACCACAAGCTCCCTATCTGTTCTCTCGCCATATGAAGGATCAGAAGTTCCAGTTTGTTTGATACGGTCCTTTGCCACTCTCTACAATAAGCTCCTTCCCTGTCAAACCCCAATACATACCTTCCTCTCTTCTTTCTTCCTTCCTCATCGGCAACCCACATCCAATCCGACACCGGAAGGCAAACAACAATCCCACTTTCCCTCGCGGCACCTTCTCTGAACTGCCCTCTAACTGCCGTCACTTGCCCCTTATAATCCAATCTCCCCTGCCACACATTCAACAAGCAAGTCACAAGAAAGCGCAGTTAGTGTGGTGGTTTAGCACTCTCGTTTCCCAGTACGCACCCGACTGGACACGAACGAGGGACCCGGGTTCGAATCCCGGACTGCGCAGTTTGTTTCCTTTTTGTGTATCTTTTTGATAGTTTTTTTGTGATAAACTCGTATATGTCTTTCCCCTTTACGTTGGTGACATAGACACATGCTTATGGCAACCTACAGTCAAGTATGTGTTGGTTGTTGCGAAGTTGGAACAGAACGAGACCCTACCTTGAGATCAACCCATCATGTTCCTGTACGGACGTTATCAAGTAACTGAAGTAACATGAAGCCAGAAATGATATGGCTAGAGCAAACTGTAGAGGTAGAGGTTAGCTTCCAAGATGAGCACAGCCTCGAAAGCTTACGGACCATGGAAACATGACCCATGGACTGTCGACAAGAGCGTAACAGGACACTGCCGTGGCCATTCTCAGACGTGTCCGCCTAAAAAACCTTATCATTTACGACAAATACCGGAAAAGTAAGTATGTCAAGAGACATCTATGGGATATGCGTGAAGTTTCCGGTACATACTGCCAGTCTTTTGCCATGCAGGTCTTAGATAGAAGAACAGAAAGAAGAAGGATCAATGGGGCACAAAAACTGGCGTAGGGATCGCTATGTTTGATATGCACCGCACGCTGATGAACAAGTGACAGGACAAACCTTTACTGCAACGAGTGGGAGACTAGGAACAGAGATCTCGTGTACCTGTGTGGCCTTGTCTGGAGGTGTTTTGTGGCTGAGGATAAGGCACGGGTTGAGGTTTAATAAGAGGCAGCTTCGAGTCGTTGAAATAGCACCGAGAGGGAAAGACCTAGACAAGCGGGAAATTAAAGAAAAGAAAACTGGTTCATTCAACCGTGGTATCGTCATCATAACATCCCTCACCCACCATCCCATCCCATCCATATCCCCAAACTGAGCCCCCTTCATCTGTCATCCTCTCATTCCCTTTCTCCAGAATCCGTCTAACTCTCAACAGCCAAAGCCCTAACACCAACCAATAACTTCCCATCCACACTCACACTAACAACCCAATACTCCACCCGCACGCTGTCCTTGACAACCCTGTACACCCTCACATCACTCCCCTCGCTCGCCTCCGTCACCGCATCGATCAGGTCCGTATACTGTCCGTTGCGATCCCAGTCCACAGGGTCGGAGATCTCGATCTCGGCGTCGGCGGGGTTGGGGTGGTTGATTAGGGAGGCGAATTTTTCTGTTTTTTTTGGGTGTGTCTCGTTAACATCTATCTGTCTCTTAACATATCCTTTCTCCGCTCCTCTTCCTGCCTTCCCCTTCCCTCTTCCCCACCCCATCATTTCCCCTCCCTTCCACCACCATCGAGCACGAGTAACCGAGAGAAAAACTTACCCTCATCCGGAAGCACCTCCTCCCCAAACCTCAACGCAACCCCCTCAAACGGCTCATCCGCATCGCTAACATAGAACTTATCGCCCTTGTCCAACAACTTGGCGATCGGGGACGGAAGTGAAACCCCCTCGTCGCGCGTCTTGAACCCGTTGCCGCCGACTTTTTGCGTTGCGGGATTGGGGCGGTCGCGCGGGTAGCCGACGGAGGGATCCTCGTTGGCTTTGTTGAGGAAGGCGATGTATGAATCGTCTGAGGCCATTTTTGATGTTGTGGTGAACGTGTGCTTGGTGGTTGGAAGAGTAGATGTTACGAGAGAAGTGGTGGTGCGCAAGATCGGGAGTGGGAGTGCGAGAAATCGTTGGGCTGGTCGCTGCAAACGGAGAAGCGCAGATGTTGATCGAGAGAGAGGCAATCCAGCGGGTGTCTGATATTCGAGAGAGAGCTGGGTAATTAGCTTTGTGGTTCGTCGAAGACTTCGTGTGAGTTCAAGAGAAGCAACTAGAATAGATCTGGGTCAGGGTCAGGGAGGTTCGGACCATAATGTTGTTGTGTTCAAGTTGGGAACGTTCGGAAGGGAAGACGACGACAATCAGTCAGGTGGGTGGGCTGTGTGGTGGGATGCGAACGAACGAACGAAGGGTCCGATGATGTAACCTGCAGTAGCTGAAAGCCAATTAGGAATGGTGGATCTGGGAATGGGCTATGAGTGGGATAGTATCAACCAATCAGGGTTTTGCTGGCTTTGAGGTCCATCAGGTTTGATATTCGAAGCTTCAGTAACATCCGTGCGCGCCGTGAGGACATCAAAGACGACTGGAGAAGGATAAAAGAGGTCTAAAATTACACCCAATGGCAGTCTATCACTAACAGAAAGAACAGTCACTCAAGGATACCAGATTGGGTAGATCTATATACCATTGACCGTGTGTTCATTTCGTCGGGGGACAGCAGCCTAACGCAGAGATCCCAAGAAAAGCTTGAGCATATCATCCTCATTCAAAAAGTCAAGGAGAACTGTCCATCAAATCAGTGCCAAACGCAGAATCTTCACATGCTCAAATCACATAACACATTCACTCGAAACAAGATACTCTTTGGCAGTACATTGGATCAACGTTTCATTGTTCTTCAACAGCTTTTTATTAAGCCGTAAATGCTAGGTATAGTCCCATTTCCCGACCGACCCGAAAGAGCAACGAAAAAACCTTGACACCAATGCAACCCGACTAACAAGGAAATCAACTGCAGCAGCCAATTTACGAGCTGGCAGCAAGATCCTTCTTGAGGGTACCCTGGTACTGCTTCTTCTCGGCAGGGGTCTGGAAAGCACCATGACCGAACTCCGAGGAGGTATCGATCCACTTGAGCTCGACCTTCTCGAGGGCCTTGCGGGAGGTGTGGATGAACATGGACTTGCGGAGAGTCATGACTCTCTTCTTGACACCGGGAACGGAGCCCTTGACCATGACGAAGTCGTTGTTGATCTCGCCATAGCGGACGAAGCCACCCATGCTGGAACAGAGTTAGTTTTGCGCTCTTCAATTTCAAGACAGACGGGGATACATACGGGGTGATCTTCTTCTTGGTGACATCGACCTCGGTGGCAGCAGAGTCCTCAGCATCGCCCTTGCCAATGCGGTAGATCTTGTGGTTGACCGAGGTACGGTGGTGGTAACCGGCCTGACCAGCGCGAGCAACAGTCCACTGGACGTGGGAAGGATGCCAGGCACCGATACAGGCGACCTTGCGGAGACCCTTGTGAGTCTTGCGGGGAAGCTTCTTGGTGCCCCAACGAGCGGTGACACCGGTGAAACCGTGACCCTTGGTGACGGCAATGACGTCGATAACCTCGTCCTTCTCGAAGATGGAGTCGATGGAGACGGGCTTCTCGAAGAGGCCGTGGCCGAACTCGACCTTGTCGGCGACGGAGCCACCGTTGATCTGGATCTCCATAAGGTGGGCCTTCTTCTGCTTGAGGGGAGTCTTGCGGATTTGGGTGTGGGCAAGAACACGGACGACGGTGCAGTACTTCTTGATGCGCTCGAGCTCGCGGGTGATGGCGGCACCGTTGTTGTCGGAGTGCTTCTTGACGTACTTGGTGAAGGCCTTCTTCTTGGACTTGTACCAGTTCTTGTAGAAGCGGCGCTTGACCTCGTCGGACAAGTGCTCAGCCCAGACGGTGGTGAGGGAGCGGAGACCGCGGGGAGTCTCGATGTACTAATATCGGGGTTAGATCACACGGTCGCGGTAGGCCATATACGGCAGCTGGACAGGATCAAAGACTTACGCCGACCAGACCCACAACGATCATCTGCGAGAGATGTTAGCCATTGACACAAAAAGAGCCAAGCGGGCTGCGTTGTACGTACAGGAGGGGTATCAATGATGGTCACAGCCTCAACGACCTCCTTCTTGTGAGCCTTGGCGCCGGGGCGGTCGAGGTCGCGGACGATGGTGGTCATGCCAGCCTTGTAGCCCATGGCGGCGGTAAGGTGGACGGGCTTCTTGGCGTCATCCTTAGGGAACCTGTCATGAACGCGCAACTTGTCAGCCTCTCTGTTCGCATACCCTATTGCCCAAGTTCCAGTCGCGAAAGATCCAAAACTGCTGGCGATAGTGTTGTCGATGGTACCAGAAGATGAGCTTGACTTACGACTTGACCTTTCCCCTGTGGCGGGCCGCGCGCTTGCGGGGAAGGTAGGCCAGCGAACCGTGGCGGGGAGCCTCGTACTCTGAAGCATCGAGTCAGCATGGAGGACGTTCAAGTTGCCATGAGAGGTTCAAGTCGCGATCACGCATGCTCCCGAAATCCAGTCGCCAAAAAGTCGAAAATTTCGATATCGCGACGACCGTCTCTCGGGAAAGCTGCTCCATCGATTCTGTCGAAGTCGGGATTGCGTAGGAAAATCGACAAAAACCGTATGTCTGGCGGCGGCGACGACGACGACGAGGCGTTACTTACTACGGTGAGACATGACTGCTGATGATCCCAAGTACCCGGGTTGTTGATGGTCGAGTGGGAAAAAGTTCACTACCGCGAAAACAAAATCAAGAAGTATCGCCAGAGAAATTGGACCAGCCAAATTTTTGTGTGAGTGGTGTGGATTGGACCGTGCACGGGCCACAAGTGCAGCGGAGCCCTAACTTTTGCGCGAGCCCTGTCCGCCTTCCTGTTCCTCTCGAGACCCCCCAGCCAACCAGCGATGACCAGCCAAGCCCAGACCAATCCACCCCACAGAAGCGGCCTTGTACACTTAGTAAGCTTGGCGGGCTATTCACTAGTGGCACATTGATGACAGGGTAAAGTCCGGTTGATATGGCAGAACGTGACTTTGACTGCTCTGCGTCTAAGTCCGTCATCGTCGCCGTCGCCGTGGTACATTCACCGATGGAATACGAGATCAAAGATTCTTTCGGCGCCTGCTCGTGGCAACCGACCTGTTCGGTCTAGCCGGTAACAAAGTTCTTCACATGTTGAGCCCCAGCCTTCATTGTGCCTCCGCTTGACTCCGTCTTGATCACAGGGCTGATTCTCCGAGTTTGGCGTCCACGCCCACGGTGTCAAGGAGAGTAAGCTCTTGTGGCTTTGAAGAGCTAGGTCGCACTGTTTGGATCGGAGATATCTCCATCTCTCGGGTTTTTCAGTTGCCTGTTCGATCATGACGACAATATAAAATGTCCCATCTACTCCTTAACTCTACACCTCTAGCTTGTGGACAAAGGCATGAAAAACTATGTCGTAGATATAAAACACGTCGGTCGGCTTGACATCCATAACAAGGCGGGCATGCATGGTCAAAGGCGTGCTGGCTACAAGGAACAACCAAGAAAGCATTGGATTCCATCTCCTTGACCCTTCAGGCCGAGGTACCATTCAGGCATTTCAACAACATCATGTCCCGTACGGCAATGATCACGACCTTGCAATTGCGATTTGAACAGTGCAACGACAGTCGTAATCGTGTTCTCTAACTGGCCTCTATGGCAACGCAGCGAGTTCATTTCCGCCTCTTAAAGGATATTCCCACTCCCTTCTCGCTGTCGACTTTCCAACACATGACATACACACGCTTCTATTCCAAACACAAGTCATAACAATGTATGTACATTGGATTCCGCTCCTTCCTCTCCCTCCTCATCTCCTACCGGTCAATCAAAACGTAGTAAAATCGGGCAATTCGCACCCATGAGGTCTTGAGCTTCACGGGTCCTTCTGTCTCCATTATTCATATGTGTGATATGGTAGACTACTGTCCCGGACCACATGAAACAAACAAGTCGAGGTAAATTCCCACCCATAAAGAAAACTATCATGACATTGACAGGATTTTGGGTTCTCCTGCCTCTGCCGCATCATAAGCAGATACGTTGGGTCTTGTCTCTCGCGCAAAAGCTCGAGGTACACGGCAGATGACGTAATCAGTTACTTTCTGACTTTTGTCCCATGATGCCGTTGAAGCTGCCGCTCGTCGAGGCTCCGTTCTTGGACTCGTTTGCTGCAGGGCCGGATCCGGAGGAAGGACCGGGAATGATTCCGCCCTTCTTGTCCTCCTCTCCGCTATCGTCATAGTCCTCGTCAACGTCCATTTTACGGGCCGCACGCTCAGGCTCATTGACGATAGGGGGATGCTGGGCTGGAGGATGATCCATCCGTCGGTCTTCGGGGGCGGGCTGATGGGCTGGGCCTGGGCCTTGCTGCTGGGGTCCGGGGACTTGCTCGTGGATGAGGTTCTGCATCGGAGCCGGACCTTGCTGCATCGGCGGCAAATGGGCAGGGGCGGAGTGAGACTGGGGATGATGAGCGGCCTCCGAAGGATGGTATCCCTCATTTTGGTGCCGCTGCTCCTCAGCCCGGCGCATGTCCTCCATGCGACGCTGTTCCTCAACCCGGCGCTGCTCCTCAACCCTGCGAGAATCTTCCATACGACGCTCGTCGAAACGACGAGCCTCCGACGAGTTGCGACGAGCATAGGGCGGCTCCATTCGGGGCGGGGTCATCGAGGGGCGGCGATGCCTATGGTCATCCATACGAGCGCGAGCCTCCTCCGTCGCAGGCTTCTTCACCTCCCGTTCATCTTCCCACTCACGCATTCTCTTGGGGCCAACCGAAGGAGGGCGGGGATCATGCTCCCTCTGATGAGGAGGTTCACCAGCCATACCTGGCTGAGGTGGATGAGGGGGGCCTTGCTCAGGGCCACCAGGACCGCCCTGCTCACCATGCGGAGGGTACGGCGGCTGATGTTGAGGATAGGCTGACTTGGGAGACGGCATGCGGGTCTCGTGCATATGGGGTGGTCTTCCATCAGTCCTCGGACTGTTGTTAAAATGCATCATTGCGTTAGGAGGAGGAGGGCCGTTTGGGCCAGGACCGGAATTGGAAGGGACCACGTTCTGAGGATTAGCGTAGTTCGGGTTCCTCACTCTAGTTCCACTACCACCTTCCCTAGTAGGTTGTGGTCCTTGCTGATGCTGTTGCTGCGGGTGCTGCTGGTGCGGTTGTTGCGGAGGAGGAGGAGGGGGTGGAGGAGCGTAATGAGCCTGGGGAGGGGTAGGTCCTCGTCTGAGCGGCTCGGGCGCCCTGTTGGCCTCCTGGTAAGGCCTCATTTGCTGCTCCTGTCGCGGGCTGGGCTGTCTGGGAAGCGGCGGAGCGGGACCACGAAAGGGCTCCCGGTCTTGACCCGAGGCATATGGGTTCGGCGGCTGGGGAGGAGGGTTGATGTCGGAGATTCTTCCGCTCCACGAGTTGGCCCCTTGACCCGGGCCAGGGCCACCGTTGTGCATCGGCTGAGGCGGTTGATGAGGCGGCTGGCCTGAGCCTGAGCCCGCCCACTGAGGGCCCGGAGGACCAACCGCACCGGATGCATTGTACGTCTGAGGGTGGATATCAGTGGGCATCGGGACTGATCCCGGGGGTGCGCCGCCGTTAGCTTGCCCATTCCGGAGAAGCTGCAATCTGGTCTTGATGTGTGGGTTGTTGGGATCCAGTTCGGCGGCACGTTGATAAGCGTCCAGAGCATCGCTGATCTGGTTGTTGCAAGACTCATACAAGGTGCCCAGGTCATACCAAACCTCGGAAATGAAGGGGTTGAGTCTGATGGCCCTGGAGTAGGCATCCAAGGCGTCACGATACTGGTTGATCTGGTAGTATAACACACCAATCGAGCACCAGAACGTGGGGTTCCTGCCATCCCGGTAGACGGCTTGCTGATAAGCCTCGTATGCCTTGGGGTACTTTTGAAGTTGCATGTAGCAACGACCGAGCAAGTACCAGCTTTGGGCATCGGTTTGATCTGATTTATGTCAGTTTAGGTGCATGAAGAAACAAAGGGTACTAAAACTTACCAGCCGAAACGGACTGATTCAGGTACTCGATTGCCTTTTCCTGGCTGGCAACTGAATTACTCTGTTGGTGATGCAGCCAGCCCAGTTGCTGAAGGACCTTTGCGTGCTTTGGGTCACGTTGCAGCACACGCTCGTAGGCTTGCTTGGCACCATCATACTGCGACAATGTCAGTATTAAGAGTCGAGAGAAACAAAGTGAAAATGCATGGCTGACTGACGTCTTTCTGCTGTTCATGGACGTGACCAATTTGGAACCAGATGTCCTCTTCGGTCAAAGGAGTAGGAGGAGAGTTGACAATGTATCTAAAGCACTGTTGACAAGTAAGCTAGCTGTCCCATGCCGATCTGATCAAGACTATGGTGTCGACTTACATCAAGCGATTGCTGGTACTTATGTTGTTGCTTGTAGATTATGCCGAGACGGAAATATATCTCATGAGCCTTGTCAAAGTTGGGGTCCATGGCCATGACCTGCGAGAATGCTTCTTCGGCATGGTCCAAAGAGCCATAGCGATCATAAAGAATACCGATGCCATACCAAAGCCTCGGTTCCTGCAGTCAGACAGTTAGCCAAACCGTGGTCAATTCTGAAAAGAGGCACGCGAAGAGGTCCGAAAGCACTCACCTTCGGGTTAGGAAGGTTAACCAAGGCCGCTTGGTACGCGGCGTATGCCTGCTGGAGGTCCTCCATCATGAGAAAGCAATGTCCTACACAACAACAGTTAGACCCCGGGTATATCTAAATACTCGTCGTGCGGGGGCTACTTACCGAGGCTGCCCCAAGCTTCACCGTTGGTAGGCTCGATCTTTAGGATCCTCTGCAGATATTCCGACGCCTTGGGGAAGTCCTCGCGCGTCCTGAGGACGAGACTGGCGGCATTCATGGCAGTCACAGAGTTGGGGTTGGCGGCAAGAGCCCTTTCATAAGCCTCTAGTGCCTCGTTGTGGTTCCCCATGAGCTCGGACACGGAACCTGTCATGATTGCTGATTAGCATCGTGCAAAGCAGCCAATAGAGGTAGCCAGCAAGGGCGTGGGAAGCACATACCGATTCCAATCCACACATTCTCGGTCAAGTTCATGAAGGCCTGCCGTTGTTGATTCCATGTAGGGATCGGCGGCGCGGGGGGGCCTGGGGGCCCTGGCGGGCCGTGATGCATTTGCATCTGCATCGGAGGGGAAGGATGGTGGTTTGCCATTTGGGCGATGCTGCAGAAGTAGCGCGCGGATGGCGTGTTGCTCCTCGATAGACTATACGGAATTGGGAGAGGCTGGGGCGGATGCCACTGTTGCGCTACCGACCCAACCTAATAGTAGATTTAGAGTTTCACAAGGCGATAGCAATATGGCCTTGGTATCCCATGCAGCTGTTCCCGGGGGCGCTACGGGGACGGTATGTACTAGGTAGCGGGGTGGTGTCAGGGGCCGTCAAAAAGTGCAGTCGCGATGACTGTACCAAAGTGTTTCTACTCTTTGGGCGGCTGGACCACAACGACACGTGGCGACGGCGTCAGCAATGGTGGTGGTGATGATGGATTGCCCGGTTCTTGTGTTGTTGGACGGATGCGATTGTTAAAAACCGAGAATGATTGATTGCGAAGGGGACGAGAAGGCGGCCTGCAGCAGCTTCTTATAGTTGGACAAGATCCGCCAAAGCTACCGAGGTCGGAATGGCGACGTCGTGCTCTTTTTCCAGACTGAAATTTGGAATGGACGAGCAATGCGGAAATATTGCTCGCGGCGATGGCTGACTGGTGAAGGGGTACACCGGTTGAGTTGGGATGGAATCAGGTCCAAGGTTGTGGTTTGGTGTTTGGCGGGCCTCGCAGAAAGTCGTGCGCGATGCAGCGAAGGCGGGAGACGGGAAAAAAAAGAAGGGGAAGGGGGAAGGGGAAAATTGGCTGGGGAAGAGGCGATCTAAAGGCAATGGGGAAGGCGGCCAGGAAGCAGCTCGATTCGCTGGACGGGGAGTTCTGACCACTTTTGTAAACTCCCCTAACCCACGGCATCGTGTACGTACTTTTGGCTAGGTAAGTTTGGAATTTGCTCCCGGTTCCGCTTGGTGCCGCATGTCATACGGCGCGCCAAGAGAACTGACCCACACGCGCTGCACAAGGCCCTGGCGGCACAGGCAGCCCAGGTTACGGCTGGCAGGTCGTGGCAGGTTGCGGTACATTGGGGCGGGGCGGGGTGGGCACAGGGGTGCTGCGGTGGTGTACCGGGGTACACTTGGAGCGAGCACGGGCCAACTTGGACTCTTGACCCTTGTAGTACGGCTGGTCGAGGCCACACCACCATGAGAATGTAGAGGAGGCAGAGGTGAGGCAATATCACGCCTAGAGGTTATTTAGAGATTGCACCCAGGCAGCAAACATGGTAGAGCTATGATATCGGAGCATGGGATGGAGTACTTGACGCCAAAGTCTAGAGGCAGTAGAGTACGTGTACACTAGAGCGAGGGGTCTGGGTAAGGGAAGGTGCCCCTGGTTCAAGACCGAGAGAGCAACTCCCAGATCCCGTCGAGACGAAGAAGCCCAAGGCCTTTTAAACTGAACTCACTACAATGGCCACCTTGACTGCAGCCCGTCTACCTGTCGTCATCTTGGAATTCAGGTTTCAGGTTTCACAATCTGGGTTCTCACCACGAGACCGGAAGACGACGGGATGAGATCTCCCAAGCGCCTTGCATGCGACTACCTCGCATTTTCGCGTCGGATGCCTCCTGATTGTCTGACATTCACGCTTGCATTCGCTGACATGCGACAATGATTCTCGATATATCCGTACCCAGCAGCGGATGCACAAGATCGGACGTACTAAAGGCATGAGTAACAAGGTACCATTACATACCTTCTATGCCGAGGGAACTCCGAGAAGCAAATAACCACATGGCAACACACGAGGAATCAAGGAAACTCCGGCATTCACCATTGTCTTTGTCTGGATCACTTTCTTTTGTTTGACGGGAAACTTGGAGGAGATTCTCAGTTAGCTTGCACTCCAGTTTGACCAACAGAAACAATAAGCTTTCCTATCTTGAATGACCATACACTATCAGAACTATTGAGCAAGTGCCAACTTGGGAGTGCCCATATATCACACTTACACTATAGTCGAGCATTACTCTGATCTTGGTGTGCGATAACGAACACGCACTGCTATCAAAGGAGAGACGAAGATACAATGGATGAGTACTTAACACTGCCTAAATTCATCGGTATCCAACCAACAGACCCCTTGACGACCAAATGAGTGTGCGAATCCACGTTCAATTCCATTCAAAGGGAAAGCGTGGATGGTGCGGTTGAAACGACGTTTGCCTGGCGTTATTGGTACGTGCCCAGGTGCAGATCGACCAAGTTCACAGAATGAAGCCATTCCATCAGCGATCATCTCGTACTCTTCCGCCTAGGCATCCCAAAAGCTTCCAAAACTCTAGGCCATCCGCGCAAAACAGCTCCGCGAATCGGCACCGCACCGAGCCAAACATGTCCGACATGCGCAACAGCATGGGTGGGTAGAGGAATTTGAGCAGCGCGCCATACCATGGACAGGATAGGAGGTAGGTGAGGTTCCTCCCCAATACCTTTTACTTCAAGTTCTAGACTCTTGCTGTCATTACAAAGTCCAGGTCGTTCCCCAGGTTCGAGTATATCAAAGTGGAAGCTGCCCCTGTGTTCCGCTCGTCCGTTGAGGCTCGACAGCTCGACACTTGGCGGCAGGAGCCGTTTGGTTTTCCAACTCCCTGGGCACTTCGCTTTGCAGTCAGGTGCCTGGCGGTTGGCAAGCACCAACAGGCAAGCACTCTTCAGTCTTCAACCTTCATCGGGTTCCGTACCAGAGCGGTGATACTGACTTCGATCTGACAACTCCTAGACCGATCGACATCCAATTTGATGACTTTATAACCTTCTTTATCGCACCATTCGCATGGGTCGGAGAACGCTTCATCCCAACTCCCTCCCTTTCAGGGCTTGCCCTACCAAACGACGCCCCAGCGATGATCTCCTTTAGGCGGTGTCCGGTGTGGCTGTCGACCTGGCCGACAACAGCAGGTGGCCATGGTGGCTTGGACGGGCGTCCAGTGATGTGGTAATGGAAGGTCTGTGTTGCTCCAATTGATCTCTGTCGTGGTGTGCCTGACGCTGACGGGCTGCGGGAAGGGGGGGATGGGTGCGCGCTGACACGTTCCTCGCAGGGACCTTATGCTCCAGGGGCGGTCGACAAAGTACTCGGTACGAACAGGTACGGAATCTTCCCCCCAGCGGGCCACACCCCAACCCCAGCGACCCAAGAAACCCGCCAGGATCGAGAGAGAAACAAAAAACAACAGCCCAAAAACGGGCACCGCACCCCACAAAGGGGGAGGAGATGGAGGGGGTGTCTCCGGAGCGAGCGGTACGGATTGTTACAACAACGCCATTTTTCCTTTTTTCGCTAGCCTTCTTGGCAATCATTTGGCTTCTACCCTTCCTTGGCGGCCACTGGTCACCCTCCTCTTCAGGATCTCGACACTGTACGAGCATCGAACACGCACTCCCGCTCACCAGCCAGCCCGAGCCGTTCTGCGGCCTGAGTTGTTGGACAAAACGAGTTCCGACGCATTCTGAAGCAGCTGGGAACAGCCGCCAAGCAGCGTGAGCGTTCTGCCACCTGCATCATCTTCCTCCCAAATGCCCGGTGCACGGCCCCCCAAACGTTGCCGACCAACAAGCTTTCAAGTCTCCCGGTCCGTGTGCCTCCACCGAGAAATACCCCAGCCCGCCGTCACCAACGCCTGGGTGCTTGCAACAACGCGGAACCCTATTCAACCCTATCGACGCAAATGAGGTGGAGGTCCGTCATTGGGGGGCTTTGATAGTGCGGTGTGCGGGTTAGGTGCGGGTGTAAGGGGGCCAAGACAGGGACCTTACACGTACAAACAAATCGCACGCCGTCAGTCGACAGCCAGCACCGTACATAGGGTCCTCGTTTCCGTGGAAGGTCCGGGCCGGGAAACACGAGAAGAAGATCTGTGTTCCTCAGCCTTGGAATCCTTGATGGAAGATCTCGTCATGGATCCGGAAAATGGTTTTTACCGCTGCTGCTGTTGCTGCCCTGCCGAACCCTGTCGTGGCCAGATCAACGGCGACAGGCATTTACTGGTATGTCATCATTATCGTCACTTTTCCTTCTCGTTGGCTACCGGTATCGTCACTGGTCGCTCTTCCCCGTCCTCGTCGTTAGCGGCTGGTGCCACCTCTTATGTTCACAGCCTCGCTTGAGCATGCATCGTGGTTCCTTACATGATGGTACGGCACCCGGTATGCAGTCTATAGCATCATCACCTTTAGCAGAAGCCATGAATGTTTCTGGCTTCAATGGCAAAGTTACCCTTTTGATTTAGTACCCGGACATTCAAACGAGAATACTGCTTTCATTGCTCGTCAGGTCTTGAAACAACCACTTCCTCCGAGCCCTCTCCGAGTCCCGAAGAGTACCCAGCGATTCGACGATGTCAACTCCAAGTTTCCTCCACCACTATGCTTCACGTGCAGATATGTAGTGCATAAACAGCCCGTGGCAGTGGCGTTGCATCAACACGACATTTGATGTCCGTTGATATCATCGCAACGGCGACGCGTAGTCATCATACATCTAGCATAACTCAAACTTGCTCAAGCTGTCGGAGGTGCAGCTCTCTTCCGTTTTGCCTTACAGGTATCTACCGAACCCACTTCAGCCCCGTGACGATCCATCGCCTGCAGGTACCTCCCTGGAAGGACCGGTGCTAAGGTCGGACGTTAACTGCTCCGTGTTTCGGGCATATCTGTGCAGCTTTCATGTCGACTACCTTGCATTCGATCGTAAATGCAGGCAAGGCATGATTTTCTTGTTTAAAGGCGTCATCGTTGCCCCAAACGTGCTACAACACCATGGAAAACGAGGGGAAGCCGACGAGGTAGATGCCTCTTGCACATTCTCCCCAAGGCAGGCACCGCCGGTATTATAAATGCACTCCGAGCCTGACATCCAGGCTTTCAGCCCGCGATCTCTGAGCTTCGTGCCGAGACCTCTCGGCGTTTCCCGCGTCCGTGTCCGAGTCGATGTAGTCCACTGGCCGGCCGGCCGGCCCCACAGACGACCGTTACCGCTACCGTTACCGCTACCGCTAGCTTCGGCCCGGCCCCGCATTACAAACGCTTCCGATTGTGGGGCGCAACCTTCCGCAGCTCCGCAGCTTCGTGCTTGGGCGTCTCCGGTCTGATACGGCTTGACAGAGTTCAAGTAATACCTATCCCGGCCGAGGTTCCGGTGCAAAAGCGAAAGCGGCTTACAGCTGTGAAAGGACCGGAATTTCAGAGAAGAGATAAACTTGGAACAGATTAAAGCAGGTGTATTGTAACATTCGCCATTATTTGCCAAACTGACTTGGTTCCTAGATTTTCCGGTGTTTGCACGGCATATTGCATTGGCATAAATATCAAAGCAGTTGCACAGATGTGAGCTTAACCTGATGGCACGTGCTGGGACCTGTTAGATCCTTGGGTTTCGATCTGGTCTTTGGTTTGCTTCCATCCCATCTGTCATCGTATACTTGTATAAGAACCCTTTTCCATCCCCGGAAGTCTAGACCAGCTTTCTATTATTCTTCATCATCTTGATACCGAAGAAACTCGGGAAACTCGAAAACGAGCCCCCCGATAAATTACCCTCTTGAGCGCAGGAATGCCAGCGGCTAAATATACATCAAATCGCAGTCGGCGTCATGCAGGCCCGCGTTGTTAGTGAAAAGGCCCCAACATTGCCAACCATTATAACTTGCTTGCGTTTAAATATACAGACTCGGACTTGCACCACACAGGACTGCTGGCATATCGGTGCTCGAAAAGGTAATTTGTCGGGGGAGCTCGTTTCCGAATTTCCCAAGTTCCTTCGGTATCTTCTTACTTTCGTTAGCACCTTGTGGAAGCGCCAGCCAATGATTGTACGTGCTGTGACACTTAAGCAAATCAGAATCTATAGGACAACGATGAAGCAACTGAGCGAACGATGTGACCGTTTCCGACGGCATACAATTCATCCTTATGTGTTCGTTAGCTTAGCATCATGTTAAGTTGGCTATGTGGAATTCCTAGCCTGATATTATCTGGTTCGCTTGTGTCCGCTGTGAATGGAGTCAGATTTTGGTGCATGTGTGCTGGACACGATCGATTGTGTTATTCAGCCCCTGGCTCTTTGATGGCTTGGACCGTTAATGGAGCTCCAGAATTCCTCATGTTCTCCGTCTCAGTAGTAATGTGTAGTGAATATTCATCATCGCCAAAACAAGCTACCTTGTTATATCCCACTTACCTGTCCCACTACTACACTGTGTGACCTCTATTGGTCGGGGCTATCCGGCAAATTAGAGGTTGCATTGAATGACCATCCACTCGCGTTGTACGTACCATATCTTACCAGGCCAGGCTTGCCAGGGTGATATGGATGAGATACCCGAACAAGGCAATCCGCAATCCGTTTCATAACGAGGGGTTGATGTACCCAGGTAGCTCGCTGAATGGATGGTTCATGGATGGATGGTTGGGTGGCTGTGAAAGATTGGGCTGACGGGTTGGATGGAGTAGCAGGGTGATATCAGATAATAAAGCCGAACGTCGTGTCGTGGGTTGTACGTACCCAAGTATACTGGTAGGTACAGTAAAATAGACGAGACGGAACCGACGTCCGTGTTTGGTGTAGCTTGGTTTCCTCGTTGAGTTCTCGAACCGTGGAAGCGAGGATGGTACGTAGGATGGCGAGGGTGGGTGTGGCTCATCAGCTGGGTTGCGTCGAACGTGTCGGATTGTAGGATTGCTGGCAGCCTATGATGGCTCGGATGGTAAGGTCGGTGAAATGGTAGCGTGGAAGGCTAGCGTGGGTGAGATGGGTAGGGTAGGGTACAAATGTGAACATTGACGAGCAATCTGGGTGGCAGGAAATTGAACGGGTGTGGTAGGTATGCTTGTCATCCATCAGTACTGGTCGCTCATTTGGTGTAGATGGGCAATATCGGCTCGGTACTGCGTATGCTATATATCCCTTGGATATGAGGCGGTTTGAAACGACAAGACAAGCAGACAAGTGACATATGAATGGACCAGTAACAATGGTAGTGGTGATGGTGGTGGCCGATGGTGTTCGCTGAATGCGAATCCCGTTTTATTAACCACCAACCATTCATCCATCCCGCTGGTGGTTGCCACATCCACGCAGTTGAGAGCGAGGAGCATTTTGGAATGGAAGATCACGCATGTGTCCCGAATGCGCGTGCGGCGTGTAAAGTGCGTGCGTCATGCTATGCTCGTACTGAATAGGCCCTGTTGCCAAACATGTCACTGAGTTGTATATCACATGCATGGGGTAGCGCATATGCGGGCGTTGGGTCTGCGGAATTGTGATGTGTCTTGGCTGTTCCTTCCGTTCCGATGGGCATTTTGTCGGTCCGTCTAGAACACAGGAGAGGAATCTGTTGGCGGTAGGCAGAGATTCTGGCAGAAGGAGGCTGAGGCATCATCATCATTACCATGGGGGATGGATGACCAGATCCAGGCACATTTCTGTCAAGGGGTGGCAGAGGAGGACTGATCGAGCTTCTCTTCAGTTGTCCCGTGGCGTGTATATTGCTCTCTTGTGGGGATGATATCTTGGTGTCAGACGAAGGACGCTTGTGTGCGGGGGACGTGAAGGCGGTTGGATAAAGAAGAGATCTGATATCGTGTACTGTATCGCCAGTACGTTGTATCGACCGGTATGTTGTTGCACGTTCATCCAGAGCGGTCGGTCGGCCTGTCGGGGTAGACTAGAGCAATAACAGTGATCACCCCCTTTGTAGATGGGTGCAGAAAGTGGCAAACACAAAAGCAATGATTGTGTGGTTACGCAGGTCGTCGTGCTGCATCCTTTCAACCATCGCCGGCCATGTCCCGAAAGGGGTCAGTCACTGGTCTGACGATATGACTGAGCACAGGCCATCCATCTCACGGAAATGGGAGGTTTCTGAGATGAGGCAGATGGAAGGATCAAGGGCTTTGTGGTTGTGGTGGAAGGTGGGGTGGCACAAGCCGACGGTCACAAGTGGGACCAAATGGAAGGAGAGGTGGATACAGATCCGCCGGGGAAAGAGACAGGGTGGACACCGAAAGGCGAGGAAGGTTTGGATGAAATGGATCAAAAACCCTGACGTTGCTTCCGACCGGCCACGAGCTATTTCAGGTTAAGCACCATCTTTTTTTTGGTCTTTTTACCTACCTTTGAATGGCTTTTTTTTTTTTTTTTTTTTTTTTTTTTTTTTAAAAAAAAACGGCCTTTTTCGGGTTCCAATGTGCAGATAGCCAAGAAAGAGCAGGTGGGCCGGGTCAAGACTCAAGGGGCTAGAATCTGTCGGGGTTGAGACGGGAACGTAATCGCGAGGAGCCGGGCCCGGGGTGGGGTGTCGCGGTACTTCCCGGTACGTTTGTCGGAGTCCCTTACGTAAGAAAATGTGTGCAGACTGATGAATGTTGCGGCCGCCTGGGTCACGTGCAAACCCAAATCTATTAGTCAGTTGATAACGGCCTCCTTTCCCGTCTCTTGCATCGGTTTGCGGACATGGTTATTCCTCAGGTGAGCGTTCCCTCGTTTCCATTCTACCGTGTCTTTCGGGCTTACTGCTCCTGAAGGAACGGGGAAGATCTGCACATATCCGAGGGCGGCCGAGTTTGATGAGTGGGCATCCGGCCAGTGTTCCAGCTCCGCATTTTCATTAGTGTAGCTACACCACACAACGCTTGTCAGGATCGAGGATGGCAGATGCCGAGATTCCAGTGGACGGTGACGACAATATCGGTCGCAGCCTTCCTCCACTCTATTTTACTAGAGGCTCCACCCACCAAAGAGGCTCAAATTCCACTCAAATTCCACTCAAATTCCCCTCAACAAAATCCACCCGATGTGACGGTCCAGTTGGTGCGCTCGGGGCGCTACGACCATCACAACGGGACATGACTGCCTGAGTTGTACATATCGCACACGGCACAAAGCCCACCAGTTCTTTCTTGTACCCAGCCGAGCGACGACGAAAGGCTTGATATGCAAGTCCCAACAGGGTCATTGACATACTTGTAGCAATGCATGCCTTGTTGTCATTGGCAAACGACAAGGCAACTCAAACGACATATCTTTCACCGAAAAAGGGGCCATCAACCACGGAAGATAATGAGGCCCAATTCCATGCGTACTGTAGCGCCCAAGTGCCATGCTGACAGGCCAGCGGCACCTTGCCTTCTAAGGGGGTTTCCAGCGATGAAAGGCCCGCCTCGAATCGCTAGTCGAACACCTCAGCATATCAACTGTAACTTTCAATGGGCTTCATCGCATTGCAGCATAACAATCAGCACGTGAACAACGCCCTAGCAGGACAGGAGCGCCGTTCACAATACTCCCGAGTCCCCTGGTTCGCAACACCAGAACTCTGCCACTGTCTGTTGTGCGCCCAAGGGTCAAATATATCCGTCTAGCGAATCTTACGCCCGAAGAACGCACGGATTTTTTATTCGGTTATAGATTGCCATGTCCCTCGACTACTGCCACCCTGAAAGGACTTGGCCCCCCATCCATGGAGTCGCTGTCATTACAATGCCAGGCACCAGCAGATCATCTGAAATCCAGATCCAGACCGAGACAAAGAGTCTGTGCGCCACGTTTCCAGCCGGGCTGGCATGATGATGTCCGGATTCTGAGCGTGGGGATGGAAGAGGCATGATTGTGGCTTAAGCCATCAAGCCTTTGGTGTTGCTCATTGAGTGACAATCCCACGGCGTGGCACAAATATTCCGAGCAGGTGGTTGGTTCAACGGTTTGGCTGCAAGGATTCATTACAGAGGATCGACGCTGAGCAATCAAAGAGATCAAATCGCCCGGCGCAAAACGCGGTCGTCTCAGATACACCGGGCCAAGCCATCTCTCCTTATCAAGCCGTGTGCACCCAGCACCCCAGGTTCGCTCGAGGCAGGAAACGAACCCCTTGTTGACACCCTTCCTCAGCAGCATCATGGGTTCAGCAGCCTGTCGAACACCAACCGACAAATGCCAACGCGGACCAACCCCCCTTTGGGATTAGCAGCTTCATGATATTTATTGGCCCCCTGCCTTGCCGAACCGTTGCACAGGAGATGGCTCGTCACACAAGCTTTCGGTTATCAAGCTCTCGAAGGCTTGGGAACGTCGCAATATCCCGAACCATTTGAACCCTAACCCTGGATTCAGAACGTCCAACTCGCCCTACCCATCTCTGCAAGATACCAAGTCGCTTTAGAGGCGCCAGCAATTCTTAATCATTGAGGACGATGAGAATATCAGGAAGCTTGGATTCGAGGCAGGAAAGGATCTCGTAAGGCTCGAGACAATCGAAGTTGGCTAAAACCACCAAACGGGTCCTCGTGGAACAGGCAAGGTGACGCGAATCACTGATGCGCCCAGTGGCGTCTGTTGTACACTTGGGAGGAACGCGGCCTCCCGAGCCTGGACGGACGAGGGATGTTTGGTGTAGGTATTACGAGGCTTCATGAGTCGTGTGTCTGTCATTCAGGGCCGCTCGCTGTTCTCGAAACCTCGTGCATCCCGGCGGCGGATGTCTTGCTTTAATCTGGATGTGTCATCCTACATTCCAGCTCGTGTTTCTCTCCGTTCTTTATATTAGCCATGTGTTGTCCGCCCTGACTCTCTTACAGAATTACTTGCTGCTTTTCTTTTCCAAATATCATAGTATAACCTCGACCAAGTCCCCTTTCGCTTACATCGGAACACATACACCTCCCCATGATGTCTCGAACCGTTCGATACATATCATATCAAGTGGTGGAACGGGAACACAGAACCCGAACCTGTGCATCTACCGAATATGTGTGCAAATCCCAAGCAGACTGCGCGAGACGTTGAAACAGGTCATGTTGTCCCCCTCCCATTCCCTCCTACGGTATTACCTTACTGCGCCGCTGAGGTCCCGAGGTTTTTACGAACGGGGGAGGGGGCGGTTTGACCAAGGATGTAGTACACGTATCAGTTGTCATCTTCTCTTTCTCCCCTTAACCCCCTTTTTTCTCTCTCCTTACAACACGATGCTTCTCTTGGCTGCAGGCGCCTGCTATGCACGAAGCCGAAGCCAAACCGGATGTGCGTCTCCTCCAAGAGCACAGATCCTTTTTTTTCTGTTCGCTTCGTTTCTGATTTATCTTGTCTCTCCCGTCCGTCTGTCCGTCTCTCTGTCTCTCTGTCTGTTGTCCCCGTCTGCTGGTCTCGTCTGCCGTCTGTCTGTCTCCTTGTCTGTCTGGCGGTTATGTGCTACCATGTCACTACATACTTTTCATTGTCATGATGGATGAGTAGGCCAGACGGGGCCATGGATCGGGTGTATGCTGTGGAATGGATGCGGTGGGTTTATGAAGGGATGACGAGTGACGGAATCCAGTGACATCTGACGATGTTACAGTACTCGAGTTACCTGCATACGTACGTCTTTGGTGTGGTGTGGGAGCATATTGCTTGCTACTACCTACTACCCATCAAGCCACAGTCTGAATAGTTTCTTCCGTCCTGGGACAAACGCTACATACGCTCTGGTCAAGTGGCTGGTGGAAGAAGTCGCGCAACTTTTATGCGTGTGTTCCCCCTTAGCCTGGTCGGGCAGCCACAAGAACGCCTCATCCTATCTCCTTTTGCAGATGATACAAGCGTCAATCAGCAGCAAATCTGTGGCTTGATCTGAGGTGATTCACTGACCCCTGGCATAAAGCTGGCAGGTAACACGAGCCCTTACCTCTCGTCCCTCTGACCTTCGCCTCGCATACCACAGTACATATATCTCAATGAGATTGAAGAGGTAACAACGCCCGCTTGAAGGAACAAGCAAAAGCCACGAGATATCGGACCCGGTACCCGATTTGGTAGGGAATGTGCACTGCTTCCCTAGGGCGGGCACAACTGACCACTGAGTGAGTCTTTCGTGTCTCAGTTACGTGCCCCCCCGTTCTTCTCTCAAGGAGATTATCATGGCTGGACAAGGTCTCACTTCGGATTGATTGCGGGTTCAGCCTGTGTGCTGGGTTTGGAACGAGAGAGGCTGAGATTTGATTTGTTTGAGGGCAAGACTTGCCCACCTATGGTTTTGTGCGTTGATAACTTCACCACCCGATGGGGATATTAAAGTGCCCGTGAGGTCTGAGGGATTGACTGACTGACACTGGGCAGTGTGACTAGGTCCAATCTTTGGGAGATAAGATCTCGTGGAACAGAAGCTATCTTTGTTCAGGTGGTTTTCGATACTAGTTGACGTCAATTTTAGGCCGGAGTTACTAGCCCGGTTCCGAGTCGGGCGGGCTATCATCAGCAGAAGACGAGAGTGTGCGTCATGCCCGAGAGGAGTTTGCCCAGGGCTGAAGGTATGTTATGGTGTTTTGTTTTTGGAGTGGGACTTGAAATGTCAAAAAATTGCAGGCTGAACTAGACTCTCTCTGACCTGGATACCGGAGGTTATTCCACAAGAAGCTCTAATAACGTTGCTGGTACGTATGAGTCCAATCCTCTTCAACATCCGGGTACGCCTCCCCTGATCTGTCATATTGGTTCCCATCATCACCGTCAGCCTCATTTTTATTCTCATCATCGTCAATCTCGTCATTGCCACCATGGCCACCGTCTTTATCGTCCCCTTCCGTAACTCTCTCGCTCCATCCATACTCTTCTTCATAACACCCTTGACAAGAATAACATCTTCCTTCATAGCCCTCATATCTCACATCATCCTTTTCCCCCTAATCGTCTTCATCATCGCCATAGAGTCTTCGCCGTTATACTCTTCTTCCTTTTCGCTTTCATTGCCATCATAGTTGACAATATCGCTGTCATCGGTGTTACCAACGTCGTCATCCTCTTCTTCCTCTTCATCATGATCTACCCCATCTTCATCTTGGGTATCGTTATAATCAGTGCCACCTCGTTGTCCCCCTTCATCGACGACATCACTAGTTACATATCTGTCTTCGACTTTCAGTCCCGTCATCATGTGTTCTTTTGCTTTCCCACTCTTCCTCCTCTACCTAACCATTCCCGAACTCATTCACATACTCACCTGAACTCACATGGGTAATTGTCTCCATCACCACTTGTTCCCGTTTCCTCCCCCTCCCACCCTTTCTCTTCTTTCTCTTTTTCGTCATCCCCAATGTTGCCTAATTTTATACTCTCCAAAAATCAGGTTTGCTTGATAAAACTGGGCTAGTCTTCATATTTTTGGGACAACGCATTTTGCACAACCGCATTTTCATCAACCACGCACCTGTTTCTGGGAAGCTACTCTGGTTAAATGGAACAGAATAGGGAAATGATGCGAAGCTATCAAGACACCAGCTGCTGATTCGCCGGCTAGGACACCCACATCGGCCCCAGCTACTGCTGCTGCCACCACTGTCCTCGTCTTGCTGCCGGCGCCGGCGCCGGGGCCGCTGTCGCCAAGGAATGGAACAGGATGATGACGATAATGGCAAAGAGGACGAAGAGAGTGGATGATGATTGTGGTGGGCTGGTGTTTGACGATGAGATTTCTGAGGATGATGAGGGCATACGATCTGAGGAGAACTAGGATAACTGCTCTAGGAAAAGCATGAGAGAGGATTGCACAAACAGGGGAAATGGTACGCAGCCTTCCGGGTTGGCGAATGCTTGTGAGGAAACCAAGCATAACACAAGCTGATGCAGGTACCTACCTAGTTTAGTTTAGATAAAGACCCTTTGTTGCGATCGGAAGGCCATGACACAACTGTGGACTGAGTTGGAAATTTTCTAAAGAAAGACTGTATCTGGGATGGTTTAGGGCAGAAAAGGTCCATGTTTAAGTAGATGGTACTCCAGAGAACGGATATATGCATGATGAGATCTACCATAAAAGTGATGCATTTCACGTCTTCGGTTTATTTCTACAACTGCATCAGTTTGTGTCAAAGAGCCAGAAAACTTTGAATGTTTGCCACGACTTCTCGTACCCTCCCCATCGACTTCGCGCACCTCCGCTACGAGAAAACTTCGCAAATCAACAAGTTCAACAGTTGTAAAGGAGGCCAAATAGGGAGCCAAGTACTTTCTCAAATGTCTAAGCTTTCCTTCAACCTACTTCTTGGTCTAGGAGATGTAATGTCATAGCTGAAATGGCGTGTTCTGAGAGAAAAAAAGAAGGGGGGGGGGGAGGGGGGGGGGGCGAAATGGACACTTTCAAGTTTCAATGTATTTCCAGGAAAGGGATCACCTCAAAATTGAGCCACAAGTAGTATCGAGAAAAAATGAACAAGTGAATGAGAAATTTGGAAGGTAGTCGTCGTTTTATGAGGTGTTATGGACGGAGTCAAATTGGGGTGGTGGTATCCTGCCCTTGGTTTTCCCAGCGCGCTAATGATAAACTTGACAATATTTCCAACATAGCTGGCAACTGATGGCATGCAGGTCCCAGTCCTTTGCGATCGAGTGTTCATGAATCAAAACATAACTTGTAAAAGGTTCTTGATAATTCTGGCTCTCTTCGAGCAATCACTACTTTCTGTTCTCTAATTATGCTTATGCTGTACGTGACAGGCGTCAGTTGGGGGTTTCCACTTCTCAGATCCATTGGGTTGGACGCACACCCGCTACCTTGAGTCTTGATATTCACTTCCTCTCCTCCTGCTTCTTCTCCTTTCCCTTTCGTGCTGCTGCCCCTCCTCCTCCTGCTCCTCCTGCTAGTAGTACTTCCTTCCTGGGTTGCTTCGTTCTTCATGTCATATCGCCAAAGGTATGGCATGGCGGGGACGCCATCTTTTCGAAAGTATTCCAAATCGGGTATCAATGCACCCTCCATCATTCTAGCCCCGCCCGTTCTCACGAATGACCATCGCGTCATCGTAGGCCATGCTGTATCTTCATAGGATCTCCTCGTTGATCTCTCCCCTCGCCCCGATATTAGATGCATCAATTCAAACTGACCGTTGCAGTAGTCCTTTCCTTTCTTTTTCATGTTTAAGCGCTGCTTCTGCTGCCGTCATTATCGGAGCTGGAGCCCGCCTCGCCCGTCTGCGCCGTCATCGTCTTCTGCGTATTCGCCTGCGGTTGTGTCTGGACGGTTGGGCCGGTGGCCGATGGAGCGGGGGGCTGAACCGCGGGCGGGGCTGGGTTACTCGAAGCGCGAGCGGCGGCGCCGGCGGTGGCAGCATGCAGACGCTGGTCGAGAGCCTTGAGAGCCAGCGCCCTCCTGCGCTCAGCCTCGGCTCTTGCGCTGCCGGGCGCGCCGCGTTGGTGGCTGTGGTGCGAGAAGGCGTTGTCGCCGCGGGCGGCTGAGATGTGATCTTGCGTAAAAGGCGTGCAGACGTGCATGGCGACCAGCACGTTGAAGACGTTCTCGGAGATGCCCGCGACCACGGGCCGGACGGGGCCGGGGAAGAACTCGGCAAAGGCAAAGGTCTCGCTGGCGTCACCGCGGAGGGAGGTCGTCTGGGACTGGTCGAGGTCGGGAAAGACGGCCTTGTAGAAACGGAGGTAGGTCCAGCTTGTGATGAAGCCGTAGACGGCGAGTAGGAAGGATACGCTCGTGAGCATGGGCGTGAGGCACAGGGCCGTCACGACGCCAATGTAGAGAAGCGGGAAACGGGGCACGCGGAGCGAGAGGATGCCGCGGAAGAGGGTGACGGTGTGGGCGGGGACGAGCTGGCTGAAAGCGACGAGGAAGGAGATCTGGAGTGGGATCGTGCCGGCGATGGTCATGAGTCTGTGAATAGCAAAGGGTTAGCCATAGCCAGCAGCAATGCGTCTTAGCTGGCTCGGATCGTATACGTACGTCCATCGTTCGTTCCTGGTAAAGGTGAAGAAGAGGATCAAGGTGGCAAAGCAGAGAGCGTTCGGGATCAGGGAGGTGACGAGCAGGAATTTGGCGAGCTCGCGCGAGGACCAGGCGCGCTCAAGGTAACGACCGCCATGGTAGAGGGTCAGGGCTGCGATACTGAAATTGAAGATGTTGCTCTCGACGAGGGTGGTTGTCACAAAGGTCCACGGGTAGACGAGCGACAGTTGAGGGATCAGGTTGAGATATGGGATGACAATCTCGGAGTGCGCCGTCCACTGGCGGTATCGGATGGCAGCGCTGAGGACGGACTGGAGGCCGAGGGCGATGAGGCTGATGCGCGTCACGGGCGGGAGGTTTATTCGCGGCGGCATGGTGGCGATTATGTTTAGTTTTCTAATGGCCTGGGTATCCTCTATAAAGTGGTGGTAGTAGTAGTAAGATATCTTGGGTATCGCGGTCAGAGCATTATCGTCGAGTTCGTGGTCGGGTCCGGTGCTGTCCGTCCTGTCGCCGACTTCGAGGGGTCGTCACCTGTCGCTCTCAGAAGCTGTCAAGCTGCAGGCCGTCGCGCCCTGACAGGTCCATGTCTGGTCACGGAATGTCCCGTGGCGTGGCCTGCAAGGTTCTAGAGCCGAACTGGAGTTGTTGCCTCAGGTGTCAAGAAGCGGCGGCCCGGCGATCATGTGTCGCTGGAGGATGCGGAAAGGCACGAGCCACATTTTGAGAATTGGATCGTGCTCCACTTTATGGAGATTGCCCAATGCCATGCCATCATGATGCTCCATTCTGCAGACGGTACGTACCTTTTGACAAATGAACAGACCGACAGGAGGACAAAGAACATGAATCGATCCGGATCATACGGCGAAGACCATGATAATATCATAAGCACAAAGGATCACTGGATGGGTGTCTCAACTTTGACTTTCCAGTTCGATTCCTAACCACCCCTTGAACTCCTCGATTTAGGCATCGGTCGGTTGGTCAGGAGAGCCTGGGACTGTCGCATCGTCAACCGACGTACCAAGAATGCAAGGGGGGCTGTTCCGCCCAGTTTGTTCTACGGCAAAGCAAGACAATCACAGCGGCACGGGGTTCCAGCAGGAGCTTACGCACTTCCGGCTACCCAATCTGTGTGGCTTGGAGTTTGGGTTGACGATGGAATCGCACTCCCATAGATGTGGTCCCACGGAGAAATAGGCTTTCTCTTGTTGGGTTGTAAGCAAAGGGGATATAATTCAACATTCGCCATGTCTTGGGAGATCCGGCGGAGTGTCTGCAGTTGGCAAGTTCTCAAAGCCATCCCGAACCCTGGCTTAGAGGTACTTGACTTGGCATCGTCCCCGGTCTCCACCGCCCCAGACTGGGCTTGGCCCACAAGTTTGGGTCAGCTCTTTAACTTTCAGCAAATTGCGTCGAAAAATACGATTACCTCAACTTGGTTAAGTCGGCAGGAAGACAGCGATCATGTCATAGAAGAAACATACCGCAGAGATGGAACTTACCATCAGCGAACCGTTAAGCGGTCGTTGCCCCGAGGCAATTCAAAACTGGCGTTGCATTCGACGTCTCCGCACAAAGCACGCGTGCCACAGAGTTCGTTCGCCTCTTCGGTCTTGAGGGAAAAAAAGAGGGTCTCGATACCGGCAGTGTCCCAAAAAGGTGTGGGGTGAGAGCGGGACACTTGTACTTGTACCCCTGAAACAAACCATCGGGCTGTTTTTGATGAAAAGGCACGTCAAAACCAGCTGCAGCCAATCGTTGCGGCGGCCGCTCGAGATCGAAGACCCCGGGCCATGGCACCCTTGCCCAGCAGCGACGCTTTCCAGTGGCCGTGCTGATTGGCTGCCCATTCGATGGATGGCAATTGACGAGACTCGAAGAGAGGACAGCCCAGAAATGGAACGCCAGGAGCACATCACCACACTCCGGACACCGTCACATTTCTTCTGGTGCATGCTACTGTACATGACCCCTTTGTTTCTCTAGGGAGCAGGTCTGCAACATGCTACAGCAGAAAGGGTTTAACTGCCATTTCTACTACTCCGGATTTCAGGCGAACCAGCCCAGGTTGAGGGATCAATCGCAAATCGAGCCAAACGGAACACAGCAGCCCATGTACAGAATAAGGTGGATGGAGAGCTCGAAGAGCAGACTCGTGTGGTGGGGTGCGAGATTTGGGTCTGTCGTATGGATCATCGTCACGGGCTGATTGATGGTTGGTTACACGTTGGTCCAATGTGAGAAAGAGATCTTCACCTCGCGAACAGGAGCCTAAGGAGCCAGGAGTCCAAAGGGAGGCAATGGCACTGTCATCCGCGAACCATGGAAATAGTGTGAAAGCGACCTCGAAGTTTCATGAGCATTTGCAGTTCGTAACGGCGCACATGTACAATAGTTTAAAAGCAAATCAAAGGCAGAAGGGCGACTTGCATCCTACATCCCACCCACTGCGCCTCGATGCTATGGGACGAAAGACACACAATCGCCCGGGACTGAATCCTGACCCATCATATCCCGGCCAACCCAATATTCGACTGCCCCGGGCATCCAGAACCCAAAATGGATCGTCGTCATATGCCTGATCTAGACGACCGCCGATGAAACGCAAAACAACTGCCATCCAATTCCTTCAACTGATCGGATGAAAGACTCGTCAACAATAACAGATGGAAGAAGTAAACATGACAGTGTGTAAAGTTTGCCTGTTAGAACGCTACGTAGCCGTGAAGCGCTTTAATCACATACCCCAGAGTTGGATACCGAACCCCTTTTCCGCGATACCTATGCACATTAAATGATGGATAGCAGTATTGGTTGTCCAAGAGGAGGTGAGGCGACATCAGCAACATGAAGGGGGTTCTCCAGATGGGCTGAATGACCCTTGTTCCTCATCGACGTCCCCTCTCCGGTCGTGGCATATGCACCAGCATGGAAATGCTAACTATGTACCCGCATATGCAAATGCTCCGATGCCTTTGATACCTTGATGCTTGCGATTCCATGAATGACGTGGATTCGCTGCCAATGCAGTCTCCTCTCAATAAGCTGTCAACACACTGGAATCGTCAATTGCAAGTGTTCGAAATTGAAACTCTGTCTGTCTGCTTGTCTGGGCAAGCGGGCGTGGCACTCGCAGTTCCATTTTTCCATATCCCAAAAGGGACTAGCGCGCGGCCTGCATTTTAGCACTCGCCTAAACGCGCAGCAGCAGCAAGGCCCAGGGCCGCCAGGGCAACGACCGGACCGGGGCAGGGCCACCAGTGACCTTCGTGGAGGTACCTTCCTTGTCCAGTTTAGCAGCAGCAAGCAGCAGCAGAAGCAGCTCGCCCACCTGTCCACCCAGTGCACCCACGGCACCCACTCCCACTTGCCCACTGCCTTGCCCTGCGCTGCGGTGGAACACCTCGAAATCCGCACTGCCCGGGGCCCTCCCGTTACCCGCCGTCCAGTCCCAGAGGCCAAAGCCAGATCCAGCCAAATCTACCACAAATCTACGAGGCACCGTTGCCAATCTTGAAGGCTTCCTTTTCCCCCATCCCATCCTGGCGTTCGCCCTCCGCAACCCTCAGCGTCGCCGTTCCAAGCGTAAACACCACGAGCTACAGATTCGGCATTCTTGAAAACGCGCTACTTGACACCCGTTCGCCGCGCCTGGTTGTAGATACGATCCGTCTCCCTGGACCGCGCCGACCAGTACGTCTGTCGCCTTCATCCCGTTTTCACAACCTGCGTCCAATCGCTCGCCGCCCCAGCAACCTGCCGTGACCGACGACGACGATGAAAGAACTACTGGACACGGACCGAGTGAACTATCTCGTTTGGAGGTTCGCCCATCCCTCCCCGCCGCCCTCTGCGCTGCTTGTCAAGTGTCAAGACTCGGCGCACTCTCCCTCCCTAGGTTGGGGCTATCCATGGCATGGCAAAGTACTGACGATGGACTTGCCCTCTCGCGTCTTATAGATACCTACTCGAGTCAAGTATGTCTTTTTCTCTTGAATCCCTCCAAGGCGCATGGCCCTTGGCGGTTGGTATTTCCCGTTTTCCGCGTTGTGAGACTAACCGCGCGCACCGTCTTTTGTCCCACAGATTATCGAGACACTGCCGCCAAACTCCAGAAAGAATGGCGAGTGCAGGCTCCCCACAGGAAATTTGACTTTGCAAAGCATGTGCACACGTACGCGCTGGTGTCCTTGTTGAACAAGGGCCTCATCTATGAAGACTACCAAAGGAAATTCGCGGAAGCCAACCAGGTACGATAGCCGTGCACTTTTCTTAGCATTCGCTTTTTCAATCTGCTGCTCTCCAAAAAGCTGCATCGGGTTCAATTCGGCATTACCTTGATGGCGGGCGGTGTCATGGTGCGCTGACCTCTGGCACACCCAGACACCCCCCGGGGGTCGGCTCCTGTGGTTGCAGCGGTTGCAGCGCTGTACTGGGGTCCAGGTTTTTATGCTGACACTTTTAGCAGGACACTCGTGAAGGGCAAGCAGCAGCCGAGAGTGCCCGCGGTGTGTTCGGGCCTCTCAAGTTTGAACCGGCACCGAATGAATCTGGGGAGGATATGGAGGAGGAAGATGATTCGGAGGCCGAGACCGAGATTGAGAACGGTAATGCGCGAAAACGCGGGAGTGAGCGGCCGCATCACGTATTGCGCAACGGAACGCCTGCGAAGCGACAAAGACTGAGCAATGGCAACGAGAACGGGAACGGGGCGGAATCGGCCACTACGCCCATGGAAATCGACTCTCACGCAGACAACAGCAACACCAACAACTCGAGTAGCACCAATGTCAACAACAACCACGCCTACCCGTCGCCCCTGGAGGGCGAGCAGGCCGCATCTCCACCACCACGCACCGAGGGTCCAGAGAAGGGCACGCAGACAGAAGAGCCGCTAGATCTCACGCCGGCGACGGTCTTCCTGCGCATGGGCGCCGACGAGAGCACGGAGTCGGAACTATCAACAAGCCAGGACCAGATGACCGAAAACCCTACTGCGTCGCCGCTGGCGCTGTTCTGCGAGTGGAACCCCAGCAACCCGTCCATCTTGGCGGTTGCCGGGACCGAGGCGCTAGCCCGTCTTTGGACTGTCTCGCGTGGAGACGCCCCAGTGGCTGACATCCCTGCAGGTCACGTGGACGACCGCACGGTCCCCCCTTTCACCCTCAACTCCAGCTTCTCCAGCCTCACCGAGCAGGACGTCCTCAAGTCGTCCACCGTCTCGTCACTTGCTTGGAACGTCGACGGTACTGCCATTGCCCTGGCTGTGGATCATGGGGGCAAGTCCCGCGTCAGCATCTGGGATGTCAATGGCTCGCCTATCCACCGCTTCGATGGCGTCGACCCTCCTGTCATCAAGTTGCGTTGGAGCCCCAACAAAGACTTGATTTTGGGCGTCAGTCTCGATAGCCGCGGCATAATGGTCACTGTGTTCTCGCTTTCGACCGCAAACTCGGCCTCTCACCTCGTTGAACGCACTCTCGACGATAGTGTTCTCGATGTTTGCTGGGTTAGTGAAACTGAGTTTGTCATTTGTGGAGGTGATTGCCTGGTCGCCCTGCGCTGTGGAGAGAAGGGCATTGAACCGGGCAGAGAGTTCGACGCCGGCAAGGACGAAAGCTTCAGTCAGATCACGTACGACGCAAAGACGGGGCTTATTGCTACTGCCACTGAAAAGGGCGTCATTCATGTAAGTGGGACGCTACAAACAAGAAAGCAACAACCTGTGAACCTCTACTAACACTCTACTCGTTAGATCTGGGACCATACGGGTCAACGGCGGTCCATCAGCGCCCATATCGGAAACATCACCGGCCTTTTATGGCAGCCCTTGGACCGGGAGCTGGAGGAAGATGAAAGATTGCTTGCGTCCAGTGGGGAAGATGGCGCCATCTGCATATGGAACGTGCGCAACGCGGATAACAAGGCGAAGTACTCGATGACGATGGCCGATCAGATTGCTAGCATTGCAATGACCCCCGACGGCACTCATATTGCCGGAGCAACCGCGGACAGGGTCTTGGTGTGGAAGCTTGACGATCCGACGGTGCCCTACGCAAGCTGGAACAAGGAATCGCATCCGGGTTGGAGGAGCCCCAAAACAGGCACAGAAGCGGACGAGATCCTCGCACCCTGCCTTGGCTGGGATGCAGAGGGAGGAAAGCTGGTGTATGGCTTAAATAGTCGGGTACGTACAACCTTCGTCCGGGTTTGTGGACTTGTGCTAACGGTGTCGCAGCTTGCTGTCATCAACTTCCGCTAGGCGCGACTCAAGGATGGCCTTAACGAACTCGCGCTGGCCCCTGACGAGGTCGGTCTGAACCCTGACGAATCTAACATGTCCTGGGACACGACCTCGTCTCAGGCCTCATATGTCCCCTCTGAGGCCAGCTCGTAATCCCGCGTTGGCCTGCGCAGCTTGGCGGCAGCTCTTGGGTCTAGATCCTTAACCGCTTCGATGTGACGAAAAGTGCGAAATGCGAGGCGAGTCTGTTGTCAGGCGTCAAGATGACGTTCCTAGTCCCGCTTGAGTCCCTCCGTTCTATAAGGACCATAGTGCCTCCAGTTGTTCCGCCCAAGCTCGCTGCCAGCAGTGCTTGCTAGCATCACCTGGGGATAGCTTTTCAGCGGCGATTGTGGTTCTCGACCTGGTAACCACGATACCATCACTGAGCCGTTCGTCATTATTGGATAGAAATTTTCTTAGGCGCCGCACCCTAGAGTCGCAGCCCGAGGCCGCTATGAGCTACGGCAGGGAAAGGATGCGCACATGAACAACCGTTGCAGGCAAACAGGAGGGGCGTGTCTAGGCCCTATTCAGGTCGAAATGTCTGCCATCAACACATCCATACAGTCGAAGGAGGCAACATGGATATTGAGGCCGGTTGTCGCCTTGAAACGCCCGTGTTCTCATGGTATGACCCAAAGGCGAGCGAAACTGAATGAAAGCGGAGGGCGACAATGAGGATATTATATCGGTAGCGTGGATATTCGCAATTCGATTCCCGCTCGGCACCTCTCTTTTAGCCCACCGCTGATGTGAAAACCCGCATCTTTCGACAAACCTGCTGTTCCCACCGCGAGTTTACAATAGTTTCGACGCGGTGTTTACCAAGGCACGGGTGATAGGTGATATCACCTACACACAATGACTTCTGGATAATAACTATCTCGAGACCACCCAAGAAACCCGCCAAAGTTTTTTTCCCTTGCAGATTCAATATACACGACAGTTACCATCCTTTCCGCTTTTCTATCATCGGGGCAGCGTATGGTTTCGGAACACCGGACGGCGTCATTTATGGCTATACAGTATTTCCTTTTCGTTAGGCAACAAAACTATTGAGCCAAAATAACGCGCCCGCAGCGAAGACGGGCGAGACTGCATCGCATCAAAGCAAGAAGCAATGGATGGAGACAAGAACAACCTGATTTACGAGTGGTAATGCTTGGTTTCCCGAAACAGCATGGATGCATGCGATGAAGGATGGTGATCTGGCGAAGCGGTTTGTTTGTTTGTGGGCTAGACATCTGGATATTTAGGTATATGTACACACTTGTATTAAGATCCCGAGATACGAAGGGGACATTGGTTCTGCATTGTTTTACACCTGGGAGCCAGAAACGTGACCAGTCATCCGTGACTCGAAACTTTAGGTACAATTGGTACCGAAATCTGACATATCGGGTCGCTGGTGATGACAATGCGCATTGTTGATACGGACATCTACTCTAACATTGAGCATCATACCTGAGAATTCGACCTTTGTAGGAGGCCAAATCCCTTTTCGCAGTTAAGTATTCAGTTCCGTATGAGGTTGATGTAACAGGCTACAGGCCACTGCTTTACCGCCTGTTCACGAATTGACTGTTTGCATTCACCATATGCCCATTTGTGCATGTGAAATCAATGGAGATGGCGGTGCGGGTAGGTGCAGGCGAACTTTCAATGGGTTTCTTAATACCGGTGTGGTGGTGAGAGTGCTGTTTATATGGGATCGAAGTTCATATGATTGGGTTGTACAAGTAAGAAACACTAAAGGCACTCCAAAGGTTGCCCGTGGGTGGGTACCCCACTAATTGAGCAGAGGGACTTCGTCACGACGTCGTTACACTGCACTCACATCACACTGCACAACCCTCACATCCTATTGACCAACGAAGATATAAGACGGCATCGCAAGTGCTTGAAAACAGCTGGTGACCGAGGGATTTCAATCCAAGCTCTGCATTTCCAGAAACCTATCAAGAACATTCGGTCCGCCGAGACTGCGCAAAAGGAACAAGCAGCAACCGCCCAAACGTCACCTTAACGACTACCGAGCGCACGACGGACGAGAGGGGCGTCAACCCAATTCACCGAACCTCACAACTTCCATCATTTGTTGCCGAAATCAGAAAGATAGCACTGGAATCGGCATCAGCACATATTGCGAAGTTGAAAGTCGAACCTACCAAACGCACAGGAAGCAACAGAGTGAACGCCAAATCCACTACATACACTTGGCAGCACCACCACGGACACGGACACCTTCCCTCATTCACTTCTCAATATCCATTCAATAATCGAATCGACCAACCATCATATCTTCCATCACCACATTCACCAAGTTCCAATCAACCATCACTACCGACGCCCATCCTCACCTTCCACCCACCTACCTCCACAACAGTTAACAGTCAACAATGGACACCCACTCACCCTTCGCCTCAACCACCGCCAACTCCTCCCACAACAACAGCACATCCAACCTCAATCTCCACAACAACCTCACCAGTAACCCCTCAACCACAACCAGCAGCAGCACCACCAACGTCGGAGGACATATAAACAGCAACTTCACCCCCGAGATGCGAGATAAGCAAGCCAGAGGCAAAGACCCCTATGCTGAACGGTCGGATGAGGAGAGTGATTTTGATGGTGGGGGGCCGGGGGTTGGGATGATGGGGAGGAGTATGGGTGCTGTTGGGGTTGCTGGTGGGGGGGGATTGGGAAGGGGGACGGGGAGAGGAGGTGCGGGTGGGTTGTCGTGGGGTGAGAGGAAGGATGTTAGGAGGAAGTGAGTATCCCCCTTTGCTTTGAGTTCTTCTTTGGGTGTGTTGTTGATGAAGCTGGGAGTGGATGATGTTGCGGTTGCGGGTTGGGTTGCGGTTCGGGTGGTTAAGGGTTTGGGATGGGATGGGATTGATGGTGTCGAAGAACAGTGGCGAAGGAAGGCAGGAGAGGAACCAACGCAAGGAGGGGGGACTTGCAGGGCGACGACTTGCAGGAGAGGGGAGCCTTGCAGCGGAGAAGGGGTTCTTGCAGAGAAAGAGACCGCGTTTAAAAAAGGCGTGTGCATTTCGAGGAAAGAGAGCCTGAGCAAGGACAAAACTTCAAAAACAAGGGAGAAGCACAGATAAAGGAAAGCATCAACATCAACACCAGCAAAAGCTAACATCACCACCCATCACAGAGTAGAAATCTCCGGCAACGCCAAAGCTCTCTCCAGCATGTCCAACTCCAATCACCACGTCGACTACGACACCCGTGAGAAGCGCCGCAAAGCCTCCATGTTTCTCAACGACCCCGAGTTGTTGATAACCCATGCTGAGGCTAGTGGCATGGTGCGTCCCGTCCCCCGCCCTCCTCCCCTTTCTATTTCCATTCCCTCCTTTTACCTCTCTCTCGACATTTGGTACATATAGAAGTTGACTGACCGTTCGGCATTTAAAAACAGACCATCGCCGGCTCCCGCCACCACTTCATGCTCATGCTTTGTGGTTACGACAACAAACCGCGGAAGAAAGCGACGCAGGGCTCTTCCTCTGTCAGCAGTGGTCCGTCGTCGCGCGTGTATCAGAGTGGATCGGGGTTTAATTCTAGGGTATGATTTGATGATTTGATGTTTCGATGAGTGTGAAGACACAAAATCTGATCCAACATATCTATTATCTACCTTCATCTACCCTCGAGATCTTTGGGACGCAACCAGGCCATGGCCGACATATCTCCAAGCACATGAACATTCTCTCTTCCTCTTATGGATTACCGAAACAACATCAACCACCATCATATTATTTCGAAGCACTTTCTCCGCCACACATATTTACACCCACCAACTTATCCCAGCACTACCATAACCCTCCAGTACCAAACATGGAAGTCATAACTCCCCTTTCCTTACATTGGCAAAGACAATAGAAGGTGGCTAACAAGAAACCAAAACTCCCGCTGCACCTTGAACAGAACCAGAATCGCCAGCAGCAACCACAATCACCTGATAGCCCACTCTGGTCAGAGTTGTCGGACTATTTTGATTCATTTGATTCAATGCCTCCGTTTTGTCTTTGGTGATGGGTGGTACCCGAATGGGGACGGGTTGGGAACTTGGGAGGGAAGAGGAATGGGGAAATGGAAAGTGATATCAAAACGGTCGAGCAATTGACGAGCAATGAACAGCAATGAACGAGCAACAGATGGGTACACAATCAACTAGGGGATGGGTATTAAACAAGAACAGGGATAATGTGTACAAACAGAAGTGGTATCATGAGTGCTCAGACAGACCCAAGAACAGTTGACAGAGCTGAGGGTTGAGCAGAGAGGTACCTCTATGTACTGTGTAATGTCTTGACTCTCGAACAGCGGCCACCATATAAGCCACCAAAACCTGTTCCTACCCAGATCACAGCAGCCTTGATAAACTCTTTCTCTACCATACACAATCACATACGACCATACCCACTGGAAAACTCGGGATCCCGTCCGCTCTCCCATAGATAAGCCAGTGAGGGCCAGACTAGTAGTTGGGTCGGTGACGACCAGCGAATCCCTGGTGTTGTATGTTTTTTCTTTTTCCCCTTTTTTCTGTCCCCCCTTTTTCTGGACGGGTTTCTCCGTTCAGTTGGTTCTTTTTGTTGGTGACGCTCTTTACTTTTTGCTGCAAGAAAGGTGGGTGATTGTGAAGTGTATGCGGGAACGATGTGTTTGTGCAGTTTGCTTGAATGTCTTGGATTTAGGAAAGAACACATGGTCGAAACTTCTGTGTATACAATCCAGCCCTGGTTTGTTTGTTAGTCTGGTACAAAAAAGCCAAAGCTTTACTGGATATAGAAAAGCGTTCGGCTTACAATCGGGCAATGCCGTGAGACTTATATCTTCCGGTCTTGAAGACCTTGAAGGAGACGGAGAAAGGCATAAAAGGACACCTATCAGAGGGTTCTATAGCGTCACAAACCCTTGCCATTATCCCATATCGCTTCAAACGGAGGACAGTTTCTCTCTGGAAAGGCTAATAAGAGCTCCAAAACTTCCCTGTTCAACCCATGATCGAAGAACTAAACTAACAAACAAACCAGCATTGTATTGTACAACGCCCCGGGAGGGAAAAAAAAAAAACAAAAAAAAAAAAAACAACAATAATGATGATAACAGGATCGATGACGGAAGGAGCAGATGGCTGTTCCAGTCACGTTTCTAATCCCTGTCATGAACTATTTTGCAGTCATTTTGCAATCAACCTCTTCATCACCAAGACAACGCCACAAAGGTCAGCTACCACCAGCATCGCGATACTTCTACCAGAGTTTGTCTTCAGCTCGGCTGCCAGCTTTCGTTCAATGATCGATTGTTGGGCCCCCATTACCACTTCGAAACCAATTCATCGCGGCGCAAGCCCCGCCGTCGCTAGTGTCTCCCATCCTCTAGACGCACAACAGTACCGGTCGACATTATCGCCATGCGAGCATGATGGTGGGGAGTTGTGAACCCCAGCCAGCCCGGCCGCCCGGGTCCAAGTCCGTTCGCAACACTGGTGCATTATCGACATGACAAATGCCGGATCGTTTGTGAGCATCCAACATCCCCCTCGCTTGTCTCAGGTCCCAATAGTGTAGTTGGGGAAGCCGGAGTTACATTATGAATTTAGTGTAGGAATAAGCGCGCACTGCCGAGTGCGGAAGCGCTAAAGATCAGGGACATTGTGGCGGTGAAGAAACCCGATTGGCTGTTTTGTTTGCTAATACTACCTGAATGGGAAGCTAAGTGTCACAGGGTTAGACCTCTGTGACTGTCGTACGTGATTGTGGCCATGGTCTTACCACCATGTACCATTCACATGCTTGTGCAGGCTGCAGCTGCTTCTGAGACTGCTGCAGTCTGATTGGCCAAGTCCTCCCAGCCTCGCGCGGCTGGGACCCTACTTAAGGCCAGTCCTCTGCGCACANCACATGCTTGTGCAGGCTGCAGCTGCTTCTGAGACTGCTGCAGTCTGATTGGCCAAGTCCTCCCAGCCTCGCGCGGCTGGGACCCTACTTAAGGCCAGTCCTCTGCGCACAGCTTACGACTGTTCCCTTTCTCCTTCGTGCAATTACGCATATCTATATCTGCACTCTACCTTTTGCCCGTGATAGTTAATTGCACCTTTTAAACTATTGCGTTCACAGCGCAAACCCCAAGATCCGTGGAGTCGTCGCGCGCTCAGTCAGCTGCGCAATCCACCCGTGCAGGAATCGCCTCGTCGAGTCGCAGATTCCCGCACCGCCAGTCAAGCTATGTCGCGCCCTTGTGTCGCAGCGATCTAGTCGTCGCACCTCCGCGCCTATGAAGCCGCAGCGGTCGTGCCCGTCTCTTCATTCAGTGAATAAGAGACTGTCCTTTTCATCCAGTGGATAAGAGACCGCCCCTTTGTTCTACGTCGACGAATTGTCGCCGTTTCCCTATGTCATTTGTCAACTTCAACGCCGACGACAGTAGCGATCACCCCTCTTACTCCGGCAGCAACGACAACGACACTGATAACGGCCTATCCGGCTCCGCTGCAGCACCTGAACTGCCCGAGTTTGACGACGAACTTTACGATCCCTTTGACCTCGGCGACCTTTTCGACGTTCTTACGGAGGATTACGTCGTTGATACTGACGTTAGCCGTGCTGCTCTGGTCGAGGCCGACCTCACTCGCAGCATCGAGCATTTTCTGAATGGTCTCAACAACGACGAAAGACCTCGTTTCGTTCCCCGCGACTACCTTGTCACCGCTAGCGAGATCGCTAGCGAGCCTGCCTTCCAATCCATCGTCGACCCTCTCGGTCGTATCTTTCTCTCCGTCCTCGAGGACAACCGTGTCGCCCGCCGTATCGCCGACGACCGTCAAGCTGACTTCGATACTCTCAACCGCGGATATATCGCGCTCAAGCAGGAACTCGAGGTTCTCAAAGCAACCATGTCCGCGGCCCCTACCAGCATTATGGCTGGCGCTCTTCTGCTTAGACGTGCTATCGAGGATCCTCCCACGTTCGATGGCAAAGAGAAGGATCCCGCTCGCCGCTGCGAGGCTTTCCGTGCTTGGAAGTTCCGTATTGTTACCGCTTGGCGCGTCGACGCCCCCTATTATTAGGCCGAGGATGTCAAGATTCTTCGTGCCGCTATGCTGCTGGGCCCGGAACTTCTCTCTAGCATCCAGACGGACCTCGACGCTATAATAATAGAACCCGATAAGGACAAATGGCGCTGGAAGACCGGCGTCGACTTCATAAAGCACCTTAGTAATCGCTTCGATAACGTCGACCTAAAGCTCGACGCCTTTCGTCGCCTGGCGGATCTATATCAGAGGAATATACCGTTCTCTAAATTCGAAATCGAGTTAATTAAGCTTATAGACTAATGTAACCTCGACCCTGCTATGAAGGTTCACCACTTGCGTAATAAGATTAATAAGCGTCTTCGCGACGCCCTAGTTTACTGTAACCCTCCCGGCGAAAGCGAGTTCGTTAAGTAGTTCAACCTTTGCCGTTTCGTAGCCTATAACCTCGAGGACGCCGACTATTATAATAAGTTGGTTAGTTACTTCTATAAAGTAGATATTAATAGCAATATTAGTAGTAGCGGCGGTAATAATAGTAACCTTGACGAACGCTCCGTTAGCTAAAGTAGTAACTAGATAGACTTCGACGCTATTAGCCTTGCTGGTATTATTTACTAGGAGGTCCTCAACTAGCGTTAGCGTAATGGCTAGTGCCGCCGTTGCGGTTAGCCTGGCTATATCGCTCGTAGCTATATTAACTTAGTTAATTATAATTCTAAAAGCCGTTAGGACGGAAAGGAGTCTAGAAAGAAGAATCGTAGTAGTCGCAGAGGTGGTTGTGGCGGTCGTAGGGGTAATTGTAGAGGCGGCAACACTAGTGGTTAGTAGGCCGAGGCCCGCGCTACCGACGCCGCTCCTACTACTGTAGCCGCCGCTCCCGTTAAGGCCGCCGCGGGCAACGAGTATTATAATAAGTTGGGAAACGCTTAGCCTCTATACCTAGTCGTATATAGAGGCCTGACTAGTTATTAGCATCGTAGAAATAAGCTTTAGACTTATTATTAAGGTTAGAGGATTTGGAAGAAGTATAAATCGAATCGTTAGATAGTTCGTCTTTAAATTTAATACTCTTATCTTCCTACGTTATAACCAGCTCGCGTAAAGATTATTGTATTTTATTCGTTAATAGCGGATACTCCGCTTTTACGTTTATTAACCACTCTTTTATTTAAAAGTATAACCTTTCCCGTTTTCGCTTACTTCGTCCTAAAAAGCTTATTCTAACTAATAATATAATTAAAGGCATCATCTTTGAAGGAGTAAGAACCAAATTCCGCGTTAGCCTTTATAAAGAAACGATAATTTTCTTAGTTTATAATATCTCTAAAAACTACCTTGTTATCTTAGGTTTCCTATAAATATAATTATATAAGCTTGCGATCGATTACGAGAAGTGTAATATATATTTCAATTACTTAAATTGCTATAGCTACTATCTACCTCGCAATCTTACGAACGAGCAAACGATAGCGCTTCGAACCCTTACTAGCTGAGTCTCTATAGCCTTAACTTACTTATATAAAAAGGCTGCCCCCTAGCTCTCTCTCTTGCTTCTTCTTCCTTTCCTTAATACTTTTATTAAGGCTAGTATTAGCTTTGCCTCTAGCGGAGGTAATTTTTAAACTTAGGAGAAAGAAACTAAGAAGTTACCCCCTTTCGAAAACCTAAAGATCTCGAACGAACCTAAGATTGTAAGCGCCCCTATTAAAATATTCGTAGCTAGCTAGGCCGGGACTAAGGTTTAAGGCATTTCTAGTACGGCCGCCCTCTTTATTAAAATTAAGAATCCTACGCTTTACGAACTATATATCCGATTTAATAGTAAACGAGTATTTATAGGCACGCGCCGTACTTTTATCCGCAAGTCTACTAAAGTAGCCAGCGACTTTAACCCCGACGATATTCGGGAGTTTATGTGACGAACAAGCAGTCTGATTTGCCTAAGTGGGATAGCTGAAGGTAAAGACTATCAGTGCTGTTCGGTGAAGCCAAAAGGTTTACAACAAGTATGCTCGTAATACTGGTCTCGGTGATGATAATCAATTGACTACTGTCGAACTATCTGATAATCTGAGTTCTCCAGCAGTCCCTTTATACTCGCCATCCCTTCCTGACGCCTTAGTTCTGATGTGCCTGCTCACTGTGAGCACTTTTCCTTCGTAAGCGCCCTTCGGGTGCTCCCCTGTCCCTAGTCCTGGTCTTAGGTTACACTATCTTATCGTAAGCGGGGCTGTCACATCCCGCCAGCCTGGTTGGCCCGCGTAGTTGCTTAAGTTCGTAATACGATGCCTCTCCTCTCTAGCCGACGTCCTCGATGGCTCGTTGGTCTTCCGACATCATCCACCTATTCTTATTCCCTATTGCTCCCTGCTCCGATCCTAGGTACAGTAAGTTTTTCCCTTCTCCATCCTTCGCCATCATGTCTAGTCGTGTCTCCAAGCCTTCGTCGAATTCTTCTTCCCGTCGGCGGGCTTTACTAACTTCCATCGAGTTCTTCGGTACCGTGGTTATGCCTTGCAAACGCTGCACCGATCGCAAACTCGTTTGCAAGAAGCTCGCTAGGGAAGCCAAGTGTAGCGAATGCGTTCGTTGCGCTCGCCCCTGCGAGAATGTGGACTATGACACAGAACGTAGGTTTCCTTGGTCGATGGTATTTTTATTTTGCTGACTTGGCTAGTGGCGGACGTCGTAGCGGAATACAAAGAGGTGGTCAAGGATATCGAAACGCTTACACCTATGGTCAACGAGCAACTTTTGCGACTAGTTCAGTTAAAGAAGAAGAAAGAGGATCTGACAATTAGGGGTCGGGAGATGTCTCTAGCTGCCCTCGCGGAGTTGGAGGTGTAGGATGAAGTGGAAAGGGCAGTTGGGCGAGAGCCTGAGCCTTTGCCTAACGAAGAGCGGCCTACTGTAGCAGCTGCCTCCTCGATCCCTGGGTCCGTGGATTAGGCGTCCTTGGACCCCGCGGCCTACCCTGCTTCCTAGCTGGGTAGTCCTCCGGCCCTGGCCGATCTGGGTTCCTCCGGTGGAATTCCTCTATCTTCTTAGGGTAACTCAAATTCCTGACGGGTTCCTAGGTATTGTCCTCAGGACCAAATCCTTCCTATTTGATAAGGTATTCCAATTTTCCGTCTTCTATCCTTAAATCCAAGATTTGCTCCACATTCTATTCTTCTTCTTCATCCTCGATACTAGTTCGTGTATTGACTCGTGCGTTTTTAGGTGCTGGTTCCAGTAACGAGATGTAGAATGAGTATAATCTTAGTTTCATAGCGTTAGGAATGTCTAATTAATATACTACATTTGAGATTTTCTTTTTAATTTTGAAGGGTCCCACCCGTCGGTTATCTAGTTTCTTGCTAGGTCGCTTTGTACTTAGGTTTCTAGTAGATAAAAGCACTTTATCCTCCTCCTTAAAGCGAGGTTCCTCGAGCCTTTTCTAATTATAGTACTTGCCTATCCTACTATCGTACGAATTCTAGCTCCAGCTTGAGCTTCTCGTATAATATATATAATTTCTAAGCTTTAACTACTGCTTGGGGTACGTTGGAATTAGGTCCTTCCAAGAGTTCTGTCTCGTATCCGTAGTTGGCGAAGAAAGGTGTAACCTTCGTAGTTTCTATAGAAGAGATATTATATACTAATTGCGCCGTAGGTAGTAGTTCCACCTAGTCGTTTTATTCGAAGTTAATATAATTCCTTAAGTATTATTCTACAATCTAGTTAATCTTTTCTATTTGTCCGTCTGTTTGCGGATAGTATATAGTTAATAGCTTACTCTTGGTACCGAGCTTAGCTATTAATACTTACTAGAACTTGGATGCGAACTTAGTATCCCTATTTGTAATCTACTCCTTTAGTTAACCATGTACTAAAGTAATATTCCGATAAATTACATCTACAAATTACTCCGCTAACTATGTTTCCTTGTAGAGTAGGAAGTAGCTCTACTTAGTTAATTAGTCTACTACTATTAGAATATTATCGTATATAATTCCTATAGTAGTATTTATAAATAGGAGTAATTTAGTAATAAAGTCTATAGTTACTAAGCTCTATAGCCTTTTTATAACTTCTAAAAGTTTAAAGAATCTATATAGCTTATATCTTGTAACTTTAGTCCTACTATAGCGTTTATAGGCTTGTAATATTCGAGCCACTTCGGCTTTTATTTTTAAAAAGTCGTAGTATTACTATATCCGTACTATAGTTTTCGTAATGCCTATATGTCCTCCTATCTTCGAAATATAGACTTCTTTAATAAGATCCTCTTATTGCTCTAGCTACACGTAGGCTCTGTCTTAGTACTATAGCCGGTCGTTTTAAAGCGTAATTCTTTTTTCTTTATTACTTTCCTATCGCTATCTATCCTCTAGGGTAGCGATAGTAGCCTAATGTTTTAAGGCCTAGTCTTTAGCCCTATAAATAGTATAACATTCTACTTATTCCTATAAGGGGTGTGCGAGTGATTTATTTGGTTATTTCTAAAATAAAGATACTAATGCTTTTGTAATATCCTTTATATAGTCTGCCCGCTGGCTTAAAGCGTTAGCTTAGGCATTTTCTAATCCTTTTTTATAATTAATCTTAAAGTTAAACTCCGATAAGAACTCGGCCTATTAAGTCTAGCGGCTATTAAGTACCTTCGTAGTCGTAAAGTACCGAAGGTTATTATAATTAATATAGACCTATACTTTATACGTAGTACTATTGAAGTATAGCTTCTATTCTTAAAATACTTTAATAATAGCGAGAAGTTCCTTGTCGTAAATAGGATAGTTGCGCCGGGGTCCTTCTAGTTTTTTCGAAAAGAAAACTATAGAATGTAATTTCCTTTACTCGTCGCGCCATCCTAATTGCCCTCCGATTGCGTAATTTAATACGTCGGTTTTAACTTCGAATAGCTTACTTAAATTAGGAAGCTTTAATACTAAATCTATTGTAATTACGTTGTAAATAGTCTTAAAAGCTTCGTCTTCTAACTTTTTATATATAAATGCGGTCCCTTTCTTAGTAAGCTCGTATAATAGCTTGGTTATCTTTCTATAATCTCGTATAAATATACAATAGAAGTTAGTAAATCCTAAGAATCCTCGGACTTTAATCGCGTCTCTAAGCGTAGGCTAATTTCGTACTACTTCTACCTTACTTAATTCTATCCTAACCTCGTTCTCGGAAATTAAGTAATTAAAAAATATAGTCTCCTTTATATAAAATTTACTCTTTTCTATATTAACCGAGTGTTACGAACTTAAGTAACTACGCGGGCTAATTAGGCTGGCGGGATGTAATAGCCCCACTTATAATAAAATAGTATAACCTAAAATTAGGATTAGGGATAGGGGAGTACCCGAAGGGCGCTTACGAAGGAGAAGTGCTTATAGTAAGCAAGTGCTTATAGTAAGTAGGTGCTTATAGTAAGTAGGCGCTTATAGTAAGTAGACGCTTACGGTGAGTAGGAAGCTATCGTGAGCAGGCACATTAGTACTAAGGTATCCGGAAAGGATAGCGAGTATAAAGGGACTGCTAGAGAACTTAGATTGTTAGATAGTTCGATAGTAGTTAATTAATTCTATTACCGAAACCAATATTACGCTTGTATACTTGTTGTGAACCTTTTGGCTTTACCGAACGACTCTAATAGTATTTATATCTTTAGCTATCTTACTTAGGTAAATTAGATTACCGTTCGTTATACCGAGAGTTTGTACTTATATAGTACGTTTAATACTTTCTTTATATATTTCTTATATTCTTTAAGAATTTTAAAGTAGATAAGAATATTATTTAGGTAATAAATAGCTATCTTATTGAAGTAAGGTCGGATTGTATAATTAATAACGGATTAGAATATTATAAGTATATTAGTTAACCCGAAGGGTATAACGAAGTACTCGTAGTATCCGTAGGGTATACGAAATACTATCTTCTATTCGTCGCCTTCCTTAATTTGAATATAAGCGTAGGTAATAAATAAATTAAAGCGTGTAAAATATTATACTCTTCCTAATTGACTTCGGATGCGTAAAATTAAGGGTAAGGGATAATTATTTCTTATAGTCTTTTAATTTAATTGCCTATAATTAAGATAAAGGCGCAGCTTTCCGTCCTTCTTCGGTACGAAGAAGATAAAGTACCTTGCTAGCGATATAGATTCCTAAATGTACCTTCTCTTTAAGTTTTCGTCTAAATACTTTCTCAACTCCTCGTTTTCCCTCTCGTTAATATAGTATACCTTAAAGAACTTGAGCTTAACTCCTTCTTTAAACTTAATTTTATAATCCTACGGTCCTCGTAATAATAGTCCTTTAAAATACTTACTAACGAAAGCCGAATATCCTTAATATTCTACTAAAATTACCGTCTTCGGCTTCTCCGCCTATTAGTTTTAATAATAATTAAACTTATATTAAACGTTAATTATAAATACTTCTACTAACGTTACTAACCCTTCTTCTATAACCTTACTACCTTTATTAATAATATAAATTATAACCTCCTATACTATTTATAGTAGGGCCGTAGGAATAATACCGTCGTAGCTTACTTCCTTCTATACTCCGGGTTTCCTATTAGTAGTTAAGTGCGTCCTAGGACGTAGGTAGCTACTATCCTTCTAATTAATATCTAAATCGTATACTACGTACTATAGGTACCTTAGGATTATATTCTTCGTTAGCCCTATATTAATAATATCGAAGCTAATTTTAATTATCTTTCCTTCTGTTATAATAGGGAATAGTATTATTTCTCTTTTTACAATTTGAATTTTAAAGGGTCCTTTTACTACGAAAGGAGCCTTTTTATATTTCTAAGGAATCTTTAATTAGTTAATAAACTTTAGTAAAACAAGGTTCAAGTAAGCTCCGGAATCTACTAGTGCGAAGGTTTAATAATCCTTTTAGTAGGCTACGACTTTAAATTGTTAGTTGTCTTTCCCCTCTTCTATAACTACGACCTCCGTAATTGCTACGGGGTCTTAAATCTTATTTTTCCGTCGGCTACTTCGGCGGATAATCCGTTTCGTCTAGGGACTTAGTTTTCGGCGGGCTTCCTTAAAGGCCTTAAGCCGTTTTCTAATTCCTAATTATAATTATCGTTAGGAGCGTCCTCCTATTTAAGTTCCTACTTGTCCGGCAAGTTATATTCCAATAATTACGCTAAATAAGTAGCTCTTTCGTTCTCTATATTATTAGATGCCGCTAGTTGTCTATAGTAGTATTTACCCGCGGCTTCGCAAGCCCTTACCTTCAGCCTTATATAAATAAGGTAGTCCGAAGTCGGATAGTATCCTTAATAGGGGTTAGTATTTCCCTATTATATATAGGTATATATATTACGTAGTTAGGCAGCGAGCTTTCTAAGTATTAGCTATACTTTTTACCTTCTAAATAGTTTTAATTTAAACGCGAACCATTCGTCGATAATAAGCGTATCCTTTAACTAGCTTCGGCTGAACGTCCGGGTAACTAGTTTAAATTATTCCTACGTATCTAATTTTCTTATAGGCCAAAAGCGGTTGTCGCGCTTCTTCCTATAGTACTCGTAGCAACTGCTAATAATATATTAAAACTATAGCACTCGGTAGTATATAAAATAGAGAAGGTACATTTGGATAATATTTCTGGCTACTAGTTAATAGGCTTTTACTAATATAGGGGTACTATATTAAACGCGTATATTCTTTCCCTTAATAATAATAGCTCGTTTCTTCCAAAAGTCGTTCTACTTTTTATTTTCCTTACTTTTCTATTAGTAATCTTCTAAGGGTTCCGTCTAGTGGCCGGTAGCTACGTTATTTAAGGGTCCGTATAAGTACGGATCGACGAGATTATAAGTATCGTCGCTATTAATACTAGCTTTAAACGGGGGCGCTATAAGTAACGAAGTACTTATAACGTATACGAGCGTAAAGAGCCCGCGGTCTACTATAATAATACTACTAACTTCTTCCTATATAGGCGCTCGATATATTAATTCCGGGGTAGTAGGCGGCTAGCTCGGGGATTCCTATTAGGGATCTTCTTAATCGGGTTCCTCTAGCGTATACTACTTATTATTAGGGTCGCTATCTTCCTAATCTTCCTAATCGTCCCTATCGATAGCGTCTTCTAAGTTGTCTTAATTGTAACCTACGCTAGCGATCTTAGCTACTCGTATTCCTTCTATTATAGCTACTTCGAATTTCTTCCACTTTAATTGCTTAGGCGTATAATAGTCGCGCTTTATATATCCCTTTTTACTACAATTAAAATACTTAATTTATAATATATCGCGGCGTCCTTTGTTGGGCTAGGCGGCGCTAATGTTTATAGAGTCTCTTCTATCGTCTTATATATTTCCTCGTTCCCAACTACGCTTTTACTTAGTATTTACCTAGCGCGTAACCTATTAGTATCGTAGTAGCAGGTTCCGTCGTTCCTAGCTTCGTTGCTATAGACGGTCGTTAATACGAATAGTATATACTACGTAGTCGTCGAAGCTAGCGGAGCGATCTTCCTTATATAATTCGTCCTTAATAGAATTTTTTAAGCCTTAGTAGAATATTTATATAAGGCTTTCGTTATTAAACTTGTTCTTAATAATATACTACTTAAAGAAAGTAGCGTAAGTTAAAGTAGACGTAGTTTATTAAAGATAAAGAAGTTTCTCTTAAGCCCTTAAGTCCTTATTATATTTTCTAAATACTCTAGTTAGAATATTTATAAAGTTCTAAAAGTTCGTTATAAGGAACTTAATACTTTCTTTAACTTAGTCTCCGCGGCTATACTAATTTTAGAAGACGGGTTCGTACTAAGTGAGTACTCTATCCTTAAGACGAGTTCTAGTAAAGATAACTTTATTAGTCTCCGTAGGGAAACTCTTTAAATAATAATTAAAGTAAGTACGAACTTGCAAAAGGAACTTTTGTAATTTATTTTACTATTCTCTAAACTTATTAGGAGCTTCGATTTTAACGTTCTTCTTTAGGAGTATAAGTTTTACGACCGGGGGGTCCGCCGGCTTATTGCCCTCCGGGTCCTCGTTATCGGGTCCGGCTTAAGCTTTAAACTACTCTTTAAATTGCAAAATTCGGTTCTATAGTTCCTAGAGGAGGCGAGCGGTAGGGTCGACATTTGCAACGTTACCCTTTATAGTAGTCGGTTCGATACGAGAAGATATAGCGAAGCGAAGAGGTACTTTTAGTTACTATTTAAAATAGGCTAAAGGGAGTAGTTAATATATAACGAATAAGTAGTCTAATTTACCTAAGTAGGATAGTTAAAAGTAAAAACTATTAGTATTATTTAGTAAAGCTAAAAGGTTTATAATAAGTATGTTCGTAATACTAGTCTTAATAATAATAATTAATTAACTACTATCGAACTATCTAATAATTTAAGTTCTTTAATAGTCCCTTTATACTCGCTATCCCTTCCTAACGCTTTAATTCTAATATGCCTACTTACGATAGCTTCCTACTTACTATAAGTACCTACTTATTGTAAATACTTGCTTACTATAAGCGCTTAATTACTATAAGCACTTTTTCTTTATAAGCGCCCTTCGAATACTCTCTTATCCCTAATCCTAATCTTAAGTTATACTATCTTATTGTAAGCGGGGCTATTATATCCCGCTAACCTAATTGGCCCGCGTAGTTACTTAAGTTCGTAATAATTTAACGCTGCTATATTTAATTATATTTATAAGAAGCGTAGGTTGTAGTTGTTTATTATAAATTATATTTAATTAGAACGTTTAGCTAGTATTATAGAAACATAGGATTTGAACTTAATTAAGAAGATAGTTAATAATATTATAAAAGGAGAGGGAGAATAATATAAAGATAATTTTCATTTTGGCCTTTATAGTTTTATTAACGGTTTAATTAGTAAGGCCGTCTTATAGGACGAACGAGACGTTGCCCTTATTGCCCGAACGATTATCCTTATAGGGAACTTTAATACCGATGCGCCCGTTTATAAAGAAATAATCCGCTGCGTTTAGTTCGCTAAAATAACTAAGGAGGACGCTAGGAAGTTCCTCAATAAAGTAAATAGGCTTAATAAGACCGACGAGGAGATTAGGATTATATTACCGAGCGTTTATTATAATTAGATCGCTGCTTTCTAGCTGGGTTACGTTAACGAGGTACCCCTTAACCGTTTTTATAATTATAAAATCGAGTTCCGTTCGGGAAAATACTCCCCCAACGCTCGTCCGCAACTAATGTCGCCGCTCGAGGCCGTTATTATAAAAAATAGATTAATAATAACTTTAGGAAGAAGTTTATTCGCCCTTCCTAATCTAAGGCCGCCTCGCTTATCCTACTAATTAAGAAGCTAGGCGGCGGGGTCCGTATTTACGTAGACTACTAAAGAATTAATAACGTTATAATAAAAATACGGTACCTATTGCCGCTTATTAAAGAGACTTTCGACGCTATTTATAAAGCGAAGATTTTTATTAAGTTGGATGTTATTACGGCGTTTAATAGGATCCGTATAAAGGAAGGCTATAAGTAGCTTACTATATTTATTACGCGTTTCGGTCTCTTTAAATCCCTAGTGTATCCTTTTAATTTATAAAGCGCGCTAGGGACCTTTTAAAACTATATTAATAACGTACTATATAACATTCTTAATATTTATACGACTGCTTATTTTAATAATATTTTAATTTACTTTAAAAATAAGGAAAAGTATATAAACTACGTTAAGGAAGTCTTACACCGTATAATTAAGGCCGGTCTACAAATTAATATCGACAAGTATAAATTTTATACAAAACGAACGAAATACTTAAGTTTAATTATTACCCCGGGTGGTATCGAAATAGACCCCTAGAAGGTATTTATTATAATATTATAAAAAGCCTTAAATTCTAAAAGATTATTATAGTAATTCCTAAGCTTCGTTAACTTTTATCGTCGTTTTATTAAATATTTCTCCATTATTATAGGCCCCCTCTATAAGTTAACTAAGAAGACGGAAGATTAGTATTGGAATAATTAATACTAAAAGTCCTTCGAAGCTCTTAAGAAGGCTTTTAGTAGCGGATTAACCCTTTGTATCTATAATTAGGCTAAACGAACAATTGTCGAAACGGACGCTTCTAATTAGGCTTACGGTAGCACGCTATTATAATATGATAACAAAGGTATTCTACGCCTAATAGCGTATTTTAATTAGTAATATTCGTTAGCGGAATATAATTATAATATTTATAATAAAGAGTTATTTACTATTATTAAAGCGTTAGAAGAATAGAACTTGGAGCTTATAGGAGCTTAGTAGTTATTTAAAGTCCTTACTAATTATAAGGGGTTAAAGTCCTTTATAGTTAATAAATAGCTTACTTTCTAGTATATACGATAGTTTTAATTCCTATTACGGTTTAATTTTACTATTTAATACCGCCTAGGCTCGTTATAAATACGCGTTAACGTGCTAAGTAAGAAGCTAGAAAATATACTTAAGGACGTAGTTAACGAGCGGCTGCTCGTAAGAAATAAGGTCCTTTTAGATTAGAATATCTTCGTAAATAAGGCTTTCGTCTTATTAAAAGTGGGAGGGGGTAAGGCCTTTATCGGCTTAATATATATTTGCGAATTGGAAGTACTAAATAAGAAGTTAATTGAGGACTTAATAATGGAAAGCTATAAGAAATTAGTTCTTTTATAAGATATTGTAGCTAGCCTATTAAACTCAGGGAGGAAGGTTTAATCTAAGAAAGTTAAAGAGTATATAAAGAAAGTTTCTTTCGCGGAGTATAAAGTATTTTAGGGCCGGGCTTACTACTACGGCGCTATCCTCCTCGATTTTAACGATATAGAGCTCTAATTATAATTACTTTACTATATTTATAACGCGCCGTCGGCGGGATACTTAAGTAGGAAGAAAATATATTTGTTACTTCTCTAGTCCTTCTATTAACTAGGTATATATAATTCGGTTAGGGTATATTATAAGGCTTGCTTTAGTGTACGAAGATTAAGCCGTTGCGATACTCTTCTTACGGTTTATTAAAGCCGCTAGCCGTATTGTTCGTACTATAGAAGGATATCTCCGTAGACTACGTTACTTTATTAACGCTATACGTTCGTTAAAAATAGGAGTTTAAGTATATAGCCGTCGTCGTAAATAAACTAATTAAGATACGTTATTTTATTCTAATAGTAAATTTAATAGCTAAGGAGCTAGCCGACCGGTTTATCGAACGTATCTATAGTATCTACAGCCTCCTTAACTCTATTATATTAGACCGCGGCTCCTAATTTATTTCCTAATTCTAAAGGGTATTATCTTCGCGTTTAGAAGTAATTTTTAAGCCCTCCTCCGCCTGTTACCCTACTATAAACGAATAAACCGAGCGTATTAATATTGAAATAGAATAATATTTTCGTATATATATTAATTGGGCGTAGGACGATTGGGTAGATTGATTGCTAATTGCGGAGTTTATTAGTAATAATTTAATATTTAAAACGACAGGAGTTTCTCCTTTCTTTATTAATTATAGCTACTACCCGTATATAGGCGTGGAACTAGTAAGGCCGTGCCCACTAGAGCTGTTTAAAGTTTAGTAAATAGAGTATTTTAAAGCTAACGAAATCGCAGACCGATTTAAGAAGGTACTTAATTACGTTACAACATAAGCAAAATAAACTTAACGGCGCTACGAAGATAACGTGAATATTAAACGGTTAAATACTTTAAAGTATAAAGTAGGTAATAAAGTCCTATTTAATATAGAGAACTTTAAAACCGGCCGTCCGTACGCAAAGCTTACTCTACTATTCGAAGGCCCCTTTAAGATCCTAAAAGTAAATAACTATAAGGTTACGTTCAAGCTCTTAATTAATATAAAGTACAATCCTACTTTTTACGTTAGTAAAGTTAAATTATAGAACGGAGTAGGTATTCTAAGGTAAGAGACCGTTAAAGAAAGGGACGTTCGTACGAATTATAGTAGGATTATAAGACGCATTAATAATAGGGAAGATTCGGTAGAATAGGAATTCGAGAAAATTATTAGTTGCCGGAAGAATAAAAAGGGTTAGTAGGAATACTACGTCTAATAAGCGCTACTATATAATCCTTTATAATAAAAGAAGTTAAATGTAAAAATGTACTTAAAGGTAGTATAGGAGTTTTATAAGGTATACCCGGAGGCGCCGACGCCGCCCAACTAGGCCGTAATAGAAAAGCGGAGGAAAAAGGCGTTGGAAAAGGATTAAGAGCCCGAAAGGCTAATTATAGGAACGGAGTTGCCAGTAAGAGAATACGGAGAGTATAAAAAATATAAGGCTTTGAAGAAGTTACTACGGGGAGTTATAGCGGCTATAGAGACTTTTAAAGCTATTTTCTATAAAGGACTAGAGGTTAGACTAAGCGATTATAAAGGATTTTAATTATTTTATATATAATTAGTTAGCTATATAGCTTCTTTTAATCCAGAGTAGTATTATAGAGTTAAACCTCTATAATTATCGTACGTAATTATAACTATAGTCTTACTACTATATACTATTTATATACTTATATAGGCTATAGCTACTTTTAAGACTATTATAATTTAATTAATTAAGTCCTCCTAACCTCGCGCGGCTAGGACCTTACTTAAAGCTAGTCCTCTACGTATAACTTACGATTATTCCCTTTCTCCTTCGTACAATTACGTATATTTATATTTATACTCTACTTTTTACCCGTAATATTAAAGAAATAAAATAGTATTCTTATATTCCCTTAGTACAACTACTACTAGCTTTAGAACTTTAAGTTCTCTTCTATATCTAATTTAAAAGTTCTAAAACAAACTAAGTACTCTTAAGTTATTTTCTTAGTATGTTTTATTTACCGTTTTAGTATTTAATACGATAAAGGAGTTTTATCGATTCGAGGATAAGAAAGATCGGTTAATAAAGGATTTTATTAAGCTTTAATTACGTTTAATTCGTATTTGTAAATAGTATTATTATTTGCGTAAGTGGTAGAAGGAATTATTTAATTAGGGTATATTTAATTTATTAAAGGAAATACGTAGGGTATTAAGTAAGGGGAATTCTATACCTATAATTGCTTTTAATAATAGGGCCGCTTATTATAGGGCTAGTGCCCGTAGCTAAAATGCTTAGCAATCTTACTAAGCGAGTGCTCTACTCTCGTAGTAAGCAATATTAGCCTGTGCGTGCGCACGTCCCTTTTTTAAAACAGCCGGCTAGATTGCCTAGAGGGCGTCCCTTTCTCCCCTTCTCTCTTCGTAGAACCTTATCAATTCTTTTAGCCAACATTTATATTAACTACATTGTACCCCTTACAAATCGTAATAACTTACCTAAGTACACACAACTATTTAACAATTACCTTATAGATATTTATTATAGTCCGGGTATCTAATAGGCAGTTGAATCGTTATAGTATCCCCCTTAAAAATCGCAGTCACTATATGACGGAGGGATAGGGAGGGATTTATAATTAATAATCTAACATATCGTTACGAACTGAGCCTAGAAGGTTCCTACTCCCACGACGAGGCGTAGGAGCGGGGGATAGTCTAAACTAGTTATTACTAACAAAGCCCAGAGCTTAGACCGTACACGTACCTATGTAGGGCTAGGTTAAAAGTACTGAGCAAATATATAAAATACTCGAAGCTAAAGGCTACAAAAAGAAGAATTCCCCTAAATTACAATTGAATAAGTACTAGTGTTATTAATTTATATTAGGTATACTTAGCTAGAAAGTCTTAGTGAAGTATATATAACTAATATTATATATATGTATTAGAATCCTTTGGTCATCTCTATGAGATGGGTGCAAAGTCTGTTACGGAAATGCTAATAATAATGGACGTAAAACTAGTAGATCTTAAGACTTCCTCGTATACCTCCAATCATTCTTACGTGTACTTTAGTAAATATACCTCCGGTGCCTTTTTTTAGGTTGGCTAACCCAGTAATTTGTTCTAGAACATGGGCATTATGGGCTTAGGTTAGCAAAGGACGCAGACTAAAGGATAGCTGGATTTGGTGTTTTTACAATAGTTCTACGGCGCCTCTTCGATGGTGATTTCCTTAAGCACCCTCCGACCAGTGAAGTCGCCAGCTATACGGTTGGCGACGGTCCCAACTTTGCTCTAAACGTGAGGAGATGTTCAGCGTAATGTATTATGTCGGGTTACGAAGGTATAGACTAAAGTACCAAACACTATCTCTAACCAGGGACGTACCAATGTCCTTCGGGCGATCTTTGGGGACGGGGTATACTTAGGTCCACGATAGCTGACAGTAGCCACCATCCCAAAGCAAGTTAAGCCGCCGTTTGGTCGTCTTCCTACTCAATTACCTACATGCCCATCGACTCGCCCACAAAAATCGCCTTGCTAGGTACATGCGGGTGCAAAATGACCGGGACTGTAACTACGCCCGGCGGCACCCTCTTCCGATCAATAACGGGAAACTCGACACCGTCTAGCGTCAAGCGACAATATCCGAGCCTCGAGATTTTCGAGAGCTGTTCATCGGTATAGCTCGGGACTCTCTCGCCACCAGCCCCCCACCAACAAAACGTAGTCAGCCACCCTGACAGGCTCACAATGCCGCTAGAGCTCTTTACTTTCGTCTTATAAATTGTGCGTGCCCAAAAGTTCTTAATATCGGCTCCGTCTAGAGAGTCGAAGCTGGCTACCATGTAGGTAAGGACTTTAGTCAGCCGGATGGTTCAAGCGTCCATCTCCTCATAACCAAGGGTCTCGAACCAGGCTACACGCCTGAGAATGTCGGCCCAGTCGCTTCTCTCTCCTAATAAGGTGACCGACGGGAGGCCGCAGCCGAACCGCACTCTAGAGTTGAAATACTCCCGTGTAACGCCCAGGAACGCTATAGCGGCTACATCTCGGTCGTGTGGCGTCGTGGTAGTGAAAGTGGGCAGAAGGGTGTCGGCGATGTTAGGGTCCACGAGGCGCTCCTTCACCATGGCCGCCAGCCGTTGGGCAACAGCCCCAACGTCTACAGCCCTGACCGAGGGGGCATCGACATTGACAACGACCTCCTGCCGACCTTGATGGGAAACGAAGAGATGACGGAGCGCCTCGGCGTTCCTGTTGACGAAGAAACTAAACTGGGTGAGAATGGCGAGCCACACATCGTCGGGCCGGATCCTTAGGTGCAGGTCTTGCTACCAGGCGCGGATGACGGTATGGACGAAGCCATTCTTGTTGCCCACAATGGAGAAGGGGGGGTTCGTGGAACTACCAGGACCGTGCTGAGGGCTGAACGATGAGTGTAGAATGGGGCAGCGGGAGTGGACGGTCGAGGTGTGAAGGAGTAGGTTTAAGGGCGACGACGTAGCCCAGTCGCGGTTCTTGCCGCTTTAGGAGTTAGAGTCCGGCTTAATAACGACGGGCATGGCGGTATCTCGGGCTTGCTAGCTTTTGGCGAGCTTGACTGTTGTACCAATTTGGAAGGGTGAGGGACGAATTAATCTGTCGCCGCGCCCTTCTTTATAATGGTTTTCTAATTCTTTAGTAGTCTTTCATAACAGGCGGTCTCCTAATTATCAGCTCCCACTTTTTCCCCTTCGGATCCGCCCCACTTTCGGCTGCCATAGCAAAGCATATAGCGCGTAGCTTGGAACCTGCGGGTCCAAATGGTGTAACATTGTGATTAGTGGAGTGGATGTCCCCCATTGGATCTATAGGTCCCAAGCCCGCTGGGTCCGCGCGGAGGTGGCTGAGAGAATGAGACTATTCGCGTGTAGTATTAGAGTTACTTGACATTGCTAGAGTGTAGGCCGAGGAGTACTAGGAACCAATCAGTGATGGTCTTCTAACCGCCGCAGTTTCAGAACGGTCAATTCTTCTCATAATCCGCCCAATTAAATTAATCTTTTAGCGCCAGCTCCCCACTGACCGTAATGCCTCAGGACGGGCATTAAGCAAATTGATACGGGAGGTTGTTGTCCCGTTTTTTTGAACCTACCACGTGATCAAAAGACCTGGTTCATGTTCTTCCACCTCCCATCTAACCACTGTCTAGAATTGCGGTACCTTGCGATTAGCCCCGTATGCATCTCTCTCAGCCAATCGACTCTTCTACAAAGGTATTGGTTTGGTGTGTTGCAAACCAACTATGGTTATGACATGCCAATCTTCCCCTTAGGAAGGGAAGAGGTAGGCTAATACAGGCGGATAAAGAAGGTAAGTTAAGGCAGGTATATGAAGGAGGTCGATCGTGATCAGTTTGTCGTAGTGGATTACCAAATTGTAGGAACCAATTCTTTAAGAATGAGCTTCTGACCGAGGGCAATCTTGGTATTAGCTGTGTAAAAGATCTAGCGGCAATATTACGACGGGCAACTTTTCTCGTAATCCGCCTAATTACATTCATCTTTTTAGCGCCGCCTCCCTACTTACCGTCTGGCCTCCGTCCGAACGATATGGATATGGGAGCTGGTGGTTCAGTTTTTTGACCCTACCACGTGATTAAAAGACCCGTTTCCTGTCCTTCCCGCTCCCATAGATAAGAACACTGAGGGCCAGACTAGTAGTTGGGTCAGTGACGACCAGCGAATCCCTGGTGTTGTATGTTTTTTGTCTTTTGCCTCTCTTTTAAATCACTCTTCTTCATTATCCTATCATGGCATCGTTTACCCCGTTGTCTCAAGTTACTGTTTGAGCTTCATTCCTTTTTGTGGTGGTAGTTGTGAGCTGGGAGGCATTGCGTCAGTGCCACCCAATGTTAGTTTCATCATGGGCTTGGCACCCTGAATGCTAACTCGCCCACGATTACTGAACCTATTAAAATGGTTCGTGATAGGGAGATTTAGTCCAAGACCGTGAGCATCAGACAGAGCCAGGCAGCACCCTGGTGAAGGTGCTTCTGCGTACTGCCTATATAGTGGCGCTGTGGTATGACAGCTACCGTTGCTATTTATCTTGATCTCGGCGGTTGGTTTATGGCACAGCTGTTCACGACCAATGCTCCGCCTTACCCTTACATGGAAACTACTACACAGTATATGACGAATTAAGCTTTTCGGGTGTCGAGATGGAGATGAGGTCGTTCCTCCTCAAAGAAACATGCAAGTTCGATGATCGACACCCCGTTGAAATGAACATGTGGTCCCGAGACGGAAAATTCTTCCACAGGTTGCCCAGTAAGTATGCAGAGGATGTAAGTCGGACGCAGCGAATACTTGCCTATCATCGCCCAGTGAGAGGCACGCCGATGCCGGGGGAAGTAACTAGGATGTTGTCAAAATTGACATTGGGTTGTTGCCTTCCAGGTACCTTATGTTTGGCAGTGTTCAGCACACCAGCATGTGGTGCCAATAATATTAAAAAAAAAAAAAAAAAAAAAAACACACACGGGCTCATAAAAAAAGTTGTCGTGTGTGTACTGTTTTTGTTCTTTTTTTTTGGCACCACCTAACAAGTTGCCGGGACTCAACCAGCGGAAAATAGTCAGTATATAACCTTGAAAATACGGGAAGTCGAATTGGGTCGAACACTCACACCTGGTGAGTTCAACGAGACGACGACCCTGAGACCTCAACACCTTGTGCAGCCACTAGCGAGAGCACGATGCTATACATGACATCACTGTTGGTGGCGGGATTGCACCAGCCCAACCTATATAAGGACAGGCATAGAAAAGGATCAAGGCATGGGAATGGTGAGCTTGACCACATATGTCTGTGATGATGATGGTGTTTCTGAGTAGGCAGAGGGATGAGAAACGAGGGAGAAATGAATGATAGGATGGCGTAAAAGCCAGTCTGACAAGACTCTCGGCAGTTTGAAACACACCCGCACGTGAACCACAATCCGGGGTACGCAAACCAAAATCCGGGGTGCGTGAATAGGTCAATAGGGCCAATGGCTTGGTACCGATGATGGCAAGACTTGTACCGTTTTAGGTTTGGGAATTGGGGGTTCTCGGGTAGGAAAACTTGGGGGAAAGGTGAGAGCCGAAGCTTGGCGAGAACGGTGCGAGTTGTTGACGAAGGAGGTGAAACTAGAAGCTGGGCGCATCTGGGGAAGTTCGGTAAACTGATTGCGCGGGAGCCAACGGGAGTGGTCGAAAGAAGGGCCTGGCCGGGCGGCCGGGCGACAGGATGGAGAGCGTCACAGAGTTAACGGAGCGGATCGGGTGCGACCCTGAGGCTCTCCCTCCCTTGCGACTCCAACAAAGCGGCATGACCTGGATCGTGATCTCGCTCGCGCGCGGTGATCTTTGAACAGCCCATACTGCTTTGGTAGACGAGATAGCGGCACATACGTGATGGTATATGCTTGCCCACCGTATCTGTGACATAAGCCAAGAAAACCAATGCAGTACGTTTTGGGAGCGTTTTGAGACGTCCTTCGTCGGTGTACTAGGGAGAATCGGGCTGTTTTACGGTTGATACCGGTCTACCGGACCCGGGGCCGGGCCAAGGCACAGACATCCGGCCGATCCGGTTGGTTTTCGTCGTTGATCTGCGGTCCTCTGTAAACTGTAAAACGCTGTAAGAACGTGGTTTTCTCCGCAACAGATGGTTCACCCCTGAATGAATGAGACGTAACTCCTGACTTGTTGCCAATGAGAAGAGCCCGAGTATCAACCGCCTCACGCCGAGAACGCCGAAAAACTGGAGAAAAAGCTGGAGTAAACTGGGGTCGGACGTCCGGACTACGGGGTTACGGAGTCATACACTCGGGTCCAACTCCGTACCGACATTTCCCAGAGTAGCTGTGAAACAATTTGGATCTGTTGTGAGGGTGCCTTCCTCGAGTGTCAAATATTCTGTCTGCAAATGTTTTTTCAAGGCGTAGCTGATATGAATTTGATAAAAGGATGAAGTGCCGAGTGGAAGGAAAGTAAGCACTGCTTACGCTGTAACGCTCCTGGTTCTGAGCGGATTCCAAATAGCAAGCTTGGAGTGTAACGTCAGCGAGGACCTGAATTCCGTAAGCTCTGTAAGGTTATATATGCAAGGGCCGTAATATACAGCACGCTATCGTCGTCCACTCCCCAGGCTGGTTTCAAAGGGCTGCCGTGTTTCTTTTGTTTGAGTGGAGTAGCAAAGGCACCATACGCTACACATGTATAGCTGATGATACCGCAAGGAGCGACGAAACTTGGCCGTCGATCAGTCTTCGGTATGCTTCAGCGATGACTCTATTCCGACCGGTAATGATGGCACAGATGAGCCTTTGTCAATAAAGTCACGGCTCTTGGCCTACACGTCGATGTTATGGTGATTTGGACTCTAGTTGTTTCTGGCCATTGATAGAATTGCGGCTTTGGATGGCAGCCTGCGGACTGACAGGACAGTTTGAGACGAGACGGTGAGTTGTTCGCCACCCCCTTCCCATGTTGCGGGGAAAGTGCTTGAAGTTGATGACCCCAGCGCCAATCCTCAGGACTAACGGCGGCCCCGCGATATCAATGACGCGAGGCTGGGGAAAGGGGAGCGACAGCGAGGCCATGTCAGGATTGCTCGCGTTGCGGTGCGAGCCCGAGCTCGTTTTTGGATCTTGCTCTTCGTCCGCAGGAGATAGACCATTTAGGTAATCATTGGCGGGATAGACAAATCCAGGAGACCCCGTTATGCGCTGTCGTTGGAGTTGCGCTAGATGAACGATACGCCGTCTTGTCACATTGACTGCCCTGGGAATGTCATCGCCGTGAACATTTTTGCGACTTTAAGAATGTCGATTTGCCAGAGACAAAATCGGTCTGCAAATTGGCCCTGGCGCCAGTGTTGACTCTGGAAGTGTAACCTCTAGGGTTCACTGCAGTGATGTGAGCCTGACCCTGTCTAGCGTACCTCTATGCGGTCATAGCCGAGCCCATAGAGACCGGTACCGGAAAGTCATCACCATGGGTGACTGCTACGGTAGCGAGAAATCGGGTTGATAATATTTCGGAGCAATAGTGCAGTGGTCATCTTGGTGTCTATCACGCGCAGAGCTGCTTATCCAAGGGGATTATGGTGCATTGAGGTGATAGTTAAGGTCGAGACACAGCATTTGAGATTCCACAAAGTGGATCACATCGGGGCTAAGCGGTGGGGTTGATGGGGAAGAGCAGCATGGCAATGTGGGGTAAAGCCTTGTGATAAGATTACGCGAGCACCGGCCGGATGGACTCGGACCTCACTATGAGCCGTGCACAGGCCGCCACGCGATGCTGGCTCCGTCTTACCACTTGGCTACAGCCGGGAGAGGTACTCTAGTGTACCTTACTCGTACCGTTGAGGTTGCCATTGAATGTTGAGGATTCGTTGCGGGACGGGATCCCAACCGAAACTTTGGTTTCTCCTTACATCCGTCCCAGCTGTTACGTATTCCAACCTCTTCAAGAGCATACTTCTACGAGCCCGTCCGCCTTGAAAATATCAGCTGGCCCCAAATTTTTGGATTGCTACTGGCTTACCTACAAGGCTTGTATCAATGTCTATCAACACAAGCCGTTGGGCTTCACCTCCCTTTTGCCCCTGGTACCGATTTGCTGAATACCTGAACAGGCCCCTAGCAATACCTGACGGCATGCAGCGTTGATGCACGAAATGACTCGCGACCAATCATTTGGGCGAATTGTCCGAAGACGCGGATGCGCCCGTGCTTGTCCTTCCAGTCAAGCCGCCCCCATCCCCAGCGGGCAATATCATCAACCAGACAAACCCGAACCGAACCGAATCTTGATGACTGAATGCGACAAACCAGCAGCTGTACATTACCGATTTGAAGTCAATATAAGCAAGGCAACAACAGAAGACATCTGAAATTCGACAACTTTCAAGGGTTAAATCCGATAGGGACGAGGTGTTGTGAAAGGCCCACTGTTAGAACGCCACTAGCAAGCCTACACTGCCACCTCACAAATCCTTCCTACGACAATGGAGACCTATAGGTAATTTCTACAACGTGTTCAAAAGCCAGCGGCTCGTAATTCCGTTACCCATTCCATATGGCTTTGGGTCAGGGTGAGATTTTCTCGTCAAGCAACCACTCGGCCCAGTCTCCCGGGGCATTACGGACGGCGGCAGCGCATCGTAGCACGTACACTGCGTACCAACACCGCGTAACAGTCAGGGTCCAAGAGAATCCCGAGAAACTACCAGTATGCAACGCGAGCAGCCACAGAATGATGGTTATGCATCTCCAAGAATTCCGTTACGGTGCGTAACGGCAGAGGAAACCAGCCATACAATGCGCCAAGGGGATAACCAGGTAGGACCTGGCATGTATGATTGTGTGTGCGCTACTGTAAACCTGACATGGCATCTGGGTAGGTTGCCGGGTCTGAGCAACATGGTTCTTCCCATTCTTGGGGTCAGCTTCCCTATACACATGACCTCTGCAGTCACGTCGATTCTTCCCATATCAAGCAAACTGAGAAAGCCATCGATCATTTTTATTACCATACTATGAAAGCCTACGATAAAGGCCACAAACGTTTCTGGCCAGGTACATCAATGATTTCAGCCCAACGCGAATGAACCCCTTTTCCAAGTGTGCGTCGTTGGACCCAAGTCCCCAACAGTAACTGCATTGCGCTAGAGAACAATATGTACTAAGCTGCTACCACACTCCGGATATGTATATGCGGTCGATTTAATGAAATAGTTCCAGTTCATTCCACAGCCAAGAGCGAAGCGATTACAAGGTTCGCCCATCGAAGGGATAGTTGCCCAATCTGGAAAGCGCGGGGCTCCGGCAAGTAGCGAATAGTCTCGACCTTCCATTGACTGGACACTAGGTAGTCGAAGCGGGGCAGCTCGGGACTCTCAACTCGTGAAGAGACATTCTGCAGAGATAGCATCCCGCTCACAAACGAAGTGAAGAGTCTCTGAAGTGTGGGTAGGGTTCAGAGTTCGATGGTCACTCAGCCTCGGGCAGATGGAGAATCAGTGACCGGGTACCTCACTGGCCATGTCTCTCCGACTGTACGCTGACGCTGGGGCTCCGGTTCGGCCGTCACCCGCGGAGCCCTTGGAACCAAAACAACCTCCAGAGTCCAGACGGGATGCATCCCCCATTGGCGGCCCTCCACAGTCCACAGTAGTCCCCATCCCGAGCCAGGTCATCCACACGTCCGACCCTAGTAGCAGTGTGCCTAGTCAGTCAATCCGTACATCATCCACGGTTACATCCTCCATCCATGCAGCTCTCTATGGCCTTCTCCATCCGGGCGGGTATGCGTCGTTTTGGTGGTGGTTTCGGTGGTGCTCGGTGGTGCTCATAATACAAAAGCGCGTCGGCCCCCTTCCTTCTGCCTGCTGTACCTGTACACCAACCTGACCTGCCTGTTGTCTTCTCCTTTTTCCTCTTTGCCCTTTTATCCCAATCTCCTCTCTTTGGTTTGCGAAACCTTGGCCTCCTGTCAGCTGGCCACCGTGATCCATTCACTGCTCTGCCTTGTCCTGCGTCTTTGATCGAGCCTTTTCAGCACCGAATCCGTCTTGCTTAGAGCTGCTTCTACCTCGCATCCTGTTCAGCGAAGCGCAATATTGCTTGCGGCCACCAGCACACATCTATCATTACCACCCAGAACAACCACACCACAGCCACCATGTCTGGTAGCCCCGATTCTTCCGCGGCAGTAGTGCCCGAGGCTCACGTTGTTGAGACCTACCGTAAGTTCCGAAGCCCCCCAGAGCCACAATTGGCCGCGCAGCATGGCTGTCAGGAGATGCAATGCGGACTCTCGTCAGGAGATTGGAGGCTCCAACACGAGATTCGGCTGGCCGCGGAGTTGCGCCGAACAGGCCAGCAGGGTCTTGAGTCAGGCAATTTGCTAACCCTGGAATTATCTCTTAGAGCCCCCTAAGGAGATGCTTGAGAGTATGTCTTTCAAATTCTAATTCGAATTATCGTAACCCATGGTGGATGCCGCCCCCAGCCGAAGTTGTTGGGGTTGATCGGTTATTGTCACTGCGGGGAAACTCGCCTAGGACTAAGGGAATGGAACACGCAAAAATGCTAACTGGATACCACAGACCACCCAAGCAAACCTCATCTTGCCAGTGAGTAAACCCCCTAAAAACTCGGTTACCCGGGCCGGCCGCCTACTATCCCCGCCCCTTGCCCCGCACAAGGCAGCATTCGCGGGCCCCCGCGCCGGTTTTCGGCGACTGCTACGCTACGCGCACTTCCCCCTTTTCTCTGCGTCCGACTCCAAGTTGTCGGGTCCCCGGACCCCTCATCTGGTCCAACACGCCCATCGGATACCGGACCGAGCCGTTGATCCCATTCCTTTGTGCTTGAGCTAACATGACTTTGCGCCAGACTTCGATGAGTACCAGAAGTTGTACAAGCAGTCCATCACCGAGCCCAATGTGTTCTGGGCTGAGCGCGCCCGCGAGCTCCTGTCGTGGAGCAGAGATTTCCAGACTGTCCACAGCGGTTCCCTCACCAACGGTGACAACGCCTGGTTCGTAGAGGGCGAGCTCAATGCCTCGTACAACTGCGTCGACAGACACGCCCACAAGGACCCCAACAGAGTCGCCATCATCTACGAGGCCGACGAGCCCGGTGAGGGAAGGAATGTTACCTATGGCGAGCTCCTCAGGGAGGTCTCCAAGCTCGCCCATGTCCTCACCAACTTGGGCGTTCGCAAGGGAGACACCGTCGCCATCTACCTTCCCATGATTCCCGAGGCCATCGTTGCCCTGCTTGCTTGCAGCAGAATTGGCGCCATCCACTCCGTCGTTTTCGCCGGTTTCTCCTCCGACTCCCTCCGCGACCGTGTCGTCGATGCCCAGTCCAAGGTCGTCATCACCACCGATGAGGGCAAGCGCGGTGGCAAGCTGATTGGCACCAAGAAGATCGTCGATGAGGCTCTCCAGCAGTGCCCCGATGTTCGCAACGTGCTCGTCTACAAGCGCACCGGCGCCGACATCAACATGACCCCCGGCCGTGATCTCTGGTGGCACGAGGAGGTTGAGAAGTACCCTGCTTACTACACCCCCGTGGCCATGTCCTCTGAGGATCCTCTCTTCCTTCTCTACACCTCTGGTTCCACTGGCAAGCCCAAGGGTGTTGCCCACTCTACCGCCGGTTACCTGCTCGGTGCTGCCATGACCGGCAAGTACGTCTTCGACATCCACGACGGTGACAGGTACTTCTGCGGTGGTGACGTCGGCTGGATTACCGGCCACACCTATGTCGTCTACGCCCCGCTCCTGCTCGGTGTGTCGACTGTTGTTTTCGAGGGTACCCCCGCCTACCCCAACTTCTCCCGCTACTGGGACATCATTGAGCAGCACAAGGTCACCCAGTTTTACGTTGCGCCCACTGCCCTGCGCCTGCTGAAGCGCGCCGGTGATCACCACGTTCGCAACGAGATGAAGCACCTCCGTGTTCTCGGCTCTGTCGGTGAGCCCATCGCCGCCGAGGTCTGGAAGTGGTACTATGATGTTGTCGGCAAGGGCCGCGCCCAGATTTGCGACACCTACTGGCAGACCGAGACCGGCTCCAACGTCATCACTCCCCTTGCTGGCGTTACCCCCACCAAGCCCGGTTCCGCTTCTCTCCCCTTCTTCGGTATCGAGCCCGCGCTTGTCGACCCCGTTACCGGCGAGGAGATCCACGGCAACAACGTCGAGGGTGTCTTGGCCTTCAAGCAGGCCTGGCCCAGCATGGCTCGCACCGTCTGGGGTGCCCATAAGCGCTACATGGAGACCTACCTCCATGTGTACAAGGGCTACTACTTCACGGGCGACGGTGCTGCCCGCGACCACGAGGGCTTCTACTGGATCCGCGGCCGTGTCGACGACGTCGTCAACGTTAGTGGCCACCGTCTCAGCACTGCCGAGATTGAGGCTGCTCTGATTGAGCATCACTCCGTTGCCGAGGCTGCTGTCGTCGGTGTTGCCGACGAGCTCACCGGCCAGGCCGTCAACGCCTTCGTTGCCGTCAAGGATGGTACCCAGATCAACGACGCTCTCCGCAAGGAGTTCGTCCTCCAGGTCCGCCGCAGCATCGGTCCCTTCGCTGCTCCCAAGGCCATCTACGTCGTCCCTGATCTTCCCAAGACTCGCTCTGGCAAGATCATGCGCCGCATTCTGAGGAAGATCGTTGCCGGTGAGGAGGATCAGCTTGGTGATATCACTACTGTAAGTTCCAGTCCACAAACCGGATAGCTGCATGCAAAGTGCTAACAATTGGAAATAGCTCTCCGATCCCAGCATCGTTGCTAAGATCATCGAGGTCGTCCACGAGCAGCGCAAGTGAAGAAAGCCAACAAAGAAGTAAAAAGCATATAAACCTATCTAATCTTTTTCTTTATTTCGAATGGGGCGGGGGGTTTTGGGATTCATATACCATAAGGGCTAGCCTACTAGTATGCTGCAAGTCAGTGTCAGTAGTGGTAGTCAAACGTCCAGGAAAAGGGCAAAAGGAAGGGAAACGGCAATGATTATGTACCGGTTTTTGGCAAGGAGAAGAAGAGGAAAGGGAGGAGGAGGAACACTTTAGTGGGTTCTTTCTTCTACACAAGGAAGGACGCGCGGTCAGTTGGTCCGTCATATGTCGTCTCAGCAAGCAGGCACATTGTCGAAAGAAGAGCGATGTTTTTCTTTTTTCTTTTTTTTTTTTGGTTATCTTATATCATGGTACTCTTTCTACAACAGTATATCTTTTTTCTTTTCTTGGGTTGTTACGTATTCCTGGATACCTCTTGGGGAAAGATCAACAGATTACTGGTTTGCATCTATGCACCACGAGGGTCATTTCTCGTTGCTCAGCCGCCATATTGCGCAATTACTAGCCAGCAGAACGTTCTGCCGTCGCTCTGAGGTAGAATTATCAACAGTTTTGATATATCTCCCATCAAGATGTCAACAACCCCCTTTCCCGTTGCGGCACTAGAAAGAAAACACCCGCGATCGGCGTTAAGGGGGTGGCTAGTGTCCATAACAAAACAACCCCTTTAACCAGTCTCTCCAGTATCAGCCTCACGAACGAGCCTCACCTACGCCACCCATCTACAAACTACGATACGTATCTCCACCCAAACCCCAGGACAGCACAGCCTACCTAACAAGCGCGCGGGCGTAGTACGTAAGATGCCGAACCGACTGCAGTGAAAGGCATCACGGCATTGCGCAGGATTCCGCAGGAGCCGCGATTATTCCACACGGCTGGCGGGTTAGGTAGGTCATTGGGTGGCTGGGGCTTACGTTACAGCTTACCGGCGTAGTGGCAGGGCTGAGCAGGAAATTCCTTCAACGCGTACGTGTACAGGATCAACAAGCAAGAAGTCGGTCGTGTGTTAAAAGGTGATCAGGTCTCGACGTTAAGTTGGAGTTGGATGAGAAGATGGGTTTCTGAGCGTTGACTTCGCGATGAAGTTGATCATTGCTGATTAGAAGAACAGTCGGATTTAAAAATTCATGTAATGAGCTTCTTTGGAAGCTTGAATCTTCGCCCGAAAACGAGGTTCTCGGTGATGATGCTCCAGGGTAACGAATTGAGCCTGCGAGACAGCTTTTACTCGGTGTTGAGGACTCGAGGTTCGTACGTCTGTCTATTTATAGGTCAGACTCTCATAGTCAGCAGTGAAGCTAATGTGTGCTAATGTAATGCAATGTCGATACTAGTCGGTATGATATGTGCCGAATCCCGTCCGGCACGACAGGATTTTGAGTCTTTTTTTTCTCTTTTTTTTTTCGCCCTTGTTCTTTTTCTTTTTCTTTTCTTTCTTCAAAGTTTCTTGCAATGAGAAACATGAGTTGCCCAGCAAAGGTACCCATAGCGTGTGTTCGTCTCATATCGGACATCCTCACTGCCGGTATCAAAAGTGTTGTACCAAGTGCCTGTTAGTGCTGCAACCTCACTGGTGCAGGAGGTCGGAGATCTGAAACGCAAGGGGGAAACGAAAAACTGCCGCGTTCGTCACAGCTTCACAGGGCTGGGCTAGTGACGGACTGACAGGGTGAGTGTAAATCACCAAATCGTGGATCAGGACCTACCTACCGAACGGAAGAATTAGGATTTACAAAAACCGGTAGTGTAGATGTTGGAGATGTCGATTGACGAATGTCCGTCTTGGTATGTCGACCTTCAATCTTGGAAAACCTTTTTGTCCATGTCTGGGTTGTCGATGCCGATGCCCAGACTTTGAAAATTTAAGGAGAGATCTCGCCCAGACTGCAAAGCTTGCCCGCTCGCTTCGAAGAAGATTAGAAGATCTCGGTATGTTCGTCAGCCAGATGTCTTCTAGACGCGTGGCAAGCTGGAGGCGCAGGGGCTGGGCACTAAGCTGGGCACAATGTCTGGGCGGTAGGGAATGGAAATGTTCGTGGAAGCAGAGCAGTGCGCGATGGAAATGGAAATAAGTGAAAGGAAGTTCTTTTTTGAATCGAGACCAAGACCGGAGGCGAGACCAAGCCTGGCGCAGTCGGGCAGCCACAGAAAAATATCTTGTCTCTCTTTTGGGCGTGCCTTCGTTGCCCAGGTGGTTCTTAAAGAACGCGCGGTCGTGGCTTCGGCGATGGAAAAGGTGAATGATGTTATCCCGAAAACGTCGCTGATGAAGGCTGAGATGAGATGCGTGATGATGGGAAGTGAGGCGCATCCCCACTCAGTTGATGTTGCCGCAGCAGCAATCATTGCTGTGATGTTCGGATCCCCGGCCGGGCGGTTCAAGTTCACTGCCCGGTGCAGGCGCTCGCACAGTGCCAGGGACGTGTCACTGTCCTTGGGACGGACGCTTGGGGGGTGCCAGGTGCTGGCTTGGCCCTCATCTTGGCTGAGGCGCTGGGGGACCAATTATAGGTCGTGACTTTGCAGTCTCCCGCCTCCCTTCTTTTGTTGCCCACCTCAACCCGCTTCATCGACTGGTCCAAGTCCCTGCTGACCTCTCTCTTTATGGCTTGTTCGTCTTTTCCTCTCACTGTTTGTAACACCCACCAGTAGGTAACCACCATACACAGTATTTCCCCCGTCGATTCGTCTCCTTTTTCGCTCGCTACGTCGGCTGTCGGCGCTGATTGATGCTCACGCAACCACTCCGACGGACCTTTGCACTGCCACCTTCTTTTCCAACTTTCCCATCCACACGGGCGCACCCTGGAGGTTAAGGTTTTGGACATTCCCTCTTTTCGCCATTCATTTCTGCATCTGCCGACTTTTGTTTCCGGAACGTAAACTTTTATCGTTTCCATTCTTCCAGGTCCCGGCTCTCTCTTTAGTATATACATCCACCGCCAACAGCTCCTGTTAGAGGCATCCGACAAATAAGCAAAACAAGCGGGGAAGGACCGCAACCGCCAAAGCATACGACTGTATATATGTTTTGAATCGTTTATGGTTTACCATAGCATTCATTCCCACGATATCCCCGTTTCGCTCGTTTCGCTCGTTCCTTGTCCATTTCAAGAATTGGTAGCCGATTGCATCTTTTCGATGGACTACGGGCGGTGCGTATAGAAGAACACTGTCTTTTAGAGCTGAAGTATGTTTGTTTCCAAGGCCTTCGCGGCCGTATTTGCTGCCGTTGGCCTGCTTGTCCAATCTGTTACAGGTATGTTCGCCATCTTTTCCCCGTCCGAATACCATCTGGTTAACATAGCCGGCCTGAAGCACATTCGACGGAGAGGAACCCTTTATCCTACATTAGCCATGTCGACGATGCCGTGATCCACACACCCTCACATAGGGTGCACTCCCAGTCAACCTTCGACCTCAGCTTCTATCTCCACGATCGCCAACAAAAGATTCGCTTCGTTCTAGAGCCGAACCACGACATCCTTCCCGACGATGCGACAATACACATCTTGGGTCCCGATGGCAAGGTCAAGAGGATAGAGCCTATCGCCAGGGAAGAGCACAAAGTTTTCAGGGGCACCACCTTTGTTCAAAGGGAGGGAATGACGGACGCAGATTGGAGGCAGGCGGGATGGGCACGAGTCTATGTTCTCAAGGATGGGGAGCGACCGATTTTCCAAGGATCCTTCAGGGTAAACGGAGTCGACCATCACATCCAGACGGACACCAACTATAGGCAAACGATGATCAATGGGGATCCGGAGATCGAGGCGGCGGATGAAGAGTATATGGTTGTCTGGCGGGATTCCGACATTTTGAAACCGACACACGACGACTTGAAGAAGCGCGATGTTGCGAGCATGGGCTCTTGCGCCTCGAACGACCTGCTTTGGAATAGGGACGAGAACAACGGAGTCTTACGGTGGACCGAGGAGGTATTCGAGCATCAGAGCCGCTGGACTGTCAGCCCGAGGGCTCTTTTTGGACGACAAATGGATGGAACCCAAGGCGGCAATGGTGCTGGTGTTAATCTGCTGAACAGCATTGGTTCTACGGCCGGTTGCCCGACTTCGAAAAAGGTTGCCCTGATTGGCATAGCTACCGACTGCACCTACACGGAGAAATTCAACTCGACCGAATCTCTGAGGCAAAATGTTATCGACATGGTTAACAAGGCTTCTCAACTCTTCGAGAGCTCCTTTAGCATTTCTCTAGGTATCCGGAACTTGACTATCAGCGATAAGGAGTGCCCGGCCACGCCTCCTGACAGTGCGCCCTTCAATATGCCCTGCAGCAGCGGTGCGACCATTACCGACCGCCTTGTGAAATTTTCTGAATGGCGCGGCAAGTCCAACGATAATAACGCGTACTGGACTTTGCTGTCAACCTGCAATACTGGTTCTGCCGTTGGCCTCGCCTGGCTCGGTCAGGTCTGCCAAGTAGGCGCTACGCAAAGCCAGGGCAACGAAACCGTCGCGGGCGCAAATGTTGTCGTCAAGACCTCTACCGAATGGCAGGTCTTTGCTCACGAGTCGGGTCATACCTTTGGTGCAGTCCACGACTGCCTTTCAGACACATGCGCAGACGGCTCCGCCGGAGAAAACAAGTGCTGCCCCCTTTCAACCACCACCTGCGATGCCAACGCCCAGTTCATCATGAACCCGTCCACAGACGGCCGCATCACGTCCTTCTCGGCCTGCAGTATCGGTAACGTATGCAGCTTCCTGGGCAGAAACCCCGGAAGAATGAACTGCCTATCAAACAATAAGGACGTCGTCACTATCACCGGCCAGCAATGTGGCAACGGCATCGTCGAAGCCGGCGAGGAATGTGACTGTGGTGGCGAAGAAGGGTGCGGAGACAACCCGTGCTGCGATCCCAAGACGTGCAAGTTTACCACCAACAGCATTTGCGACCCCGCCAACGAAGAGTGCTGCACCGACAAGTGCCAGCTTGCTGGCGCCGAGACCGTCTGCCGCGCCAGCACTGGCCCTTGCGATCCAGAAGAGAAGTGCTCCGGCACCAGCGGCTCCTGCCCGGCTGACAAGACCGCCGATGACGGCACTTCATGCGGCGACTCGCTCACCTGCGCTTCAGTACGTTTATTTATACCATATCCATTTCATCAAATTCTCTTAACTACATAACTAACTTTTCTCAGGGCCAATGCACCTCGCGCGACCAGCAATGCAAGACGTTCATGGCTAACGAGGACACACACAACAAAACAAGTTCGTGCTCCAACGACGGCTGTATGCTCGCATGTGAGGGCCCAATGTTCGGTGACAACAGGTGTTACACCCTTCCACAGTACTTCCTCGACGGCACCCCTTGCGAGGGTGGCGGTAAGTGCTCCAACGGCATCTGCGAGGGCGCCAAGCTCAGCAACCAGATTCTCGACTGGTTCAAGAACAACAGGAACATTGCTATTCCTGTCGGCTGCGTCATCGCCGGTCTTCTCCTCATTGCCTTCATCAGCTGCTGCTGCAGCTGTTGTCGGCGTGCGAGGTCGAGGTCGAGGAGAGCACCGCCAAGGATGGCGCCGCCGCCGGATATGGGTCGGCATCCTGTGGGGTGGAACTGGGGCGGTGGTAGGAACGGCGGACATGTTCCGTTGCCCTCTCAATCGGGACCGCCACCGCCGCAATACCAAGGGGCTCCGCCGCCATACCAAGGGGGACCGCCGCAGCCGCCGGTGGGACACCCTATGGGTCAGGGACAGTTCCCGGGCCAAGGAGGGGATGGAAGGTATGAGCCGTTTAGGGAACAGCAGAGGGGGTATGCTAGGTATGCTTGAGCGCTGCCGTGCGTGTGAGTGTAAACTGGCTGTTTGTATATGAGCGAGCGTCTGCGGCGTTTGTATATTGATGATAAATGATGGACTTTCTCTGTTTTTATATTTCTTTCGAATAGATAAACGTTTTGTTAACTGTGGCCTGGCATTATGAAATGTAGAGTCAAGCAAGTCATGGCTGGTCAAGAAGATCCCGCATCTGATCCCGTATCCTCATCTTCATCATCAGAAACCCACCAACCCCCCGTCTCGCCTCCTCCCTCCTTTCCCTTTCGGCCAAGGCATCCAGCTCAACAGCCCCCATCCTCTCCCCCGTCGTCCCATCAAATCAACAACAGTCTCCGCTCCACAAGGAAAATAATTATCCTCCGTGATGCCCTCGAAAGCGTACATCCCGTCCGCGCACACTATATGGCATTCCTCCAACGCCTCAAACTCCTGAATCAGCCTCGACTCCCAGTGAAAGAAATAAAAACCGTGGTAAGTAGCGGAATACTCCCGCTCGAACTTGAGTAGTTTGGTTTTTGTTTTATAACTCTTAGTCTGAATATATCGGATCGGTGAATAAGTGCAGCGAAGTGGTGCCGATGGAGATCATATCCAAGTCAGAGTTCACCCAGACATGGCGCGGGTTGGTGGCGGTGAAATTGGAAGGATCTTTCGTATAGCGGATGCCGTTTTCTACTTCCAGTGGCTGTATTTGGTTCACCGTTGCTGGTGGTGCCGGTGAGGCAGTTTCGTGACTCACGACAGACGTGTAAAGGCGTGGGAACGGGGGTGTGGGAGATGTTAACCATGTCCTTGATGAGGACCTCTACCTCGCGTGGTTGGATGGTGAATTCCCATATTAGGGCGCGGAGCTCGAAGGGGAGGAGGGGGAAGGCGCGGAAGGTTGTTGTAGTGGTGCTGGTGATGGTCGTCGTCGTGGCTGTGGTAGTCAAGCGAAGTAAGTGGTCGTAAAAATAAACCGAACATGGACAGTCCAATACGGCTCGCTTTGGCTAGGAAAGGCCGTTACAAAACTGTGATAGGGATTATGATAATTTGAAAACACATCGGCTAGAGCCCCATAGGGATGCTTCCATCCAGGAACTACCTAGAAGTTAGGTTCAAAGGTATAATCAAGACGCTTAGAGATGCGTAATAAAAATATACCCAAGGTGTGACGTACCGACCGTGACTTGTTCGGTTTACTCTTACGACCATTCGGCGATATACCAGGGGTGTGCTATGTCAACCTGTGAGAAGATGTTTGGGGAGACGTCGACGGGCATCTAACGGTCCATCGCCAGACACTCTTCTTCGTTGACTAAGAGGGAAAAGGCTTCATAAGCCGTAGACTGTAAATAAATTATCACATACGACCATACCCACTGGAAAACTCGGGATCCCGTCCGCTCTCCCATAGATAAGCCAGTGAGGGCCAGACTAGTAGTTGGGTCGGTGACGACCAGCGAATCCCTGGTGTTGTATGTTTTTTCTTTCCCCGCGGACCTGGGCTTTCCCTCCTGTTGGATCTCCAGAGTATATCCCATCTACAACAAACCATACCAGGATCAGGATAGGGTTAGGATGGACAAAGGAGTTATGGACATCACGTTACTTTGTTCTTATTCTTGTTCATCTCGTTGTTTGTACAACATAGGAGGTACATGCATACAGGGGCATAACGCGGATACTAAGGTATATGTAAACAAGCCAACAAGAAGCACGAATCGCGCGCTCGAAGGGGGATATATAATAAACCAAAAAAGACAAAGAACCAAACAAGAACGCAAAGAGAATCAACATCGCCCATCCATTCATCCAGTCCAGTTGACCAGTTCCCATCCCATTTCCTGGCATTCCATCGCTTCATCCCATAGATCCTCTTTCTTTTGCTCGCTCCCTCCCGGTAAGGGGTAAGGGGGTGAGGTCAAAACCCCCTTGTCTGTTCATGTCATGTACGAAAAATCCGGATTCGCATCGATCTTCCGCTGCAGAGACATTTCCCTCTCCAACATGAGTTTCCGCTGCAACGTGCTTTCTCTCTCCAACAAGAGCTTCAGCCGGTGAAACTGATGATGACTCCCGTCGCTTTTCCTTACTTTTTCTTTCCTTTCCTTTGCAGCACCTTCTGACGACGATCCTCCGCCACCTCCTGCTTGCTGCTTCATCTTCCCTTTGGCAATGCTCTTGCTCCGCTTCCTCCTTCCCACGGGTATCGTAATTTTACTTTTACTTTTCTTGTTCTGCTCATTATCCATCAACCCACAGCAATAGTCGTTGCTTCCACCACTACCGACACTCGCACCAGAAGCAACACTGCTAGCACGACTGCGTCTTCCACCACCACCACTAGCAACGCTGCCAGCGCGACTGCGCCGTCCACCAGCACTGGTAGCACTGACACGACTAGCACCACTCCCAGCCCGCCTCCGTAGGCCACCACCACCACAACCATCCCCAACACTACCGTGTAAACCAACGCCACTACCAGAACGACTGCGCCGCCCCACCATGATGGGCATGGTAGGCATGGTCGTCGCAGGAGTGACCATCCCGCTGTTCACCAACCCGTTCCCACACCCACACTTGGGGCCGCAGCAACACCCGCAGCTTCTCCGGCCACAGCAACCACAACCGCAACTCCGGCCACCCCCAGCTATTGATGATAAACCAAAACAACCAACGCTCGTAGCGCTTGAACAGTAGGACAAGGACGACAAGGGCAACCGGGTGCGGGCGCCCCCCTAGAAACAGTTCAGGCTCCCCTTCTTCTTCTTCTTGCCCGACGCTAGGCTCTGCATCCTCTCTTCGAGGTGCTGTCGTGCCCGCTCGGCGTCCACCCGCTTCTTCCGCTCTTCCTCGACCTGCTGCAGGCTCCACCGGTTGTCCACCTGGGGCTTGTCCTTGAGCTCCTTGAGCTCGGCCTCGAGCTCGCCGGCCCGGCGCTTCCAGGCGTCGGCGTCGGCCTTGATCTTGAGCTGTTGTGTCTCGAGATCGGTGAGCGCTTCTTCCAGGGTGGCGGTAAGTTGCTTCTCGGCCGAAAGGTTCTTCTCGATGATGCGGATGCGGGCTTCCTGGTCTTCTTGAATGGCTTGGAACTGCTGGTTGGAAAGCGCAGCGGCAAGAATGTCCTTGGAGGGAGGACGGGGAGCGCCACTTGTAGGGGAGACGGCGCCGTTTGCGCGGTCGGATGGGAGCGGTGGGAGAGGAATCGCGGGCGGGGGTGAGGGCAGGGACTGCACGGAGTTCGACTTGCGGAGGGGAGAGCTCGGGTTGGGTGCAGACTTGGAGTCGGAGCGTTGAGGAACGGACGCTGCTTGTTCGGACAGCACGTTGTACTTGGTCTAGACCTAAGTGTTAGCAAATGGCGATTGAAGTGGACGAGAGGGATGGGTAGGGCAGGCCAACATACCTGAAGAGCAGCATACTCCTCCCGGGCCACCTTCAACTCCTCTTCGAGCCTGATCTTGGCAGCATTCGCCTCCTCCAGCTGCTGGGTCTTCTCGGACTGCAACATCGACAACCTGTTGCTCGTGATCTGCACCTGGTCGTAGTTACTCTGCAGTTGATCCTCAAGCTCCTCCACAAGACGCGAGTTCTTCTTGTTCTTCGTCTCCAAATCGACCATCTTCTTCTTGACCAGCGCCACGGATTCCTTGACAGGGTAGAGAGTCTTAACCTTGTCGTTCTCCGTCGCCAACATGTCCGCTAGAGCGGCCTTAACAGACTCAAGTTCGTTCATGACTTGGTCATTGATGGATGTGAGCTCAACAACATGCTGCTCCAGTTCGCCACGCTTCTTCTGCTCCAGGTCCACCTGATCGTGGGATGCGAGGAGATCCTCGATGCGCTCCGAGAGCTTCTCGATGCTAACTTCGAGGCCAAGAGCCATAGCGACCTGAGTGGCGACCCTGAGAAGATCCTCCCGAGCATCGGTAAGTTCTTCCTCGAGACGTCTTACCCTCTCAGCATGCTCAGCCTTGAGGGCCTTCATCTCAGCCTCAACCTCCCGTCTGGAAGCGGTTCTCGCCTCCTCAAGCTCCAAAGCGTGGTTCAGCTCAAGAGCATGCAAGCTCTCCTGGTGGGCCTTGATGGTCTGCTCATGCTCGGTGATCGACTCCTCAAGTCTGTTTACGAGCTGCTTGTTGTGTTCGGCTTCGGCAGCGGCGTCGTCGCGTTCTCTGGTGGCAGCATCAAGCAGGACCTTGGTGGCCGCAGCTTGCTCTTCGGCCTGTGCAACCTTGGCCTGTGTCCTGTTGATGAGCTCCTTGTAGTCATCAATCTCGCGGCGAAGGAACTCGACAAGTTCCTTGTGCTTCTTCTCCTTTGCGGCCTCGTCGCCTTCGGGTTCCTTGTGTCCATTCTGGGCAAGCTGGTCGTTGAGCGAGGTTACCTGACCCTCAGTCTGGGCAAGTCGCGAGCTCAACATGCTGGACTGGGTCTCCGTCTCGGTAAGCTGCGTGGTTAGGAATGAGATCTGGCTCCCAAGCTCGGCCATCGAAGACTTCATCCTATCTTCCGAGTCCTGAAGGTTCTCCAAGGCAGCCTTGTGCTTGGCTTCCCAACCGCGAAGCTCGGCCTCCAGCTCAACGATCCTCTTCGCCTGCGCATCCGAATCTCCGTCAAACACCTTGGGAGCAACCGACGCAGGATCAACACCAGCCTGGTGCAGGGCATGCTGCAACTCAGAAATCTGAGCCTCCAGCTCCCTCTGCCGGATGGCGTTGGACTCCCGCAACTCCTGGACTTGCTTCTCACTCCTCTCCAGCTGCTCCCTGAGGCTGGAAACCATAGCCATATCCATCGGCGATGCCGCCTTCAAGCTGGACCTCTCGCGAGTCAAGCCGGAGATGATGGTCATCTTGGTCTCCATCTCCTTCTTCGCAGTCGCTACATCCGCCTCCAGTTCTTGGATCCTTTCCGAGCGAGCGTGGAGCTCGTGCATAGCGGCGTTCAAGTTGAGCTCGAAGTTGGCCATCACATCTGGATCATGTAGGTTTTCGGATGCGATGTTGCTGAGCGTGGCGAAAGAGCGATGGGCGCGATCGATGATCATCACGTTCTGGCTGGACTTACGACGGATAACTGGAGTGCTGGTTCTTGATATCGAAGATTCCACGTTGAGAGCCTGGGCCTTTGCAATCTCCGTCTTCAGCTCTTCTACCATGTCGAGAGTCTCCTGATGCTTCTCCTCCAGCTGAGCATACCGCGTAGCAAGCTCCCTTTCAGCAGCCTCCTTTGCAGCGGCAATGGACTTCAGCTTCTGGATCTGAGCATTGGCATCCACCTCGTCAATCTCCGAATCGTGATGTTTGGCAGTTTCGGCATCCGAAGCGTCCGTAACAACCGTATGCGAACCCAGGGCCGATGACAACTCAGACGACAAAGATCGGTGTCCAGTCTTAGTCTCGCCTGACATGAATGACATGGGCCTCGTACCCGGTGCTGATACCGAAAGAATGGAATCCCGTACACGGCTCGGATGGCGGGCCTCGTCAATAGCATCCTGCAGCTCCGCGAGCGCCCTAAGAGCCTCCTCGTGCTTAGCTTGGAGAGCGCTGTAGTCATGCAGAGTTGTCTCGTGCTCGGTACGGAGCTCGACGAGTTCCTTGGTAACGGTTTCGAACTTATCCACAGGTACCAGTTTCGAGCCGTTCTTGCCCGCCAGTTGAGCGTGCGACGCCTTCGGTGTCGAATGGTTTGCCTTGTCCGTTGGGGTCGCATCTAAATTGTCCTCATCTTCCTCGGGAATGTCCTCCTCGCTGCTCTCCCGGATTGGTTCATCGAACTGGCTTCGGTGGCTGACATGGCTCTGGCTACGCGAATGGTTGGCATAGTCTCGGCTAGCCATCTTTCGATGGCGGGCTCCGTTGGTGAGTTCATGCTCGTTCTCGGGGATGGTCGGCGGATCTTGCTGGATGTGGTCAAGTTCGTTTAGCAAGGAGTCCAGCTTTCCGAGACTGCGCTGGCGTTCAATAACCTGCTCAAGACGGTCAATTTCCCTCTGCATCAACTCAGCATCCTGATCAGCCTCGGCGAGACGCTCTTCCAGGGTGGAGATGTAGTCCTCCGCGTTTGCCTCATTCTCGCGTACGCGAGCAATCTCTTTACGCAGCTCGGTAATAATGGTGGCGTTCTTTTCCTCCCCCGAAGTATGGGTATCCAGCTTGGCCTCCAGGTCATGTAGGTAGTTCTCCGTACTAGCCTCACGATCCATTAGCTTTTGCAGCCTCGCCTGGAGTTGAGTGTTGATGGTCTCCGTATATGCACACTTCGTTTCCTTCTCGAGCAGCGTAGTCTCGGTGTTAGCGAGGGTGGCCCGAGTGCTGGCAAGGGACTGCTCGAGCGATTGGATTGTCTTCTCGTATTCGAGAACGACCTGCTCGACGGCCTGAGCGAAACTGTTTGAGCGATTTAGACGTTCGGTGGCGCTTTCACCCAAGCTTTCCTCGAGATGCTGGTTCTCAGCAAACTCGTTCTCCCGCGCCTTGGCCATCTCGGAAATCAGCTTCGCGTGTCGCTGGGATAGCGTGGTATAGTTTTCCCTGGCGTCCAGTAGCTGGTTCTGGAGCTCGACCTCCCGTTCATTCTGCCGCTCGGACCTCTCCCCAGGGGCTAGCAACATGCTACGTCTGTCACCCCCGCCCCTTTCCGAGCTCCGAATCTGCTCTCGCAGGAACGCAACCTCCGCCTTCAAACGGTCGATAATGGCCTGTTTGTCGCCCTCGTCCACCTGTTGTATCCTCGGCTTGCTCTGAATCGCTCGCGCTCTCTGGGCATATTGTACCGTATTGAGTGTTTCGCTAAGGTGGAATTCGGCCTGGGTAACGCAAGCAATCATGTACGTGATGGCATTTCCACCCAAAGAATCTTGAAGCAAGCGAGTGAGCTTCGAATCTCGGTACGACACATGCGCTCCTGGTTGCCGTGACGAAAGCTGCGATATAACCTTGCCTAGGGCGGCCAGACCAGCATTAATCGAAATACCCTCCTTGGCACGCTCGCCTTGGGCTCCGGTATTCTTGAGACGTTCGCTACCGGCCAAATCGACGAAATGCATCTTGCTATCGGTGGTGACCATGGCTTCCGTACCGGACATGGCCTCGAGCGGTATCGACATGCGTCTATCTGCGGGCGCCGTGGGACCCTTGGCTCCTTTTCGTACAAGATTAAGGCTGAAGACGGCATGGGATCTCGAAGATCGGGCATTGATGGCTGTCGCATCGGTCTGGCGGAGTGCTGAACCCTGGGCTAAAACATTCATCAGATCGTCGACCGAATTGACCTCGACTTGCTGCAACCCGGTGAGGATGATGTTCCCCTTGACATCTTCACGGATGGTGACGGTGCCGCGCTCATGCTGCGGAATCTGCTCTGGGACTAGGAGATCTCGCAGGGTTTCGTTGTAAATCTCGACGTAAGTCGCAGTCAGTTTCCAATCCTTGTCGATATTGGAGGGCTGAAGCATCGAGACTCTCGAGGGGGCACGCAGCTGGGACATGGAACTCCGTTTCGAAGCCGCGCCTTGGGGCTTTGGACTTGAGCCGTCCAGCTTTTCGAACAGGGCGATAGCGGCCCGCGGGATCACTCCTACACGTGCAGTTAGCACGCAAGCTTCTCGGTTGGGAGGGCACCTGCATGTCTCAGAGGCCGGTGCCAGGTGCACTTACCCATGGCCTCTAGGTCTTCCTGCACATCGGGGCCTGCAGTACCCATGGTATACGACTTGCCGGCGCCCGACTGGCCGTAGGCGAGAAGCGAGACATTGTAACCCTGTGTGAAAGCATTTACACAGTCGCTAAGATACTCCCAGACGCCCTCCTGGTCGACTTCGGGGCCAAAAACCCTGTCAAACACGAACAACTTGCGGCCCTGTGGTGAATCGATGGCTATTCCGGTCTCTCCTTGGACTTGCACCATTGACCGCTGAAAGCGTTGTGGGACAAGATCGTATCCTGGATCGTCTGGACCCAGGGGTGGCCTCACGCGCACCGCTGCAGAGGGAAAAATGCGGTGTCAGCATCAAAGTTGTTCATGTTTTTTTTTTTTTTTTTGCAGGCGGGAGTAGCTGCCTCTCTCGGCGTTGCCGTGTAGTTGCTGGAATGCCACAGCTGGAATGCTCTCGGGAGCCACAGGGGGTGGTCAAAAAAGGGGTACAGGTGTTGTGGGGGTACGTACCGACTCTAACTGCAGTCTTGACATCGTCGTCCGACGCTCGACTCCCACCACCAGTCTTGCTGGTAATGCTCATGCGACTGCTGCTTCTCGGTGCTGGTCGAACCATGGCGCTCATGGGTCGCTGAGGCAAGCTGGAGCCGCCCGGAGAATTTGGAGGAGACGCGATGTCCATTGTTTTATCTTTTTATGATCTGTTCCTTGGAAGCGAACGGACGGCTTGTGAGATTGCCGTTTGGACCTCAGGCTTGGGTACCGCTGACGGGCGGCGCTGACGGGCCAATGCGACGGCGCAATACCACCTGCAAGTCTGCAACTGCAACACTTTGCACTACGGCCCAGGTCGAATTGGTTCCCAGCGTCCCACACACTCTTGTGCGCCTGGCTGCACTGCTGCTTAATAGTTGGGCAAAAATATAGGGAGCGACGATTAGCGAATGACAGTCGGCAGCCGAACGGGATGAGATGAACTTGGTTTCGGGTTGCTCGGCGGCTTGTTGGGTTCAAAGTAACGACTGGTCGCCAATTGGGATTGGAGGTTGTTGGATGGATGGTGGGTGATTCTGGAATCGATGCGCTGCAAGGGATAGCCTGAAGGTATAGTCGTCTCTCCTGAGTCTTGGTCTCGTGAAATATCTCGTCCGTCGGGTATCTCGTAATTACTGTATGGTTTGGCGGAGGGATGCTTCTGGAATATTGGACTGGACAAAAGGAGGGACTGCTTGCTGCTTGCTGTGGTAGCCGTGTAGCTGTGGTGTAGCTAGGTATGTTGATAGAGAAGATGGGATGGCGGACTGCGGACCCCTCGCGGGGAGGCGGGTGTTATCCAGCTTTAACTTGCACAGCGGGCGTCATATGTTCCAGAGGTGTGTCAGACTGGTGTCGGGAGTGGATGTCTTATCGATACCGGCCTTGGTTTCTTTTTTTTATTTCGCCCAAGTTGCCCAAAGTCGAGGAGCGGGCAAGATGCTGGCAAGATGCTGGCAAAACCAAATGCTGCAAAATCAAAAAAAAAACAAAAAAAGTGGTTCAGGATCTCTGGGCTGAGGGTGGTTTGGGGACCTTTGCTTGTTTATTTGATTGCGTCGACCGACTGACCGGGGTGTAGACGGTGTCGCAAATTACCAACGCTAGCAGAGCGCAGCTAGCACGGGCACCACCCACTCACGACCACTGGCACCTCCCCCATCCAGTGCCATCCCCTGAACACTGGAGAGGAAGGAAGCAACGAGAATCGCTTCTGATTGGGGATCCGGTCAAGCCCTTCCGATTTAGTACGCTTTGGGGAACATGGCCCTGGCTAGTTGCCTTGACCAGATCGGGAGCGAATGAGAAATCATTTTCCATCTCTCGCTGATTGTGCTGCACCACAGAGACAGGACCTCTGAGAAATAGACAGACGACTCACCGGGCGGATGCAATTCTCCTGTTCCCAGCTGGGCGGTTTGCCAGGAAACAAGCAATCAAGGGGACCCGAACCACAGAAAGTGGAAGCTCCAGCTGGACCCGACGTCTGGGGATGGGAAACATGGCAAAAGTAAAGACATCCTTGCTTCCCCGATGGTCGGGTACGAAGTACGAACACACACCCGGTTGCCTCTCAAAGGTAAACCTCCCATTTCGCCCTTCTTTTTCTCCGTTTTTCCTGTACTCCTGTCACGGTCGATGCAATCAGGGTCCGGATCAAGAGGGCGGGGATTCCGGGAAAGAAAACAAACATGATGGCGTCGCAATCGTTTGCACTTTTACAGAATCGTCAACCCGCCAACGAGATGGCGAGATGAATAAGGGGGCACCCGTGCTTGCTTCTTTTTCCTTTCCAACAACAGCACCCTCTCCACGCCACTGCACCTACCGACCGTATCACGTATGTGTCTGCATGCGCGGGATGTTGTGAGATCCTTTAGGCGAGGCTCTGCATAACACTGCGCATCTGTTGACATGTTGCAGTGTTCGCGGATCACATCAGATGAACCCTGTTCTCTCATCCTCATGGACCCCTTTTCTTGGAAAAGCTAAAAGCCCACCTTCAACGCCCGTCACACAAAGATTCACGCAATCGCTACTTCAAACAACAAACACTGACAGCACGGCGTACACTATCGACGATATTTAAAGACATATGGACATGTCATCTGTAAATATAACTCGATATGGGTTCTCTATGCCTTTGCCGGGTGGGAAATCCAAAAAGTGCACCCGCCATCGCCAAACTTCCCCTGAGATCGGCGCTTTGTCTTTCCCTCCTTGGTCCTAACCACCCAATCCACCAACGCACTCCCATTCTGGAAGCCTTCCTTGGTGTGAATTCAGGGGTGCATGAGCGCTATCAAGGACACGGCGCAAGGGGCTAGTGGATGGGATGAACCTCCCGGCGTTAGCGGCAGTTGGGGTCTCTGGATGGAAACTGTGACCGAGCGGATGCGAGCGAAGCGGACACCACAGGACACACACAAAAACCGCCAAAGCAAGGGGTCTGGCTCGGCTGTCTGGATCTGCAGGCACACAGCACGAAAACAGGCACGCTTTTCAGGAACACATGCAATTCGCTGCTCGCAAGACATGCCCTCAAGGCGCCGAATCAAGGCGGGCCCTTCTGCCCAATCAACAGCCGATATCCGACAGCCCTTTCGGAAATGGGTGTGCTTCACCTGTGCTCGTTACAAGGGGTTCTCCCCAGATAATTCGAGATGTTCGGCCAGTTCGGGATTACAGTAGGAACCCCTGTTAATGCAAACACCCCCTTTTGCAAACACATACAAACTGACCCATTAGATGCAAAAGATTTGGGCGGCCCGGATTCCCAGTTTTGTATGTAAGTGAGGCACTCCTTAATGCAAAACCCCCTCTTTTGCAAAGAATCCGAGCCATCCCCAATAGTGCCCGGATTAGTTGCATTAACAGGGGTTCCTACTGTATAAGCATTCCGTCATTTCACCAAGTGGGAAATCGAAAGCGCTCAGAATTCTGTCCTTACGAGGCTTACCGAACACGCCCCTGTTTTGTGTACGCTTTGATCAAGGTCAACGGCGACTAGACCCGTTCCTCAACACTCTCTTCTCCCTTTCTAGATGCTGAGATTTCAGGGGGCCAACGACGCGCATCGGCACAACGATACGATCTGATGCCAGAATGCGGGGTGCGCTTGCCATTTACGCAGTATCGTTTCATGGGGCGCCTTGATTGTCTGTCTGCATCTTCCCCTCGCCGTCGGAATGAGCGGTCTGTGCGGGATCAGATATCAACGGGCGGAAAAAGTGCAATCCATCCACCGGCACCGCGGGAATCATGAAAAGAATGTTGGAGGTCCTAGGTTCCCGCCGGGCTTCGGAGAAACTAGCCTGGCAGGCTCCGCACACCTTACCCCTTCTAGACGTAGCCAAGGGCGCGGATACAGCCTCGTGAAGGTCGATGGCCCGATGTTCTTGTTACCGATGCTGCGTTGTCATCGTCGGCCATGTTAAACTTCAAGAAGAGGGCGGTACAATGACAAGACGTTCATCTTGAGAACTTACACACATAGACGTCATGTAGTGCACAGAGGAACGGTCATGGCGTGCATCTTCCACCCCAGCTTGCCTTCCCGTGCCCTACAACGGCAACAGTCTCCCAAACGAGTTCATGCTCCGGATTCGTTGCTCTCTCGTCTCCAGAAGCACAGACACCTCGGTGACATTTGGATGGGAACCTGTGACCGTGCACCTGCATTAGCTTCCCCGATGAATTTTAAAGCCCCTGTCAGTCTGTCAGCCAGTTCGGGCCTGTTCTACGTCTTTCGCTTCACCCGTGGGAAAGAGAAGAAAATGAAAGACGAATGAGGAAGAGAGGAAGAGATCACGGCGACCGCGCCCGGGCAGCCCCGTCTTTGGCATGTTGCCGGGGGGTGAGATGGGGTTCAATAAAGAGCAGACAGACAGACAGACTGCTGTTGGACGACCGAACGACATAGTATCCAAGTGCAAGCGGACTCCTCCCAATGCCGAGACAATTCTTTGAATTTGGAGATGCAGGGATTCGAAGACGATGGGCGATCATGTCATCTAATCTCCTTGTGTATGCGCGAAGGAACAGTGATGAGAGCAGAATTTGATCCTTCATAAAACGGGCGAGTGTTGGAGACTGCCAGCAGCACTGTGATGCTGACCCTTTTCGATCCGGTGTGTCCGAATGGGTCACTGAACTGTCTCGAGTGAAAAGGCGAAAAGCACGGAGAGTCTCAGAAGGAGAGAGATGAGCTTTCTCAGCTTCTTCCATTCCATTGATCACGTTTTTCGCTTCGTCTTTGGTGACCCACTATCGCCGGTTATGACAGCGTTTCATACAAAGACATGGACATTTGAATCCGGGCCCGGGCTCGCCGGGGCAAGAGGTCGTCGATCGGTCGGTCGTCGGTCATTGCGATTGATAGTGCGAACAGGGTCGGCTTGGTAGGGTCGGCTTGGTTGGGTCGGCAAGCAAACCAACAACAGCAAACAGAGCAAGAAGTGGAGAAACCGAGGAGCAGCGATTCGATGACCACGGGAACGGCAGAGTGGGGCGGCGGGGTCTAATTAAGCTCAGATCACGTGAAACCCGCGTCAAGTTCGTGCTCCAAGCGTCTTCCCGTCGCGTCATGTCGTCACACCATGTCACCGCACCGCATCGCACTGCACCGCATCCCGTCACGCTGTCGCAACGTCGTCGCCCGTCGCGCTGTGGCACCGGGATGATAGTTGCGAGAAAATAAGAGGACGAAAAGACCCTCCGCGACTGCGTTACAAACGAAGAATTCGCCGAGAACCGCCCGCCCCCAACACAAACGGCCGACGCGCATTTTGAACTCGACCCGGTCGCGTCTTTGTTACCACCGGCGACTTGGGTTATGGAGAGAGACTACCAGGATCCAACGAGTCTCCAGGCGCCATTGAAGCCTTGAGCCATGCCCCCGGAGGTCATTTCCCTTCTCTCCAGCCCAGAGGTAGAACCTCGATCAACATTAGTTGTCAACAACAAGTCGTCGCATGTCCCGCCCAGCGCACAGAAGAACGTCCCCGATGATGATCTAGACTACGACAATTTTGACCTCACAGCCGATGATGTTCCGCCAATATCTGCGTCCAAAACTCCCGCCAGGAAAGAACCAGGGCTCGGCACCTTTGATCCCACGGGACGCAGTCAGGAATTGAAGTCCATCAAGGGCTCTGCTCGGAGTATAACACAGAAGGAAACTTCGGCACTCGACATTGACATATCATGGCTGTCCTCGGACGGTTTTCTCGATATTGACAGTATCACCAGATCGACCACCGGAGGTGAGCGAACAAACGAGCCAGCTAGGAAGCGACAGCGCTTATCCCCAGTCTCAAAGTCCAACAGCCCGAAGCCTCGGTTGGCGCAGACACGTGTCCCGGCGATAACTAAAAGCCCCGCTCGGCCGGGGCCGTCAAGAAGTAGCAGCAGTAGGGTAATAGAGGATGTTGAGTTTTCCAGCTCTCCCCGTATTTCCAGCCCAAATATATCCAAAGCGCCAAAACCAACCCATCGTGACGATGACGACGATGACGATCCCTTCGCGAGCCCGCCCCCAAGACTCACCCGAGAACAAAAAGGGAAAGGACCTGCTTCTGCAAAAGTCACACCAGAAGTCACCATCCTAGACGATTCCGACGATGATGACACGTTCTCAGCCACTCCACCAAGAACGAGCAGGATACCACCGGAGGACGACGACGATGACCCATTTGCAGACACTCCGCCGAAAGTCAATCCGAAACCGCGGGAACCGTCAAGGGCGGCAACTACAGCAGCAGCATGGGATCCAATATCAAGCTCGGCCCCCCTTCCAGCGAAATCTAGTCCTCACCGCCCACTAGGAAGAAGCCAATCAGTGGTTATTGCCCTCGATGACTCAGATGAGGACGTAGTCGCGGACCCCCTATCCGACGACGAAGATGACTTCCCAGACATATCCGACCTCCGCTTCCCAGCTAACCGCACCACGGGTGAACTGTCGGGACCTACGAAGCGAACATTTATCAAGTCCGCATCTACAACAACAGGCGCGACAAGGGCGAAGCCCGCAGCAGGGGGCGCTAAGAAAACGGCCGAAGAACGAGCCAGAGAAAGAGCAGACAAAGCTCTCGAAAAGAAGGCAGCGGCGGAAAGGAAAAAGCAAGAAAAAGAGCGCGAGAGGCAACAAAAGGCCGAAGAGAAACAGCGCGCCGCCACCCGTGCAGAAGCCAACAAGCTGAAGATCAGAAAGGAAACCGCCACCCCCGAGATGATCGTGGATCTTCCGTCTAGCCTCCCTCCAGCGACCAAGATCCAGATCGAGGAATTCCTGAAGAAGATCGATGTCAAGGAAATCAACACTTGGACCTCCCCAGTTGATAACGTCGTGCGCTGGCGCCGCGGGGTCAAAGCCCGTTACAACGAGGAACGCCACCACTACGATCCAATTCCCGAGACCATCGAAACCGAGAAGTTCAGCCTCGTCATCCTCCCCGGCGCCGAATTCGCTAAGCTCGCAATGGGCGCCGAGGGCCACAATCTCGAAGCGCACGTACTCAAGATGCAACGCCATTTCCCTAGTCACCAAACCATCTACCTCATCGAAGGCCTAAAACAACTCCTCTCCAAAAACCGTAACAAGCGCAACAACGACTTTGCCTCCGCCGTCCGCTCCCGCCTAGCCGAGGACGAATCCGCATCAACCTCCTCTTCCCGCCGGGCTAATAAGAAAAACGATCCCCCAATGACCATCAACGAATCCCAAATCGACGCCGCCCTCCTCCAACTCCAACTCCTCTACTCCATGCAAATCCACGAAACCACCTGCCCCCAAGAGACCGCGACGCAACTCCAGCTCTTCACACAACAAGTCGCCATCGCGCCCTATAAACGGCGCCATGAAGACTATTTGATGAAATCGGCGGGCTTCTGCATGGATAGCGGACAGGTGCGGACGGCTACTGGACCCGAAGAAGCGTACGTGCGCATGCTGCAGGAGGTGGCGAGGATCACGGCGCCGATTGCCATGGGGATCGCGAATGTGTATCCTAAGGTTGGACAACTAGTTCAGGCGTTGGAGGAGGGCGGTCCGGGGACGTTGGAGGATGTCAGGAGGGTGATTAATAAGGAGGGGGAGGTTGGGGAGAAGAGGGTCGGGAAGGCGGTTAGTAAGAGGCTTTGGAAGATCTTTACGGGGAGGGATGAGATGAGTACGGAGGTTTAGGGGGGAGTTGGGCTGGGTATGGGTATGGCGATGGGAACAGGTGTTAAGTACCTGCTTGAAAGGCGGGATCCTGGATAACAATAGAAAAGAAGATGTTCGAAACGCGCAGATGTCTTGGGGTGGGTTCAGCTGTGGATGATAGGCACCTACGTACCTATATGAAGAGACACTTATACGATGAATACCTCGATGCGTCGCAGTTGTATGAATGTTCAGGCAAGTGGCAAAAAAGATGTTGGAATGAAAAACCACGCCAGAAAAAAACATACAACACCAGGGATTCGCTGGTCGTCACCGACCCAACTACTAGTCTGGCCCTCACTGGCTTATCTATGGGAGAGCGGACGGGATCCCGAGTTTTCCAGTGGGTATGGTCGTATGTGCTTGTTTCTTGCAAAGCCAATGCTTAGACTGGACAAGTGCATCGGTTGATTGATGTCTTGAAGCAATGTATACAAACGTCGTGTAAGTTTCTACCGGGGCAGGTAGTCGAAAACTGTAGGCATAAGGAGTGGGACAACATTGCCCTAAAGAAAGGGGCTACGTGTATGTTATGCTTTCTCATAACATTCTGGTAGGGTTGGTAGGCAAATTTCCGGTTGAAAAGCGCCTATATAATGCGAAAGAGAGCTGCTGTCGGATTAGAGGAGGCATAGAGAGGATAGGGTAGCGCCATAACGAGAAGTCAGAAAGGGCGATATGGCCCATGCCCATCGGATCTGGGATGTGATGCATGGAATCGCTGGTGATGATCTCTTTGATTTATGAGGTTCCGTTGATAATGATCGAAATAGGTTACTCGGGTCAGAGAACGTCTGATAAAGGCTGGAAGTCGGGTGCATATGTTTGAAAGGGCATGGCGAAACATTTCGTTTCGGCTATGGAAGGTTTGCTTGCATTTCCGACATGTCGTGCGGTCACTGTCTCCTGGGAACACGTAGTAGGCAGATTCCTTCGTATTCTTCTCGGTAGTAGCTACATGCATAACGCTATCGGTGGCATCGGATGCCAAAAACACTTCCTCTTCTCCTTCACTAGAATAACAATCGACTTCCTCGTAGCCTGCTTCACGAAGCTGCTTCGTCTCTTCGTCAGACTCATTGTCAATCGTGACCGTCTCCTTGTCATCCACGGCAGTGTAAATGTTGCCTCTGTTGGGGCCGAACTTGATCCAACGGCGATGATATCTCTTATAGGGCACGCTCTTCCGTGTGAACGGCCTCGAGCTGGGTCTGAAACCTCTACCTTTTCCTTTCGAGCGCCAACGGTCGGCAGAAGAGTCAGGCACCCTCCCGCCTACCCAGACACCTCAGCTCTGAAAGCCCTGCCCGCCCCTCCTGGAGTCAAATACCTTGAAGGAGCGCATTCAAAAGGACGGGCCTAGCGAGTAGCAGGCGACTAACGACTGTGCGACGATCGTGCCTGCTGCACGACGCAAGAGGTCCTGCATCAGGGTGCTTCTTTCTGTTTTTGTGTCTTGATTAGAAGGTAGGGAGGTGGATCGCTAAAGCTATCATCGAACGCTTGCTTCATGCGTGATGACGCCGTGACTGTGATCTAACCATGACAGGTGGCCTTAGGCCACAACTTCCAGATACAGAAAGCTGTCGAAAAAGAATGCTGACTGACATCTTCCATCCTTCTTAATCTTCTACCTTCAATGCGCACTTTCATTAGATCGGTTCCACCCACAATGGCCGATGTCAACGCCCAGAGCTCACGTCGCGGTTATCCCCCGGGGAAACGAGCACGCATCGACAGCTACCTTGAGGATTTATCCCCAGCTGAAGATTCAACCGAGACCGCTGAGGTCGTCCCGGAGGCCCCCCCGACCAAGAAGAAAGGCCCCGAGCAAGGCAACGAGAGGCATATGCCTTGCGGCCCATGCGTCACCAGGGCTTTCACTACACCCGGCCAGAAATGCTACAACCAAGGTGGACTTGGCGTTGCGTGTTGGCAATGCGCAAAGAGTAATCATCAGAAGACATGCGTTCCTGTAAGTTAAAGAACTTGAACCGCAGTTATCTAGCTATTAACTCGCATAGGTTCCCTTGCATATCCAATCTAAGCTTAAAGCTTGGTGGGACCAGAACCGTACCGAGAAGGATGACGATAGCCGTACCAAGGAGTTTATGGAAGAACTTCAAAACATCATCAGGGAGATTAGAGCCCACAACAAAGGCAATGCTCAACCCCCTCTCTCCGCCACCCCTGGCTCATCCTCTGCGGGCCAACTGCTGTTCACCACCCTCCCCCGCAATGGCCCGAACACCGAGACCGCCAAGGAGAAGGAGTATAGTATTCGTAAAGTCGAGGCTTTAGAGGCCATCGCCAACTCGGCCGCCAACTCTGCTGAGGCCTTGAGCCTCCTTGTTAGAAACACCGACCAAATAAAGGATGGCTTGAAATATGTAGGATCAGGCGACACCGAAGAGGAAGACAAAGAGTCAGGCTTAGCTGATAGCGAAGAGGAAGAAGACTCTTCCCCTTCTCCTTCTCTATCTACCGATGAGGAATCGCTTCTAACCGTCAAAGACCACTATCTTTCTCTCCTCTCCAAGCGCTACGATTTAACCGATAAACCTCTGATCTCCATCAGCGATCGAGACGCCCTCCTCGCTCTCGCCGCCGCCCGCGATGACACGATCGGCGGTCTGCTCCAACGAAAGTACATCGTAGCAAGCGCCCGCCACCGCATGGAGCGTAGCAGGCGCACGTCAGGCCCACGGAAGCATGGCACTGCGGGCTCGGCGGTCAGGCCGAGAGGCCCCGGCGTGGAAGCGGCGCAGCACCGCCTTGTGGCATCAGAACGACTCGAAGATCTTGCGGAGCTACGCCACCACGAAATGGACTTCGATATGTAGATAAATATTCTAGTTGTCAGAGCCTCCTCCTCCCAGAGAACGGGCTAGTGATGAATGCACCTTTCGTTCCACCCCTACCTTTGGCCTCACTCCCCTGCGTGAACGCTCCGTCCGTAGACACCTCAACCTTTATCCCTCCGCCAGCCCTGACAGCGCATCCTTAACATACGCGCTGAATAAAGGAAAAAGGAGCTAGATATTGGATTGCCACGATAAGAGTCAGCATAGGCTAGGATACGAAATAGGACTGACCAGTAGGGATCCTTGAGATTCTACGGTAGAGTGGAACGAGGGTTTCCACAATGAAGCCTCGTGCTGAGGCATCGTTCAGTTCGAAAAACGTCTTCGTGCTGTATACGAAGGGTGCTGTCGAAATATAGGAACTATGGCGAAAAATGAGGTGATTCGATGCAGAGATGTCAGAAAGGGCGATGTGGTCCATGCTCACTTGACGGCGTGTGTTTCTGTTGGTTCCGTAGCTGATGCGATCCCCCCCCCCTTCTTGTCGGACCTATTGTGGTTACAAGGGGGGGGGGGGGGGGGTGGGGGGTCACTTCAGCTATCGCCGAGCACTTCCATGTCAACGACCTGCTCCATACGTGATGATGCCGTGACTGTGATCTAATGACAGGTGGAGGGGTTGCGGATAGTTTCCAGGAATAAAAAAACACCATGCTGCCAGACTTGCTCCATCCTCTTTCATCTTCCACCTTCTGTTCGAACTCCCATTCCTCTTGCATAGTTCAATCAATTCAGCTACAAAGCGATACCGACCATTTCGTTCAACAATAAAACAATGGCCGATAATAGCGCCTCTGCCTCCTACCGTCGTTATCCGCCAAAGAAACAAGCACGCACCGACAGCGACCTCGAAGCATCATCCCCTATTGGAGACGAAGAGTCAGGCTCGACTGATAGCGAAGGGGAAGAAGCTTCTACTGACCAAGAATCGCCATCAACCTCCAAAGACCACTATGTCTCACTTCTTGCCGAGCGCAACCGGCTGACCAATGAACCTCTGATCTCCATCAGCGACCGAGACGATCTCCTCGCTCTCGCCGCCACCGGTGATCCGGACACCATTGGCAAATATCTCCAAAGCACCTACGACTTAGCTAAAGAACGGCATGAATTCGACATCAGCATCCTCAACAACTTTAATTCTTACAACGAAGATGTCAAATTTCTTCTTTCTTCCATCCCGCCGGGCCTGGACCCTTCCAAATCAAGAACCCAGATGAGACAACTCTACACCAGAGTTGACCAAATCTTCGATCTCTTCCTCCGGCTAATCGACCTCGACTCGCAGGTGGAATCCAAACGCCGCGCAGCCAGAGCCATGCAAAGAATTTTGCGTCGTCTGTTGATATTTTCAAGCGAGTTCGGTCACATTATCCCGGAAGAGTTTTCCAGCGGTCGGGGCAGGCTGGGACTAGATGGCAAGATGTTGAAGCTGATCAAGGACAAGTTTGACCACGAGAGGCACGACATCAAGATGATGATGGTGTGCGAGGACGCGATGGGCGGCTCGGATTGGGTGCAGAGGGTGGAGGAGCTGGTAAGGCTGTCGTGGCGCGCCGGTGAGGTGTTCAAGAAGCTGAGACAGGTGTTGAACATGGTAAAGAACGACGCATATGATCCTGCGACGGATTATAATTCTTGTGGGATGCCTACTTTCTGATCCAAGAAGCGTTAATCAAGTTTATGCTGGGAGTGGACGAGAGGCGGCGCGGCATCCAGTCCACCTCCCTGGCTAATGTACGAGAACGGGAAGGGGTTGTTCGTGATTTTAAACCAAGATTGCCGTGGTCATTAGTTCTCCAGCCAATGAAGCTTGAATTAAAGAAAAATCATGCGATTTGTGAGGACCAAAGTTCGTTGTTTTGACGAGTGTCCGGCAAGTGTCCGGTAAATGTCGGGTAAATATTTAGTAAGTGTCCGGCAAGTATCCGGCAAGTATCCGGTAAGTGTCTAGTAAGTATCCGGCAAATATTTGGCAAGTGTCCGGCAAGTGTCGGTACCTAGCCGATGATGCACGTTCGCGACGGGGGCACCTTCCACTTCCCACCACACCTCGTACAAAACAAGCCAACATTTGAAGACTAAAAACCAAAAGAAAAGTGCAAACTCCTCATGTCCAACAATCACCGCAATCTCCGAATTGAAGAAAAAAAGCAAAAGGCTAAGTCGCCCAGGTAAGCTTGTGGAACGAACACACAACGCCCCAGCTGCGACCTACGAAAACTGTACCTCGAGTACCCGCGCACCCGGCAATGTTTTCATCAACGGAAACCACTCAGCCATCTGACCACTGGGCCGTTCGTTGTGTTATTGCTGTTAGGTAAGGGACCTTATATGGTACAGGTGTAGGTGCCTGGACCTTATATGGTACAGGTGTAGGTGCCTGGACCAGGGGCAGATCCGGGGCCGGGGAGGGGTTGAGTATCCGATGTATGGGAGGAGAAGGCAACGGCAGTGGGAGATGCGGGAATGATGTCGGCCAAAAAAATGGGAGGTCGAACCGAAGGTAGAAGATGAAGAAGGTTGGAACAGGTCTGGCAACCGGATTACCTGCATTATCCTACTAGATTGATGTGAGCCACTTCCACCAGAATAACCTACAAGTATCGGTCGAGAGATTGTTGGCCTCAGTTCGCCGCTTCGGGGCAGCAGCGAGTGAGGTTGTCCAAACAAGGCTGGAGCGACAACTTGGTGGTGTCACTGCATCAGTTGATGATGACTTATATACGATCTTCAGCCAGGATTTAGCAGCAACCAGTAATCAATTTCTCTTCTCAAAACCAGCCTTTCCAACGCAAAACCGAATTGTCAACTAGATCATGTCTTCCATCCTCCCGTTTTCTTTTCAGCATCCCCATCTCTTTCTGCACCTTCCCGAAACCTGACTTGGCCCAACAAAAGCCGAGAATACATGCCAACCCCACTCGCGTCCCCGTCCTTCCTTCCCTCCCTGCTGCCCCCCGTCGCCTCCTCTCACTTTCCTCTCGCTTGATCCCCTCGGAAGCACCCGATCTTCATCACCGTCATCCCCATCACCACCATGCACCGCACGTTGCTGTTGCTTTGCATCAATCTTCGCAAAGCATGTCAAATGCGTCTAGAGTCCCGTGTGTGAACACCGACTCCGCCTTCACGGGTCCGAAAGTAGGTAAGTTGCTCGGAAATACGCGAGTCAGCGGCATTTTATTTTGCCAGGGCGATCACATCTTCTTCCGTATCCGGGAACTCCAAGTCACGATCCTCGAGGTTATGGGGAGGTAGCCACTCCTCAGGTCCGAGTTCAAAATTCCTTCTAGGCTTCTGAACCCAGCACCTCTCTCACAAGTCGTTCACTAGTTGATTGTATCCTGTGCGGATGTTGATGGTCCGGCGGTCTCCGTTGCCTCCTCGTAGGAGGGCGGTACTTGAGGTTGCGGAACCATTGCTGTTACATTCGTAGTAGGTGGAACTTGTGGCGGTGATGTAGTAGTAACGTCCGGAGACGGGGCCGCGGCCAGATTGACTCTCATTCTCATTGTGAATTTATAGAATTGGTACATTTTAAAGAATGGCCAAGTGCAAATGAAAAGCCCACGAAAGAACCAAACACGCACCAACAACCTTTACAAGCGCTGTGGCGTTATCGAGGCATCTCAGTTCTCGTACTGGTTGTGGTACAAATGCACAAGTGTACTACAATAACGCAGCTTCTCGTTACGCTGTCCGCAATGTTGTAGGTCTCCATCACCAACATACCCATGAATACATACGGGCGGAACCTGCTTCCTCAATGCTGAACTTCTTCTGCTGGATATGGGCGATAATCGGTCGTATCAACGGTTGTGTCCTCCTTTTGAACCAAAGCTTCAAGGCCTTCGCTGCCTATAGACTTGTGCGGCTGTTGGGTAGTCCCCCGTATACCCCAGGCCTGTGCTGCCTTGCCCCGTCATGCCCCAATCATCCAAGCCGCTAACCCCTTTCACCGTTGCTTCTTCGTAAGGAGGTAGCAGGTGGCCGGGGGGGGGGGGGGGGGGGGGGGGGGGGGGGGGGGGGGGGGGGG